>OV049868.1:4086521-4404021 GCA_920104075.1 Melanargia galathea | reverse complement strand
TTTCCGGTTCCCGTTCCCGTTCCATTTTCCAACCTTTATACCTACTTTCAAGGAAGTTTGCTATAGTAATCTACCTATAGCTGTAGCTATAGATTTCGGTTTTTTCAAAATCCCGTGGGAACTGTGGATTTTTCCAGGATAAAAAGTGCAAACGCATACAGAATACAGATTCATGCAATTATTGCACACACCAGTTAGAATTATTGTAATAATGTGTTATGTGAGCGTGATTTACTTAAGAACAGTCAGCGCCATCTATCGCGTTTTTGGAAGTCTATATATATTTTAGTTTAAAATTGTAATAGTTGTATGTGTTTTTAGTGTTTGTAAATAGTTTATTAAATAAATATATAAAAATAAAAATATAAAAAGTAGCCCATGTGTTCAGTCAGGGGCCAGGGCATAATCAATCTCCATTTATTTCAGCCAAATCGGTTAAGTACTAGCGACGTCAAAGAGGAACAAACACACACACACACACACATAAACACACATTAATGTTTGATTGTTTGTTGATTCGCATTAAAGTTCAAGGTTATGCTTAAGCATAATTAGTGAAGACCAGTTCACGTAGAGTTAAGTTTTCTTTCTCGTGTGGATAAAAGTACCTGGCCTGTGTCATACTTACATCTTTATCTACCTATACTATAATCCACATCACACATGGTTTGTCACTTCACGTTGGTGAAAGTGAAGTGATAAACGAAGAAACAAACTTTAGCATCTTCTTCTATATCTATATCTATCTATTCTATATCTATATCTATATCTATATCTATATCTATATCTATATCTATATCTATATCTATATCTATATCTATATCTATATCTATATCTATATCTATATCTATATCTATATCTATATCTATATCTATATCTACATATATCTATATCTATATCTATATCTATATCTATATCTATCTATATCTATTCTATATGTACATATAATAAAATCGTAGACTTGCCGTATCTGTACATTAATATACTGATTTTTGCAAAATAATAACTGGGGGATGTTATGGATAAGTAATAGAAAGTAAAAAAGCTATTTTTGAAATTTTTGTCTGTTTATCTGTTTGTCTGTTTGTCTGTATGTTTGTGCGCGCATCACGCAAAAACTACTGAATAGATTGAAATGATTTAAGTTCATACTACGGAGTAACATACAGGATACTTTTTATCCCGAAATTCAGCTATGTACACATTTTGACTCTCCCAAGGGAGAGTCAAAATGTGTACATAGCTGTAATTCATTAACGCGTGGTCCGATTTCATTCATTCTTTTTTTGTTAGAAAGAAAATACTTTAACTACTATTGCACTTAAAGTAGATTACTGGCTAATCTCTCAAAAGGCTGGATCGATTTTGATGGGACTTCCACTGGCGGATGTTTACATTTTGATCTACCTAAACATCCGCCAGTGAACTTTTAACAGTTTTTAGCAAGGTATGAGCTCAAAGGAGCTTAGGAAAGACAAAATGATTCCCATGGGATGTTTAAAATCAATATCCACGCGAACGAAGTCGCGGGTACTATTATTACAAACAAATGTTTGTAATAATAGTATGGAAGTAGGTATGGTCAAAACAAGCTAAGTCAGGGTTCCTTAGTCAATTCCTTAGTAATCTACATAACGGAAGAAACAATGTATTTTCACCTTCTAATTTCTATTTATTATTTAATTTTTGAATAAAGCTATATATTATTGAATTTTTGAATAAATGGTTCCCTTTTAAATAAATTAATGATGTGATAAAATAATAGGCATTGCTATAAGTACGCAACGATAATATTTTTAAAAACTGTACGTAGCAACTTTGCAAAAATTATAAAATCCTGTGAAACACCCTAATAGCGCCATCTAGCGGGAATCTGTCTGGAAGAGCTGCGTGTAATGGCCCTCATCATCGTTACAATATTTTTGTAGACATTTTTTCTGAAGTTGACTTCAGGGAAAATGTCTAAAAAAATATGTTTTCTTTATGTAAATAAAATTTTCCGTAAATTAAACATGAAATTAAGGCTGTGCGAAGTAATTTCAGTGTAAATATATAATCCATTCGTTCTTAAATGGTAATAATAAATTATGTACGTATGGAAAACGTACCACCTTAAGGCGCTATCTAAGTACATAGGCGTAGCGAGCGCGAAGACTTGAATAATTGACCCTCGTCCAAATTAATTCACATCAAATAAGTAGACGTATCACTGTTATTTGTTGCTACAAATAGTACGTAGTTATACTTTTGTTGCTTGTTTCGTGGCTTTTTAGATATGAGCACAGCACATCTATACTTTCAATAAATAAAATTGAAGTGTCTGTCTGTAATTTCGAAATAACTACGTCATATTAAGCTCATACGGTTATTTGAACTGTACCATAACTGAATCACACTTTTATGAAAAAAAATTCTGTCTGTCTATGTCTCTGTAATTTTTTTAATCGATAGAAAAACTTTGTGACACTGTCCTATAAAAATTTGGACTCCAACTCTTCAATCCTGATGCTGTAGGGGATCTGACCCCCAAAACTAATGGGATTTAGAAACTATCGGTTATTGAAATTGATATTGGAGGTACCTATATCAATTAAAGACTTTATCGTTTAATGAACTCGAGTAGGTCCAACTCCTCAACCCTGATGCTGTAAGGAATTGCATTCCTAAATCGTGGGGATCCCGCGGAATTTTTCCGTTTAGGCTACTTTTTGTTCTGGAAAATCAAAAGTTCCCACGGGATTTTTGAAAACCTAAATCCACACGGCCGAAGCTGTGGGCATCTTCTAGTAATATAATAAAATCGTAGACTTGCCGTGTCTGTACATAAAAATAATATATTTGCAAAAAATATTTTTTATCCCAAAATTCAGCACGGTTCCCTTGGTTTGAATTGGTTGGAGAGGGGATTGAAAGTCAAAATGTGCAAAAAACATAGCTGTAATTCATTAACGCGTAGTCCGATTTCATTCATTCTTTTTTTATTAGAAAAGAGATACTTTAAAACTTTATTATCTCGTACATATTTCAAAGTCATCGGTTTTGTAGTTCAGAAATTACAGCCCAGTGTGTCTATTTGTTTCGGCTAATCTCCGAAAGGCTAGATTGATTTTGATGGGACTTTCACTGGCAGATGCCAGCAAAGTAATGAGCTCGAAGGAGCTTAGGAAAACCAAAACGTTCCCACGGGATTTTTACAAACCAATATCCAGGCGAACGAAGTCGCTGGTATCCGCTTGTACATAATACTTTGTTATTGTCGCTCAAAATCGAGAAGTGATTTCGTTGTAAGCGTTGCGGCTCGTGGCCCTCGGGTCAAACTTAAAAAGGTAATTAATTGAGGAAAAACCAGACTATAAATTTGTTTGAATATTGGTTTTAAAGAACATAATATTTTGACTCACTCACAATGTTGACGGTGGCATTAATACTAGTATTTCTGACGTGCGGTATATTCGCGCTGCGGCGGAGAAACGGGAATAAAGATGAGCCCCCGCCGCTCCCTGGCGCCTTGCCGCTGATTGGACACCTTCACCTTGTGCTAGGAGATAGTTCAAGTAAGCATTTCATTTTTTACAGACTTCAAAAAATGATAAAGTTCAGCAGGTAATTGTATTCTTTTTTTCTTACAGAACTATGGATTACATTGAAAAAGTTGAGCTATGATTGCTTGAACGCCGGTGGAGTTGTTTCTGCTTATTTCGGACCCACAGTAATATACTGTAGGTAACATTTTATTTAATTGCGACTTCGTCCACGCTGATTTAGGTTTTCAATCCCGTGAGAACTCTGATTTTCCGGAATAAGAAGGAACCTATGTCCGTCTTCGGGATCCAAGGGTAGGCCATGACATTGTGTTAACTTATACCTATACAGTATCTATGGCTGGTAACTAAGTAATTTTCTCGATATGAAAAATATTCAAAAACTTGCATATAAATATCTATATACACCGCATATTTATCCGTTTAAACAAAAGGTTTATATTAAGATATATATAGTTGGTTTATATATATTATTGGTTTATTTTGGAACGGCATTCCGAACCAGTGGTAGATTCAATTGACGATTCAAAAGTACTTGTAAAAGTTTATTTGAATTAAAAACTTTTCTATTTCTATTCCACGTTTACCTAAGTAGGTAGTATGATTAACGTAGTTGATATAATATAATTATTACTCATTATTAGTTGTATTGTAGTTGTAACAGACCCGGATGACTGTTTGAAAATCGCCAACACATGTTTACAAAAGGACCGCTTTTACGAATTTGCAAAACCCTGGCTCGGTGAAGGATTAATTACTGGCGACTGTGAGTGTTTTTTTTTAAGTTACTTCTCAAGCGACTTCAAAAAAGGAGGAGACTCTCAGTTCGACGCGTATTTTATTTCTGGCGTTGTTTTTCAATATCTTCGTCAAAAGATATTTCCATACAGCTTTAGTCTCATTCATGCTAATCTGAGTTTAACTGGATACTACCTTAGGTTCTAAAAAATCTGGTAAAAAAATCTAGTATTTTTTTCGGGCTATGACAAAAAGCATTAAGTTACCTACCTGATTCAATATAAGTATTATAAATACGCGTTGAATTGAGAGCCCCCTCCTTTGTTGGAAGTCGGTTAAATAATTAATTGATATTGTTAGATCGAGATCCGACTCGCACATTTTTAGTCGATCCCCATTCTAGAAAATCTTCACATTTGTACAACTTTTACCAACATTTGTATTTTTTCTAGTATCAATATACAAAGTACATCGGAAGCTTCTGAATCCGGCATTCAGTCAGACTTTTATAGAAGGGTTTATAGATATTTTCAACAGACAAGCTCACCGCCTGGTCAAGGATCTAGAAGTGGAAGTCGGCAAAGGACCGTTCGACCATTTATTCTATATTCTGCGTAGTGTTGTGGAAACTTCATGCCGTATGTATTGTTCAGATATTAGTTGTAAGTAGTAGGTATCGCTGCGGCATTTCTGTAAAATTTTTACTCAAGAATTCTTTAATGTTGCGTCTTATGCTTATTTGCGTTCTTTATTGTTTTTGAATTCTTGAGAATAGCAAGGGTATGCAGAGCTTTTACGCATCTATGGATTGCACTGGTATAGTGTACCATCACTATAAAAATATAACGACTCTGCATCAGGATGGTCGTGATTCTTTACGGTGTTCATCTTAAATCTCAATCAAGGCTTGCAATCAAAGGAAGGAATTCTCTCAATCAAATTATAATGCCCAATCGAGTTTTCCAAGATACATTTTATTTTCAGAAACTATTTTGGCAGTTGACTTTAGTGACGAGCGCTTGCTTAACAGTGAATACGTACAAGCTACGGATAAATTATTGCAGTGCATTATAGAGAGGTTCCAGAAGCCTTGGTTATACAGTGACGTCATATTCAACTGGTCCGCATTGAAGAGGAAGCAGGACGAGTATCTGAAGATTTTGCACAATATGTCAGACACTGTAAGTAGTGTTAGGCGTCAGGTAAAGAGAACTCTGACCTGAATCTGTAGATTTTGGTGCTACAAAGTGGAGCGAAGGCGGAAGTGTCTGTGCCTCAGAATTACAATACAGTTATTATCATTATTAATAATTAATAAATTTTCACAGGTCCTTCAAAAGAAAAAAGCAGAATACTTGAATAATAAAAAATACCAGCAGACCGAAGACACAACCAAATGTAAAACATATTTCGTAATGGCGTATATAAGTATTACAAAATTCAACAAGATATCCTAACAAAATTAAACTTTATACTCTTTCGTCGCTAAATCTTCAGATTGAATAGGCATTGAATAAATTCGTCCACCATAAATTTGAATTAAAAACTTAAAATTCAGCCCCCCAGGGGGTCAAGACCATATCTCATATCCGAGTTGATTTTTGGTGTACATCTCCTTAGACTATTGGATATGATGTGCTATTTCGTATATCGTCATCCGTATCCATCCGTCTTGTCAATAACTATCCAACTATTTGAGTGTTAATCCTTAATTACAGGTCAAGGGTTCAGACCCTTCATAGACCTTCTCCTTGAACTGGCGATTGAAAAAGGTGCATTTAACGACCGAGAGATCAGAGAACATGTTGATACCATTTTGTACAGTGGGTACGACACCACAGCAACTGCACTTATGTACACCGTGCTGATGATTGGATCCTATCCTGAGGTCCAGGAGAAAATCTTCGAAGAGTAAGACAGTGTTTTATGACTATGACATTCTCGTGATCATATTTCCATATTGCGGTAGATCGGGATCTCTTTGGTGCAGTGGTTTAAGTGCGACAAAGCATTTCCGTTCGTCGTCGATTGGCTGATTTAGCAACTTTGACCCAAGCCAATAATTGCCAAACTGAACAACAAATCTCAAAGCTGAAGTGCCAATGGGCAGGACACATAGTTCGAAGAACTAATAGACGTTGGGATCTCAAGCATAAAGATTACAAATATAGGTTACTGTTTAGCCGAGAAGGTACCTGATATAGCGGCGCGGCGTATTAGGTGCGACGGAAGGGATGACCAAGGAACATATTATTTACTCTGGGATGACAGTTGACTTAAAGTTAAGCCAGAGTGTACATAGAAGTTTTATTCACACTGTGCAGCTACCTCAGGAACTGTCTCAGTAAAACGGGTGGCTATCATAATACGTCTAAAGTCCTAAGGTGCTGGAATGGCAATCTCGCAGAAAGTTGCTGTTAAAGACTTAGGCACGAATTGGAATGTGCTAGGTACCTACATACACACTAAGTGATAGCCCAGTGGTTAGGACGACCGACTTCTAATCGTAGGTCGTGGGTTCGATCCCGGACACGCACCTCTAACTTTTCGGAGTTATGTGCGTTTTAAGTATCACTTGCTTTAACGGTGAAGGAAAACATCGTGAGGAAACCTTGCATGCCTGAAAGTTCTCCATAACGTTCTCAAAGGTGTCTGAAGTCTGCCAATCCGTTTGGCCAGCGTGGTAGACTATGGCCAAAACCCTTCTTCACTCTGAGAGGAGACCTGTGCTCTGTAGTGAGCCGGTAACGGGTTGATCATGATGATGATGATGAGGTACCTACAAAAGAAGATCTTACAGTTTTTAATTGAAATTAGCGTGTTTCAGGTTACACGACGTTTTCGGCGACGATGACAGGGACGTCACGAAGCAAGATCTATCACAGTTGGTATACTTGGAGGCTGTAATAAAAGAGACCATGCGTTTTCGTCCCCTCATACCCTTTATTGGTAGACATCTCGATCAAGACGTCAAACTACGTTAGTAGATTTTTCCATTTCACCAAAGTTCTGCAAGTGTTTGCGATCTAAATCTAACTAAAGTAGTAGACCTACTGAGGTAGTAGCTATTAAAAATATCATAGACTAAGAAACTACGCAGATGTGACACTTTTATTTAATTATTTTTAACCTCCGATGCAAAAACGATGGGGTGTTATAAGTATGACTAGTTTGTATGTGTGTATGTGTGTGTGTGTCTGTGTCTGTGTCTGTCTGTTCCATCGTAGCGTTCAAATGGGTGAACCGATTTGAATGCGGGTTTTTTGTTTGAAAGGTGAATTAGTTGGGAATGTTCTTAGCTATGTTCGATGAAAATCATTCCAATATGGCCGCCGCCACAAAATGGCGGATCACATATTTTTCCGAACTCCCTCAATATGGGTATCAAATGAAAGGGCTTGACTAGTGAAATAGCACTATGCAAATCCAAGATGGCCGCCACCACAAAATGGCGAATGTCGGGGGTTTTTGGAACGAAGTTCCTTATCGCGCGTTGCGAAAGGGGGCTAGACGGAAAAAAATTAAGACCAAAAGTTGTAACGACACTTTTTGCTATAGTTATAAGCCGTGCGGCGTGCGCGTGTTTCTCTGACTGTCTCTCTCTCTCTCTCTTATAGAAAGCAAGCCAGTTATTTTCGTTTCATCTTTCTATTTCGCATTGAACAGTGTGGTGTCGCGACGATTATTTTTGTTGAGTGTATACAGGATTTTTGTACATAATAAATAATAACTTTATACAATATCAAGTTTTTTAACCAACTTTAAAATAAAAAATAATTTTCAAATCGACGTGTCGGTTATTTTTGATTTATTTTTTGAGCACATAATGTGTTGTGTATTACAGAAAATTGCACTCTCTCGAAGGGTCGAACGTGTTTTATGTCCGTCTATGGAGCCCACAGACACCCCACGTGGGGTCCGGATGCTGAGGAGTTCAAGCCGGAACGCTGGCTGAACTCTGCAACGTTGCCCGAGTGTCCCGCTGCATTTGGCAGTTTTGGTATGGGAAGGAGACTCTGTATAGGTAACGTAAACACAGCATATTTGACTTTTTTTACTCGAAAACAAGTTAGCCTTTGACATCATCAAAAATAACCTTTTTTTTTCTATTTTCAGGAAAATCATACGCTCTAATGTCAATGAAGATCACTCTGAGTCACGTATTCCGACACTACAGGGTGTGCGGAAACCACTTGATGGTGGTGGCTAAAATGCATATCCTGCTAAAGCCAGTATCGGGACATCACGTGTCAATTGAAATGAGAAAAAATAAATAATTTAAATTATCTTTACACATTTTCTTACAAATAAATTTCTTATTATTTTCCTAAGAAGTAGTTTTTAGGGTTCCGTACCCGAAGGGTAAAAAACGGAGCCCTATTAATGTCACTCGGCTGTCTGTCTGTCTGTCTGTCTGTCTGTCTGTCTGTCTGTCTGTCTGTCCGTCTGTCCGCCGGTCACAGGTCTCTAGCTCGCAGACGAAATGAGTTACAAACCTGAAATTTTGGTATTTAGTGTAAAACGTTAACCCAAAATCAAATATTGAATTAGAAATTGAATTAAATTATTTTTCAGGGGGGCTTCCATACATGAAAAAGGAGCCGGAAAAAAAATTTTTTTCTTTACCCTAGCTTGTGGGGTATCATTGTTTAGAGCTCATTAAGTAGAGTACAAATATATATTTTTTTAATTTTTATCTCAAAAATAAGGGAATGGGAGGCCATCAAAGTTGTCAGTTTTAGACCATTTTTGTGACGGGGGCTATCTCAAAAACTAAACTAGTTGGGAATATGATATTTCAGTATATTATGTACTATATGCTCTATTTAAACAACAAATACTGAAAACAACGATTTATTAAATAGTTTATAAGCTGTGACCAAAATAAACGAACATTTTTTTGGGTTTTTCTTTCACGGTTTGTTGCGATGTCTAGCTCGGAAATTAAATATTTCTTAGACCCAAAATATTATATTGTTCATAATTATGTACGGAACCCTGAAAGAGCGAGGCCCGACTCGCACTTGGCTGATTTTTATATTTATGACCGTAAAAGCAAATAGTAATGTATGACGCAAGAAGAAATCCAGGCGCTGTTGGCATTCCTTTACTCTTCTCGAAAAAGTGTGCCTTTGAATTTGACATTATTTTTTGTGAGTCTTATAAGTCTCTTTAACTAAGACTTTTAAACAAGATCGACAGGTTGAAAAATAACCCACATAGCGCTTATTACTAGTTAGGTACTTAGTTCCACCATATTATCACTAATGAAGATGTTTTTATGTATGTTGTCGAAAGAAAGATAAAAAAAAATCGAAAAAATGTATGGGACTATTTTGTAAATATCCTCGATTCCTCATCTGTCGATTAAAAAAAGAAACACGCAAATCGGTTCGAAAGTTGAACTACTCAGTTGAACTAGTGGGAACTACCCTCAGTCTTATTCATTAGGGTTCCGTACCCAAAGGGTAAAAACGGAGCCCTATTAATGTCACTCGGCTGTCTGTCTATCTGTCTGTCTGTCTGTCTGTCTGTCTGTCTGTCCGTCTGTCCGCCGGTCACAGGTCTCTAGCTCGCAGACGAAATGAGTTACAAACCTGAAATTTTGGTATTTAGTGTAAAACGTTAACCCAAAATCAAATATTGAATTAGAAATTGAATTAAATTATTTTTCAGGGGGGCTCCCATACATGAAAAAGGAGCCGGAAAAAAAAAATTTTCTTCACCCTAGCTTGTGGGGTATCATTGTTTAGAGCTCATTAAGTAGAGTACAAATATACATTTTTTTATTTTTATCTCAAAAAATAAGGGAATGGGAGGCCATCAAAGTTGTCAGTTTTAGACCATTTTTGTGACGGGGGCTATCTCAAAAACTAAACTAGTTGGGAATATGATATTTCAGTATATTATGTACTATATGCTCTATTTAAACAACAAATACTGAAAACAACGATTTATTAAATAGTTTATAAGCTGTGACCAAAATAAACGAACATTTTTTTGGGTTTTTCTTTCACGGTTTGTTGCGATGTCTAGCTCGGAAATTAAATATTTCTTAGACCCAAAATATTATATTGTTCATAATTATGTACGGAACCCTGAAAGAGCGAGGCCCGACTCGCACTTGGCTGATTTTTTTATCTATGTGCGTGGTAGTGGCATTGTAGTCAAATGTAAGTGAAACATTAAAATGTGTGTGTGCGGACGCTGGGAAGGGGCGCGGACAGGTTTGGAATGTTTTTATCAGATGGCTTAGTAGGCACATAATATATCTGTACTTAACATCATTGATTAAAAACTTTAGAAAAGGAAACCGACATAAAACTTGAAAAGAGGAAATTATAAAATAAACATTTTTCCGACCGACTTCAAAAAAAGGAGGAGGTTCTCTATTCGTCGGAATCTTTTTATAATTGTATGTTCACCAATTACTCAAAGACGTCTCTGGACCAATTTGAAAAAATAAATAAAATTTTTTGTTTGACCATTCAATAGACTAGTTAACAAAATCTAAAACTTGAAAAATAGAGATAAAGGTCCTAAAAATCTGACTTATTGAAAAATGGTGATTAAACTTTTTTTCTTCAGGGCTCGATGCTTTCAAGTGTTAAAAAAATATGAGAATTTTTTCAAATTTTTAAAATCACATTTTATGTTATAAAAAAATTATTTTTATTGCTGAAGGCTCGCGCGCGCATGCCGTAACCGCCGCGCGGAGCCCTAGTTTCAACGTCAAATTAAAGTTATAAATAATGGAGATTGAGTTTCGGAAGTTGAGACTTTTTTATTGGAAATTTCCTTCTCTTTAACGAGCTTTTTTGAAAATTGCTTAAATATAAATAATTTTCGAGTTATTAACATAAAACGAAATATCATTTTTTTTTTCATCTTATTTTGTTAATAACAATTGCAATTTTTTACCTGCACCAAAATCCTTCAAAAACATTTTTTTAGAGGTGATTCCGAATCGAATGAGCTATCGCTCATATTTTTAGGACCTTTATCTCTATTTTTCAAGTTTTAGAACTTGTTGACTAGTCTAACAAGCCGGCGGGCCGTCCGCCGCCACATCAGTAGATATCCCAGCGCATCTGCTTCCATCATTTTACGCTATACGTAATTCGCTTGATTGTAAGTATGGCGTCGACTCAAAGTTAGTAGTAGTATGTACTAACATAAATAATAATTAGTTAGCTAAGTAATAGAGAAGGTTAAAGCGCTATAACTTTGCGAAAACATAGTGTAATCTTTTTTATACTGTTAGAATGACCTTGAATCCAATTTCCTTATACTCGTTTATCCCCTGGATCTGCCAAACATGAAATCTATCTATACATATAATAAAATCGTAGACTTGCCGTATCTGTACATTAAATATTTTTGCAAAATAATAACTGGGGGATGTTAGGAATAAGTAATAGAACGTAAAAAAGCTATTTTTGAAATTTTTGTCTGTTTGTCTGTTTGTCTGTTTGTCTGTTTATCTGTTTGTCTGTTTGTCTGTATGTTTGTGCGCGCATCACACAAAAACTACTGAACGGATTGAAATGAAACTTGGCATGATTTAAGTTCATACTACGGAGTAACATATAGGATACTTTTTATCCCGAAATTCTGCATGGTTCCCTTGGGAGAGGGGATGAAAGTCAAAATGTGTACTTAGCTGTAATTCATTAACCCGTGGTCCGATTTTATTCATTCTTTTTTTGTTAGAAAGCAGATAGTTTAAAGATTACCCGGGTAATCTTTGAAGGCTGGATCGATTTTGATGGGACTTTCAGTGGTAGATGTTCACATTTTTATGTACCTAAACATCCACCAGTGAACTTTTAACAGTTTTTAGCAAGGTATTAGCTCAAAAGAGCTTAAGAAAAACAAAAAGTTCCCGCGGGATTTTTAAAAACGATATCCACGCGAACGAAGTCGCGGGTGTCCGCTTGTGAGAAATAAACCAATAGAAGCGGCCGGCGGGCCGATAACGACCTGAATCGCACTAGAAAGTATTTTTGTAGTCATGGGACAGACAAAAACTAGGGGTTAGCGAAAATAAAACAGAATTATTATAAAATAAATAAATAATGCAGCCAGTGTCGCGTGCAGCGGGACCCGCAACTCGCAAGCAACCGCGCACTGCGCGGGAGTAAATCGCGTTGTGAGTTTTGCTCTCTACATTTCCATGTATTTTGTGATCGTACGAGTGTTGCGGTCCCGCAAACCTGCGGGCACGGGTGAAAACCGCTCCGTGAGTTCCTACTCATAGGGGTACTCACACCGGTGGGCCGCGGTCGCCCGCAAGCTCTGCGGTTTTTCGGCGGGCGCAGTCGCATATTAGTATGTTGTTTTAGATCTCTAGAATCTTGTAGAGTAGATTCCCTTTTTCTTTGCAGTTGTAAATAACCGCCGGTATTGCGATCATCGCCCGCCAAGTTAGCGGGCGACTACCTACTTACTACTAAGCGGTCTCGTGGGTATAGAAATAAAACCACTCTCCCGCAACCGCGGCGGGCGCGGGCGCAAACCGCTTCGTGAGTTCCTACTCTTAGCGCTCGTACGCATTAGCGGTTGCGGTAGCGGCGCGGCTAGCCGCTTTTGTATTTTTATATGCAACCGCTCATTTTGTACGCACTAAACCGCGACGAAATTCCAACCGCGGCGGTTGAATGGGAGGCAGCGGCCCGCTTCGCGGCTGGCCGCCATGTTGCCTATACGCACTAGGCGGTTCAGTTCGCGGCGTGCCGCAGGTGTGTTGCCAAAAAAGAAAATAAGCAATATGGAATTGTGAAGCAGCAGATTATACAAACAGAGACCTAAAATGAAAACAATGGAAAGAATTAGAAGATATTTTTGGAAAATATCTACTAATTCTTCGTTTATGATAGACTGAACGCTGTTGTCAGACTTCAAGCGGTTCAACCGCCTGACGCGGTTCAACAGCGGCTCGCCGCCGGTGGCGGTGAACCGCTGTTTCAACCGCGTCAGGCGGCAAGAACCGCCTGGGCGGCTGACCGCTAATGCGTATGAGCGCTTAAAGTTCAACTATAAGTACTATAACTAGCGCATAATGTAGGTTAGATTATGCGCAAGTTATAGTGCTTACGCATAATCTAACCAAGTAATTACTTGAAAATTTGTGTCACCCACAAGGTCTCACTATACTAGTTATAAAATACTAGCTCCCGCCCACGACTCGCCTACTTGAAATTAGGTCCAATACAGATTCAGGATTTTTAAAAATCTTTTTTCAGAATTTTCCCTTTATTTGTGAGTCCGTTTCTTGGCTTGCAAGATTTTAGTTCACATCTCGCCGGGAAGTAGGTATATGTAGATTTTGATGATGATACATCTTCAATGTACAGAAATAGACCTGTTACAGTATTATTATAAGTATAAATTGACACTATTTGTGAAAGGAAGCGTGCCCGGTTTTATAAATACTTACAAGTGCATTCTTTGTCAGATGAATATATAGATAACTTGTGTTCAGTGCGACTACTAGTAAAATAGCGATATATATTTTTATTAATTAAAAAGTAACATATATAAATGTAAGTCACTTTTTAAATTTCATAAAAACCATATTTAAAAAAATTAAGGAATATTTTTAAATAGGTAAGTAATTTATTATTAAATATTTCTAGGTACATACCTACATCATAATAGGACTTTAGAATAAGATAAGATAATTGGTTTTTTTTTGTAATAAATGGAAAGATTACATATATATTTATTACATACGTTTTTTATAACAAAACTATTTTTGTTTTTTTTTCGCTCTAATTAAAAGTAAATCTATACTAATATAATAAAGCGGAAGAGTTTGTTTGTTTGAACGCGCTAATCTCAGGAACTACTGGACCGATTTCAAAAATTCTTTCACCGTTGGATATGTAAGTGATCCTTGAGTGCTATAGGCTATATATGTACCATGGACGAAGCCGGGGCGGACCGCTAGTCAAAAATAAATTTTTGAATCCAGTACCTACCGAAAATACGCCGACCGTCAGTTCCTCGAACAAACGCGAGCGCGTGTGACGTCACAATGTTAATCTCTACTCATCGTAGCACCCAACTCCAGTAGTAGATTTTTAACCGACTTCCAAAACAAAGGAGGTTCTCAATTCGGCGCGTATTTTTTTTTCTATGTAGTACGTTCATCGATTACTCCGAGATTTGTGAACCGATTTGCGTGATTTTTAGGGTTCCGTACCCAAAGGGTAAAAACGGAGCCCTATTAATGTCACTCGGCTGTCTGTCTGTCCGTCTGTCCGCCGGTCACAGGTCTCTAGCTCGCAGTCGAAATGAGTTACAAACCTCAAATTTTCGTATTTGGTGTAAAAAACTAAACTAGTTAGGAATATGATATTTCGGTATATTATGTACTATATGCTCTATTTGTACAACAAATACTGAAAACAACGCTTCATAAAATAGTTTATAAGCTGTGACCAAAACAAACGAACTTATTTTGCGTTTTTCTTTCACGGTTTCTTGCGATGTCTAACTCGGAAATTAAATATTTCTTAGACCCAAAATATTATATTGTTCATAATTATGTACGGAACCCTGAAAGAGCGAGGCCCGACTCGCACTTGGCTGATTTTTTTAATCGACAGAACCTTGCGAAATGGTCCCGTGATTTTTTTTTTGCTTCAACTCCTCAGTCCTGATACTGCTGAAGAGTTGAACGCCGGTGGAGTAACTTCTATTTATTTAAAACCCAGAGTGACATATTACTGTAAGTAACATTTTATTTATTTACTAGAGTATGCCCGCGGCTTCGCCCGCGTGAGTTTCGGTTTTTCACAAATCCCGAGGGAATCGTGGATTTCCGGTTCCCCTTCCCACGCCCTTTTCCAACCTTTATACCTACTTTCAAGAAAGTTTGCTATAGCAATCTACCGATAGCTGTAGCTATAGATTTCAGTTTTTTCAAAATCCCGTGGGAACTGTGGATTTTTCCAGGATAAAAAGTAGCCTATTTATAAGTCAGAGCATAATCTATCTTTATTCAAAATTTCAGCCAAATCGGTTCATTAGTTGCGGCGTGATTGAGTAACAAACATCCAAACATCCAAACATCTAAACATCCAAACATCCAAACATGCACACTTTCACATCTATACTTAATATAATAAAGCGGAAGAGTTTGTTTGTTTGAACGCGCTAATCTCAGGAACTACTGGACCGATTTCAAAAATTCTTTCACCATTGGATATGTATGTGATCCCTGAGTGCTATAGGCTATACAACGTTAGTTTTACTTTGCGCAAAAACCGAAACACGTGTCAAATATTTTTACATTAAAAATATTTATACAAAATTTCAAAAAAATATAATGTAAAGTAACGAAGTTATAAGCTTGTTATGTTGCGTCATTGTCCTCGAAAAAAATAGTCACCGCAAGCCGTCGCCGCAACGACTTGCGATCGGCGCGAGTTGAATGACCGCCGCTATGTGCCGACCGTCAGCTGGTGCGCGATAAACCATTGTGTCTCAGCTTGTAGGATTTCAAAATATTTTTGGACAAAAATATAACACTATATAAAAATGGTTGGATTCGATTTTGTTGCTGATTGTGAACAAACTACTTTCAGGTTTTGCATAAAGTAAAACTAACGTTGTATATAACATGTACCACGGGCGAAGCCGGGGCAGACCGCTAGTTTATAATATTAGTAGGATTGTTCTACTATTTGTAGCCAACTCCCCCGCATAATAAAAGCTAAGTCTGTCTACCTACCACCTCTTCTACAAAGCTCTTCAATCCTGATGCTGGAGGGTACTCCGTAGGTACTGCTCATCTAAACTATATGAATTGGGACATGTCCATTATGAATCCATATTGTAGGTACCAAGCAAATACCCACTACTTACTGCTGCAGGATACTGTACTTCTAAGACGTGGGAACTTAGGATTTTACGAACTGTTGATTATGAATTGGTGCAAAACATTAAAAAGCTTAAAATAACAGTCTTTTTAACCCCCGACGCAAAAACGACGGGGTGTTATAAGTTTGACGTGTCTGTGTGTGTGTGTGTGTGTGTGTGTGTGTGTGTGTGTGTGTGTGTGTGTGTGTGTGTGTGTCTGTCTGTTCCCCTGTGGCGCTCAAACGGGTGGACCGATTTGAGTGCGGTTTTTTTTGTTTAAAAGGTGAATTAGTCGAGAGTGTTGTTAGCTATGTTTGATGAAAATCGGTCAAAGATGGCCGCCGCTACAAAATGGCGGATGATATATTTTTTCACAACTCCCTTGATATGGGTATCAAATGAAAGGGCTTGACTAGTAGAATAGCACTATTGCAAATTCAAGATGGCCGCCGCCACAAAATGGCGAATGTCGGGGGTTTTTTAAATTTTCAATTTATACTTGTCAAAACAATGAATTTCTTAACAGAAAAACTCAATACCTAACAATTATTATTTGAACGTCCCGGGAATCGAACCCAAGATCTTGTATTCTGTAGTCCACTAGACCAACGAGGCTGTTAGCTATTATATAATACAACATAATATATATATCAACATATGTTGTATTTATGTATTACTAGAGAATACCCGCGGCTTCGCCCGCGAGAATTTTGGTTTTTCACAAATCCCGAGGGAGTCGTGGATTTCCGGTTCCCATTCCCGCTCCCTTTTCTAACCTTTACACCTACTTTCAAGGAAGTTTGCTATAGTAATCTACCTATAGTTGTAGCTAGAGATTTCGGTTTTTTTCAAAATCCCGTGGGAACTGTAGATTTTCCGGGATAAAAAGTAGCCTATGTTTTAAGTCAGGGTATAATCTATCTCCTTTCAAAATTTCAGCCAAATCGGTTTAGTAATTGCGGCGTGATTGAGTAACAAACATCCAAACATCCAAACATCCAAACATCTAAACATCCAAACATCCCCACTTTCACATTTATGATATTAGTAGGATAGTAGGAGGATTAGTAGGATAGTAGGATTAGTAGGATTGGTATTGTGATTATGTGTGATAGCTTCTGCCCGCAGCTTCGCTCGCGTAAATTTCGGTTTTGAACAAATCCCGAGGGAATCGTTGATTCCCGGTTCCCGTTCCCGATCCCTTTTCCAACCTTTATACTTTCTATCAAGGAAGTTCGCTATAATAATCTACCTATAGTTGTAGATATAGACTTCGGGTTTTTCAAAATCCCATGGGAACTGTGCATTTTTTCCAGGATAAAAAGTAGCCTATGTGTTGCCAATGCATGCAACACAGCAAACTATTGCAATAATGTGTTATGTGAACGTGATTTACCTAAGAACAGTCAGCGCCCTCTATGGCGTTTTTGGAAGATTATATCTATTTTAGTCCCACAGGAATACTTTTCCGGGATAAAAAGTAGCCTATGTTTTAAGTCAGGGCATAAGCTATCTCCATTCAAAATTTCAGCCAAATCGGTTCAGTAGTTGCGGCGTGATTGAGTAACAAACATCCAAACATCCAAACATACAAACATCTAAACATCCAAACATCCACACTTTCACATTTATAATATTAGTAGGATTAGTAGGATAGTAGGAGGATTAGTAGGATTAGTAGGATAGTAGGATTAGTAGGATTGGTATTGTGATTATGTGTGATAGCTTCTGCCCGCAGCTTCGCTCGCGTAAATTTCGGTTTTGAACAAATCCCGAGGGAATCGTTGATTCCCGGTTCCCGTTCCCGATCCCTTTTCCAACCTTTATACTTTCTATCAAGGAAGTTCGCTATAATAATCTACCTATAGTTGTAGATATAGACTTCGGGTTTTTCAAAATCCCATGGGAACTGTGCATTTTTTCCAGGATAAAAAGTAGCCTATGTGTTGCCAATGCATGCAACACAGCAAACTATTGCAATAATGTGTTATGTGAACGTGATTTACCTAAGAACAGTCAGCGCCCTCTATGGCGTTTTTGGAAGATTATATCTATTTTAGTCCCACAGGAATACTTTTCCGGGATAAAAAGTAGCCTATGTTTTAAGTCAGGGCATAAGCTATCTCCATTCAAAATTTCAGCCAAATCGGTTCAGTAGTTGCGGCGTGATTGAGTAACAAACATCCAAACATCCAAACATACAAACATCTAAACATCCAAACATCCACACTTTCACATTTATAATATTAGTAGGATTAGTAGGATAGTAGGAGGATTAGTAGGATTAGTAGGATAGTAGGATTAGTAGGATTGGTATTGTGATTATGTGTGATAGCTTCTGCCCGCAGCTTCGCTCGCGTAAATTTCGGTTTTGAACAAATCCCGAGGGAATCGTTGATTCCCGGTTCCCGTTCCCGATCCCTTTTCCAACCTTTATACTTTCTATCAAGGAAGTTCGCTATAATAATCTACCTATAGTTGTAGATATAGACTTCGGGTTTTTCAAAATCCCATGGGAACTGTGCATTTTTTCCAGGATAAAAAGTAGCCTATGTGTTGCCAATGCATGCAACACAGCAAACTATTGCAATAATGTGTTATGTGAACGTGATTTACCTAAGAACAGTCAGCGCCCTCTATGGCGTTTTTGGAAGATTATATCTATTTTAGTCCCACAGGAATACTTTTCCGGGATAAAAAGTAGCCTATGTTTTAAGTCAGGGCATAAGCTATCTCCATTCAAAATTTCAGCCAAATCGGTTCAGTAGTTGCGGCGTGATTGAGTAACAAACATCCAAACATACAAACATACAAACATACAAACATCTAAACATCCAAACATCCACACTTTCACATTTATAATATTAGTAGGATATCAACATATATACGATATTTTTAGTCAATTAACATGAGAAATTCATTTAAAATTATAACGTCATAAACGAGAGTACCTATATACATTGTTCCTAGATCGTGGCGCATACGTAGCATCACTTGATTCTTCTTAAAATTTTATCAATTTTTTTTATGTATGTTTGTTCCTTTGTGGCACTCTAGAAACCAAACGCGTGAGCCGATTTTGATAAGTGGCACGTCATTAGACTCGCCATGCCAGCACAAGTGTAAACAAGAATATAAGAATTTTAAAAATTCAAAATGGTGGATTTTGGACAGCATAATTTCATAATTTAAAAAGGTTCAAAAAAATTTTTTCTTTTTCTTGAAATCCTTTCGAGTGGAGTATCAAATTGAAGGGTTTGAAAAGGTGATTAAGTACGAAAATATAGTTCGCTTTTTACGTCGTCGTAAGTCGGGTTTTTAAGGTTGCCCTCCTTACGCGCTTCACCATACAAACGTATTATTTGTATTTGTATTTATAGAGGGGACGCCTGCCGTCGCCAGGCGGGTGATCAGTCCTTGTGAGGACCATTTCACCCAGTTCCCCGTGTTTGGACACAGGTTACTGGTGTCCTGGCAGTCTACCCCCCTCAAACCTTCCCGTGGCTTTTGTAAACCTAACAATGTGTCCTATAGAAAGGTTTGTTAAGTCTTCTTTTTTGATGATATCCTTACCTTGTAGTTCCCATCTTACCAGTGAGTACATAGGGCACTCAGCTATGAAGTGGAAGCTAGTTTCTTCTTCACCACACTCTGGGCAGGATGGGTCTTCTGCGAGTCTCATTATTGTGAGATGTCTATTGAGCAGATAGTGTCCAGTTGTTATACCTACTACCAGTGCTATGTTAGTTCTGCTTTGTGACATTAGTTGCTTTGTCTTCTTCTTGTCGAATGATTTCAGGAACATTTTTGATTGTCTCTTGTACAAACGTATTACGCCTATTATTCTAATATTTTGTTGCAATAGATCTAAAATTAAGCCAGATATCAATTTATATCTCCATTATCTATGCTATAAAATAAAAAATAGTAAAATTATATTTATTTTGAGAGTTATGACGCTTGAAAAATCACTATTTTAGGGCAAATTTTGAGACAACTTCGTGCGTAAATAAACTTTATAAGAAACTAGAAAATTGAAAAACGACCAAAGTCATAATATCATACGTTACTTCATAATAATTTCAAATGTATTTAGTTTATGTAAAAAAATTCCAAATAAGTATTTGCTAAAATAGGCGTAATTCCAAACCTAGATTTGCATCTTTTTACTTTGCCGTTTTTCACTAAAATCATGATAATATCTCAAGCAAAATTTATTTATTTAATTAAATTATTATTTATTTATTTTTAGTACTCTTCTTTACTGAAGACGTCTCGCTCTCTAAATGCAGAAATCACTGTTTTAACGTTATACGTTATTATAAACATTCGGTGTCGTATTATTCGGCGTAACATATTTCGAAGTCATGATGCGGACTCCAATATTATGCTTGTTGGCAGTGAATAAACATGCCATGCGTTTTGGTTGCATTAAAATAAAATGTGTCGGTGTGTCTTTTTTAACCCCCGACGCAAAAACGAC
Source organism: Melanargia galathea (assembly GCA_920104075.1). Lineage (NCBI taxonomy): Eukaryota > Metazoa > Arthropoda > Insecta > Lepidoptera > Nymphalidae > Melanargia > Melanargia galathea. The sequence goes on along the minus strand of OV049868.1, from coordinate 4,383,390 downwards.
GGGGTGTTATAAGTTTGACGTGTCTGTGTGTGTGTGTGTGTGTGTGTGTGTGTGTCTGTCTGTTCCCCTGTGGCGCTCAAACGGGTGGACCGATTTGAATGCGGTTTTTTTTGTTTGAAAGGTGAATCAGTCGAGAGTGTTCTTAGCTATGTTTGATGAAATACGGGCCAAGATGGCCGCCGTTACAAAATGGCGGATTACATATTTTATCACAACGCCCTCAATATGGGTATCAAATGAAAGGGCTTGACTAGTAGAATATCACTATGCAAATCCAAGATGGCCGCCACCACAAAATGGCGAATGTCGGGGGTTTTAAATTTTTAATTTACACTTGTTAACTCTTAATTATACAGTAGGTACCTACTCGAAGCTGCTTATGTATCGCTCTGGCTTGCTTATCGCTCTTAATAATCGTCTTAATAATCGAGTTACTACTTCTTCTGGTTTGGTAGCTACTAAGGGCGGGTATACACAAGCCACCGCACGATACGATTAGTGGTCACGATACGCATTAAGTACACCACACACTGCACCCGACGTGACTTTCGTACGTTTTTCCACGAGCGATGATTCTGCAACCACTCCGTAGTTGTGGCTTGTTGTGTTCACGTTTACACCCTCATCATGTGTCCCGAATTTAATTATCTAGCAATTCTAAAGCTAGAAGCACACTGGTCCCACGTACGCAACGTATCTAACGCATTATGATATCTGCACTCCAAATTTTATATGAAAAACAATGCAATACAAACACACATCGTATGTGACGCAATCACATGCCTCCCACGCAACGTCGATCTGCGATGTCCAGATTTATCATAGACAAGTTTGGTGCTTGGTGTCATAGAGTATGAGTAGCTACATAATATATTCTATTAGAATAAATATTTTTTGGGGTTTTCAGTTTCACCAGATGTGCATGATGTCAATAAATCATCCAGAATCAGAAAACATGACTTGCAGACGCACTAGTGCATCCTATGAGAAATTAAAACAGCGTCTAATGCCAAATTACGTTGAATACCTACGTGATACAAGTGTGCACACTCAATTCTCCCACGTTGCATCGCATACGTTGCGTTCGTGGGACTAGTGTGTCTCTAACTTTATACTTTCCAAGCATTTCTTCTCTGGATTTTGTCTTTTTATTATTCAATTGACTTGTCACATTCCACTACTTCTATCAGGGTGACAATATCGTATTTATAATAATAATTAGTTGAACGTTGAACGATTTAGTTGGAAAAGATGTGCGGGCTGTCATAATATTAAGTCACTGTGCATTATTTACTTTTACGGAGAACGAACGGCAGACTACATACTTCCAAGACTACTAAATGAATTACCAATGGATCTGAAATCAAAAATAACAGAAAATAACATATAATTAAAAATAATTTTTGAACACAAATATGTAATTTTGTATAAATCTTGTACTTATTTGAAGCAGCCTGTTTAGTATTTACCTACTTGAAATAAATTATTGTAAACTTACGCGTTAACCAAACATAATTCGTTAGTACGTAAAGTTTTCACGAACTACCCATTTGTTATTTTAGTTCAGAACAGCAAAATCAGTCGTATATTATTTTATTATACTACCTAGTACCTACAATCTATACATATGGCGAACATTTTTTGTTGTTTCATTGTAAAACTCTGTATTTAGACGTACCTAAGTTAACCGAGGGATGTGCATTGTGCAGTGCTCAGACAAGCCTAATGCTTAATGTTAGCGCTTACGAGCACGAAGAAATCAAAAATGAAAAAATATTTTATATTGTAAATCTCCTATAGGTACATCTTAGATACATATAATAAAATCGTAGACTTGCCGCACACTTGCCGTATCTGTACATTGAAGATTTTTGCAAAATAAAAACTGGGGGATGTTAGGGATAAGTAATAGAACGTGAAAAAGCTATATTTGAAATTTTTGTCTGTTTGTCTGTTTATCTGTTTGTCTGTATGTTTGTGCGCGCATCACGTAAAAACTACTGAATGAATTGAAACGAAACTCGGCATGTTTTCAGTTCATACTATGGAGTAACATATAGGATACTTTTTATCCTGAAATTCAGCACGGTTCCCTTGGGAGAGGGGATGAAAGTCAAAATGTGTACTTAGCTGTAATTCGTTAACGGGTGGTCCGATTTCATTCATTCTTTTTTTGTTAGAAAGGAGACACTTTAAAGATTACTGGCTTATCTCTGAAAGGCTGGACCGATTTTGATGGGACTTTCACTGGCGGATGTTCACATTTTGATTTACCTAAACATCCGCCAGTGAAATTTTAACAGTTTTTAGCAAGGTATGAGCTCAAAGGAGCTTAGGGAAAACAAAATGATTCTCACGGGATTTTTAAAAACCAATATATCCACGCGAACAAAGTCGCGGGTGTCCGTTTGTAAATAAATAAAATTATACTCTGCGATTTAGTTTCCCAACTTGAAATTGTAAGCCTGTAGGTACCCTAAATGGTCCACAGAAATATAATATGGCGTTCGAAGTTGTCACCCACAGTTGTCACCGCGATTTGTCGTGTCGCGCAGTGGCTCGTGCAAAAATGCCGTAAGGCGCTGTTTACCTATATAGGAACCTACCGTGTTGTACACTGGCCATTTTTATTTTAAATGATACATGTTTTTAAAAACATTATAAGTAAACCAGGGCTGCAAAACTGTATAAACAGATTTTAAAGGAGAATGTCCACCCCTGACCCAAACATTTACACAAAATGTAATTTATTAAAAATTATCTTACGAATATATGACAATTTGAAAATTAATAATTATTAATGCTACACTTCACGATAAAAAAATGTAATAAAAAAGGAATTAACGGCCATTTGCATTACATTCCAGCATAGGTACATGCCCAAATAAAAAGAGGTTTGTTATTTTTAAAAAAATAATTTCATTTAAAATAGAACGGATATTAATTATTTAAATACATTATTTTATTTGTTATTTGTTGTAAATCGTACAATATATGCTTAAAGTAAATAAGTAATAAGTAATTAATATTTTTTTTTATAATATTGTTTTAACTTCGTTGCGTTTTGTGCAATGGAATATAATATAACTACAACCTTTTTGATTTTGTGTAACGAAACTTATTTCAAGACTAGCTTTTGCCCGCGGCTTCGCCCGCGTGAATTTCGATTTTTCACAAATCCTGAGGGATAAGTAGATTTCTGGTCCACCCGCCCCCCGCCGCGCGGCGCGGGGAGTTCCGTGCAGTGCGGCGCGAGCGTCGGCCGTCGCGCGCAGCGAAAATACCTATCAGGGCGTTTTTAACATCTGTATTTACCGATTTCAACACAACTCCTTTTTTGAAAGTCGGTTAAAAAAGTAGCCTATGTTACTCCTTGGTTAATCCTCTACTTGTCTGTGAAAGTCCCGTCAAAATCGGTTCAGCCGTTCCGAAGATTAGCCCGTTCAAACAGACAGACAGACAGACAAAAATTTTAAAAACGTGTGATTCGGTTATGGTATCGTTCAAATAACCATATGAGCTTAATATGTGGTAGTTATTTCGAAATTACAGACAGACACTTCAATTTTATTTATTAGTATAGATGTCAATGTGACATGTCATTGTTTTATTTGTGTGTGACGCTAGTGACGTCTACTCTGTTTACATCTATACTAATAAATAAAATTGAAGTGTCTGTCTGTAATTTCGAAATAACTATCTCATATTAAGCTCATACGGTTATTTGAACTGTACCATAAACGAATCACACGTTTTTAAAATTTTTGTCTGTCTGTCTGTCTGTCTGTCTGTCTGTCTGTCTGTCTGTCTGTCTGTTTGAACGGGCTAATCTTCGGAACGGCTGAACTGATTTTGACGGGACTTTCACATACAAGTAGAGAATTAACCAGGGAGTAACATAGGCTACTTTTTTAACCGACTTTCAAAAAAGGAGGAGTTGTGTTTTTCTACCTATGTACACCGATATCTCCGAGATTTCTGAACCGATTTTAGTAATTCTTTTTTTAATCGACAGAAAAACTTTGCGACCCTATTCTATAAAAAATTTGAATTCCAACTCCTCAATACTGATGCTGTAGAGGACCTGATCCCCAAAACTAATGGGATTTAGAAACTTTCGGTTATTTAAATTGATATTGCGGTACCAATTAAAGTTGTCTTTATCTTGAATGAACTTTATCGTTGAATGAACTCGAGTAGGTACATATCCAACTCCTCAACCCTGATGCTGTAAGGAATTGCATTCCGAAATCGTGGGGATCCCACGGGATTTTTAAAAACCTAAATCCACACGGGCGAAGCCGTGGGCATCATCTAGTTTTGAATGTTTATTGTAGCACAGCGGAGACCAATATTAATTTGGTTTATTGTTTTTGTATTGGATATCGTTGGACAGGTATGATAAGTATAGTGCGCGCCAAACAAATAGTTCAAATCGGCAGGAAAGATACACGGCTTTCCTTACTACTTTAACAATTATAAACTACACATAACCTAGAATCATTTTCAAACTTAAACTTAGATTTATTTAAAACTACAAGTCCTAGAGGTATTAAAATGGTGTGTTTGGTTATCAGGAATAAACCTGCAATAAATGCTGCATACAACACGCTTGTAAACGACTGGGTTACACGCCCATAGATTTTTGGGCATTCTCCTTTAATTACTTAGTTTTATGTTTTTTATATCAATGGATATTATTTTTGTCAGTCGGGTGGTCAAAAATTGTCTGTTTTGTAACGAAAATTAAATCGCCTTAAATATAAAATAAACCAGTTAAGTATTACAACTTAAAAAAATCTCTTTTTGTTAGGTACCTACCTGAAAAGTTATGAATCTAAATAAACTGTTACACGTGCTTTCGATATGTGAATCAAACTTCCGTTCTGGTTCTAAATGCCGTTACTACCGGGAAAAATAAGCAAGAAACTCGCCGGTTGCTGTTTAAAATATTTAGGGCCTGTTTGGTGAAACAGGCCCTAAATATTAAGTTTCGGATGGCTGTGAATAACCTATCCGACACTTATCAGAAGGTGGTGGAACAGGCCCTTAAATAAATAAAGAGAAGAACAAGCAAAAAAACTCGGCGGTTGATGTTCAAAATCAATAAATACATAATATATCTATTATCTATACTAATATAATAAAGTGGAAGAGTTTGTTTGTTTGAACGCAATTACTATAGCAAACTTCCTTGAATGTAGGTATAAAGGTTGGAGAAGGGAGCGTGAACGGAAACCGGAAATCCACGATTCCCTCGGGATTTGTTAAAAATCGAAATTCACGCGGGCGAAGCCGCGAGCAGAAGCTAGTAATACATAATTATAAATTGCCATCTCGCGCATTGCCTTATCTCTCTCATTATTGGCTCATATCTTTATATCTAATCTATATTATACTCTACATTTTGTAAAATATGCTTTTTTTAACAGATTTCTTAAACTTGTGTAAAGGCTAGAATTGACTGTGGAATTTTATTATAGAACGTCACGCCCATTCCCACAAATGACTTTCTGACCTTCTTGAGGCGTAGTTCAGGAATAGCGAGCCGATTTCTATTCCTTATTTGCCTACCATGTATTTCATCCATTTTTTGTGACTAAGAATATTTTTTCTAACAAAGATTGTTGTTGTTTAAAATATCTTAAGAAAAAAACTAAAATTGGCATAGGCCGGACATGTTGCGCATATGAATACTAGCTTCTGCCCGCGGCTTCGCCCGCGTGAATTTTGGTTTTCACAAATCCTGAGGAAATCGTGGATTCCCGGCTCCCGTTCTCGCTCCTTTTTCCAATCTTTATACGTATTTTCAAGGAGGTTTGCTATAGTAATCTACCTACAGCTGTAGCTATGTATAGATTTTGGTTTTTAGGGTTCCGTACCCGAAGGGTAAAAAACGGAGCCCTATTATTAGGGTTCCGTACCCGAAGGGTAAAAAACGGAGCCCTATTAATGTCACTCGGCTGTCTGTCTGTCTGTCTGTCTGTCTGTCTGTCTGTCTGTCTGTCCGTCTGTCCGTCTGTCCGCCGGTCACAGGGCTCTAGCTCGCAGACGAAATGAGTTACAAACCTGAAATTTTGGTATTTAGTGTAAAACGTTAACCCAAAATCAAATATTGAATTAGAAATTGAATTAAATTATTTTTCAGGGGGGCTCCCATACATGAAAAAGGAGCCGGAAAAAAATTTTTTTTCTTTACCCTAGCTTGTGGGGTATCATTGTTTAGAGCTCATTAAGTAGAGTACAAATATATATTTTTTTAATTTTTATCTCAAAAAATAAGGGAATGGGAGGCCATCAAAGTTGTCAGTTTTAGACCATTTTTGTGACGGGGGCTATCTCAAAAACTAAACTAGTTGGGAATATGATATTTCAGTATATTATGTATTATATGCTCTATTTAAACAACAAATACTGAAAACAACGATTTATTAAATAGTTTATAAGCTGTGACCAAAATAAACGAACATTTTTTTGGGTTTTTCTTTCACGGTTTGTTGCGATGTCTAGCTCGGAAATTAAATATTTCTTAGACCCAAAATATTATATTGTTCATAATTATGTACGGAACCCTGAAAGAGCGAGGCCCGACTCGCACTTGGCTGATTTTTTCAAAATCTCGAGGGAACTGTGGATTTTTTCAGGATAAAAATTAGGGCATAATCTATCTCCATTCAAAATTTCAGCCAAATCAGTTCAGTAGTTGCGGCGTTAAAGTAACAAACTTACACACACACACACACACGCACACACACAAACTTTCGCCTTTATAATATTAGAGTGATAAAGAATGGACCGAAAAAGTATATACTAGGTCTGGTCTCCACGCTAAGAGATAGAGAGGCAGGCCACTTGAGCTCTTTGCTCAGGAAAGATCTGGATTATTAAAGCTTCAAACAGAAAGATGTGAGGAAAGATGAAAAAGGGCCACACTCATAGAAAAATCCTTACTAAAAATCAACTTTAACTTTTTCTTATCTTATTAATAACTAAAACAAAATATTAGAGGAAAAAGTAGGCTTCAATAATAATAATAATAATAATAATAAATGTTAAGAAGATATTTGTAACAAAGGCTATTAGGTACTTATTTAAACTCTCAAAGGGAAGCTATTGTAACAATATCTAATTTCTGTTTTCTCTCAAAGGGAATCCCGCGAATTTAAATTTTATAATGCACGAATTGTCCTTCATTGAAAAATTTTTTTTTCTCAGGCACTTTACTCCATAGTAAGATTCCATACGACATACTTACTTACTTAAGGAAAATAAACAATTTTTGCACTTTTGCACACATCCGTTAAATGTCGAATCTTCCTAACAGCGTAAGGGGCAAAGCTGAGCTTGCCAGTGAGAGCTGCCATATATGGTTGTCGCATTGACGAGCATCTAAGATTATTCATTAACATGTCCTCCATTTTCTATGGCTCACTCTTTCTCTCTCTCTGGTCGTTTCTTCATTGCTGGTCCAGGTTCTGCGTGGTCCTGGCATACTGCCCTCGTATGGATTAATTATTTCCACCGGCTTCTGACTTACTACCTAATTTTTTTATCTTTAATTTTTTGTTAGTAACTCCGGTAGGTAGGTATTTGGCAATAAGAACTTTCTTAGTTCTATCGACTTTAATTTTATAAAAACGATTTTAAGTACTCACATATACTAAACATGCATTTTTAGGTAAGTGGCTCGGTTTGGGATTTAACTAAAGAGGATTTCTCAAGATTTAGGTCCACCCCTTCTACGAGTATATATTATTATGAACGCGCCTTAAGATTGAAAAAAGTTACTGAAGCCTGAAGGACAAAACCGCACTATAAATTTGTTCAGCTGGTTGTGAAGATCATAATATTATTTTAATTGGTCTCCAATGTTGACGGTGGCATTAATACTAGTATTTCTGACGTGCGGTATATTATTCGCGCTGCGGCGGAGAAACGGGAACAAAGATGAGCCCCCGCCGCTCCCTGGCGCTTTGCCGCTGATTGGACATCTTCACCTTTTGCTAGGAGATAGTTCAAGTAAGCATTTGATTATTAACAAATTTCTAGACATGATAAAGTTCAATACTTAATTGTATTTATTTTCTTCCAGAACTATGGAATACATTGAAAAAATTGTGCTATGATTGCTTGAACGCCGGTGGAGTTGTTTCTGTATATTTCGGACCCAGAGTAGCATACTGTAGGTAACATTTTATTTCATTGCTACCTACTTCGTCCACGCTGATTTAGGTTTTTTAATCCCGTGAGAACTCTTTGATTTCCGGAAATAAAAAGGAGCCTAAGTATGTTCGTCTCCAAGATACAAACTAACTATCTCCGTGCGAAAGGACATGACCAGTGCCTGCCTACCGATTAGGAAAAATGCAGGATTTCTGCTTTTACAGTAAGATTCAAAAATTAAGGCCTAATTTAATATGGATTTATTATTCCGAAAACGGCCATGGTTTAATAATAATAATAATAGTCTTTATTTCAGATAAAAATCCAATTTGGTTACATAAACAATAAAATACAAACAAAATAAAATAATTAAAATTAAAATAATTTGTTACATATAAAAACAGCAAGTAGAAAAATAGCTTAAGCTATTTAATAAAAAATTTAAAATATCTAAAAAAACAGTAGGTATGTTTATTGATTCCGCTTTTTCCTTTTATTTACTACTCCATCAGAATTGCCAGAAAGGTATGAAATGTACGAAATTGGTACTTTTTGGGTGATATTCGTACCTTCGGTCTTATTTTTAGTTGAACTTTTATTTATACAGTTTTTGACGTTTCCATTGCTACCAGATTTTATAACAATAAATATTGCTGGGGACAAAAAGAGATTGGTATGAATCACCAACTCGGTTGCTACAGTAGCTACGAGTAACTTTAGAAACGTGTCAAACATTATGAGTCTTTTTTTTAAATAAAAATAGCGAGCAAACAACAACAAACCAATAATATTAGAATAGAATAGAATAGAATAGAATAGAATAGAATAGAATAGAATAGAATAGAAAAGTTTTTTATTCAAATAAACTTTTACAAGTGATTTTGAATCGTCGATTGAGTCTACCACAGGTTCGGAATGCAGTTCCAGCCGAGAAGAACCTTTTTTTTTTTTTTTTTTTTTGACGTGGTGGAAAGCTTTATGGCTACCCCCGTTCTTTGGGCAGAACGGGGGTTATGTGGGACTCCCCCTATGGGTATACCCTAACTAAAACCACCACGGCTGTTCCCTCTCGCTGACTGTGCTGGACGCCTGGGGAACCCGTTGTATACGTCCCAGGCGTCTGTCAGCCGCCCCGGCCACCTGCCGGGGCTCCCACGCTAAAGAGGAGGGGATCGGGACAGCGTGATCCCCCCCTCAGACAGTGAGGAGACTGTTAGTGGCGGATAGCTAGCCCAATAGCTACCCGCCGTCTCAGCCGAGAAGAACCTGCAAGAAACTCGGCGGTTGCTCTTTTTTAAAAATAACATTATAACAATTATTATTATTAATGTACATGATTGAAATGCCGTCTCGCGCATTGCTGGAACGAGTTAAATCCAAGCTTTTTTATCGTTTATATAATCTTCAATTGTATAATAAGCTTTTTTTATGAGCATACTTTTAATAAAGTTCTTAAACTTGTGTAAAGGCAAGTCTAAGACATATTTTTTATTCAGATAAACTTTTACAAGTGCTTTTGAATCGACAAATGAATCTACCACTGGTTCGGAATGGTGCTTACAATTCTACACGTTAAGAAGGGCAGACAAAAGTAGCCCCATTTCCGACGGCGGCACCCGTCGGAAATGGGGCTACTTTTTACTATGGGGCTACTTTTTACTATTAACAGAATAAGAACTTGGTAGGTACCTATTTGGATTTTGTACCTGGAAATCCCTTAATGAATGACGACCTCTGACTCCTGACGTTCTCTTTCGTTCAGAGAATATTTAAGTAGGTAATTTTTGTTACGAAAGTCAGTGGCGCTACAGCTTCGTACTTTATCTAGCTTTCGAACTTTTTCAGGGTCTCGATTGAAAAAACTGGGGGATGTTAGGGATAAGTAATAGAACGTGAAAAAGCTATATTTGAAATTTTTGTCTGTTTGTCTGTTTATCTGTTTGTCTGTATGTTTGTGCGCGCATCACGTAAAAACTACTGAATGAATTGAAACGAAACTCGGCATGTTTTCAGTTCATACTATGGAGTAACATATAGGATACTTTTTATCCTGAAATTCAGCACGGTTCCCTTGGGAGAGGGGATGAAAGTCAAAATGTGTACTTAGCTGTAATTCGTTAACGGGTGGTCCGATTTCATTCATTCTTTTTTTGTTAGAAAGGAGACACTTTAAAGATTACTGGCTTATCTCTGAAAGGCTGGACCGATTTTGATGGGACTTTCACTGGCGGATGTTCACATTTTGATTTACCTAAACATCCGCCAGTGAAATTTTAACAGTTTTTAGCAAGGTATGAGCTCAAAGGAGCTTAGGGAAAACAAAATGATTCTCACGGGATTTTTAAAAACCAATATATCCACGCGAACAAAGTCGCGGGTGTCCGTTTGTAAATAAATAAAATTATACTCTGCGATTTAGTTTCCCAACTTGAAATTGTAAGCCTGTAGGTACCCTAAATGGTCCACAGAAATATAATATGGCGTTCGAAGTTGTCACCCACAGTTGTCACCGCGATTTGTCGTGTCGCGCAGTGGCTCGTGCAAAAATGCCGTAAGGCGCTGTTTACCTATATAGGAACCTACCGTGTTGTACACTGGCCATTTTTATTTTAAATGATACATGTTTTTAAAAACATTATAAGTAAACCAGGGCTGCAAAACTGTATAAACAGATTTTAAAGGAGAATGTCCACCCCTGACCCAAACATTTACACAAAATGTAATTTATTAAAAATTATCTTACGAATATATGACAATTTGAAAATTAATAATTATTAATGCTACACTTCACGATAAAAAAATGTAATAAAAAAGGAATTAACGGCCATTTGCATTACATTCCAGCATAGGTACATGCCCAAATAAAAAGAGGTTTGTTATTTTTAAAAAAATAATTTCATTTAAAATAGAACGGATATTAATTATTTAAATACATTATTTTATTTGTTATTTGTTGTAAATCGTACAATATATGCTTAAAGTAAATAAGTAATAAGTAATTAATATTTTTTTTTATAATATTGTTTTAACTTCGTTGCGTTTTGTGCAATGGAATATAATATAACTACAACCTTTTTGATTTTGTGTAACGAAACTTATTTCAAGACTAGCTTTTGCCCGCGGCTTCGCCCGCGTGAATTTCGATTTTTCACAAATCCTGAGGGATAAGTAGATTTCTGGTCCACCCGCCCCCCGCCGCGCGGCGCGGGGAGTTCCGTGCAGTGCGGCGCGAGCGTCGGCCGTCGCGCGCAGCGAAAATACCTATCAGGGCGTTTTTAACATCTGTATTTACCGATTTCAACACAACTCCTTTTTTGAAAGTCGGTTAAAAAAGTAGCCTATGTTACTCCTTGGTTAATCCTCTACTTGTCTGTGAAAGTCCCGTCAAAATCGGTTCAGCCGTTCCGAAGATTAGCCCGTTCAAACAGACAGACAGACAGACAAAAATTTTAAAAACGTGTGATTCGGTTATGGTATCGTTCAAATAACCATATGAGCTTAATATGTGGTAGTTATTTCGAAATTACAGACAGACACTTCAATTTTATTTATTAGTATAGATGTCAATGTGACATGTCATTGTTTTATTTGTGTGTGACGCTAGTGACGTCTACTCTGTTTACATCTATACTAATAAATAAAATTGAAGTGTCTGTCTGTAATTTCGAAATAACTATCTCATATTAAGCTCATACGGTTATTTGAACTGTACCATAAACGAATCACACGTTTTTAAAATTTTTGTCTGTCTGTCTGTCTGTCTGTCTGTCTGTCTGTCTGTCTGTCTGTCTGTTTGAACGGGCTAATCTTCGGAACGGCTGAACTGATTTTGACGGGACTTTCACATACAAGTAGAGAATTAACCAGGGAGTAACATAGGCTACTTTTTTAACCGACTTTCAAAAAAGGAGGAGTTGTGTTTTTCTACCTATGTACACCGATATCTCCGAGATTTCTGAACCGATTTTAGTAATTCTTTTTTTAATCGACAGAAAAACTTTGCGACCCTATTCTATAAAAAATTTGAATTCCAACTCCTCAATACTGATGCTGTAGAGGACCTGATCCCCAAAACTAATGGGATTTAGAAACTTTCGGTTATTTAAATTGATATTGCGGTACCAATTAAAGTTGTCTTTATCTTGAATGAACTTTATCGTTGAATGAACTCGAGTAGGTACATATCCAACTCCTCAACCCTGATGCTGTAAGGAATTGCATTCCGAAATCGTGGGGATCCCACGGGATTTTTCCGTTTTGGGGATGGGTTACTTAACAAATAAGCTACTTTTTGTTCTGGAAAATCAAAAGTTCCCACGGGATTTTTAAAAACCTAAATCCACACGGGCGAAGCCGTGGGCATCATCTAGTTTTGAATGTTTATTGTAGCACAGCGGAGACCAATATTAATTTGGTTTATTGTTTTTGTATTGGATATCGTTGGACAGGTATGATAAGTATAGTGCGCGCCAAACAAATAGTTCAAATCGGCAGGAAAGATACACGGCTTTCCTTACTACTTTAACAATTATAAACTACACATAACCTAGAATCATTTTCAAACTTAAACTTAGATTTATTTAAAACTACAAGTCCTAGAGGTATTAAAATGGTGTGTTTGGTTATCAGGAATAAACCTGCAATAAATGCTGCATACAACACGCTTGTAAACGACTGGGTTACACGCCCATAGATTTTTGGGCATTCTCCTTTAATTACTTAGTTTTATGTTTTTTATATCAATGGATATTATTTTTGTCAGTCGGGTGGTCAAAAATTGTCTGTTTTGTAACGAAAATTAAATCGCCTTAAATATAAAATAAACCAGTTAAGTATTACAACTTAAAAAAATCTCTTTTTGTTAGGTACCTACCTGAAAAGTTATGAATCTAAATAAACTGTTACACGTGCTTTCGATATGTGAATCAAACTTCCGTTCTGGTTCTAAATGCCGTTACTACCGGGAAAAATAAGCAAGAAACTCGCCGGTTGCTGTTTAAAATATTTAGGGCCTGTTTGGTGAAACAGGCCCTAAATATTAAGTTTCGGATGGCTGTGAATAACCTATCCGACACTTATCAGAAGGTGGTGGAACAGGCCCTTAAATAAATAAAGAGAAGAACAAGCAAAAAAACTCGGCGGTTGATGTTCAAAATCAATAAATACATAATATATCTATTATCTATACTAATATAATAAAGTGGAAGAGTTTGTTTGTTTGAACGCAATTACTATAGCAAACTTCCTTGAATGTAGGTATAAAGGTTGGAGAAGGGAGCGTGAACGGAAACCGGAAATCCACGATTCCCTCGGGATTTGTTAAAAATCGAAATTCACGCGGGCGAAGCCGCGAGCAGAAGCTAGTAATACATAATTATAAATTGCCATCTCGCGCATTGCCTTATCTCTCTCATTATTGGCTCATATCTTTATATCTAATCTATATTATACTCTACATTTTGTAAAATATGCTTTTTTTAACAGATTTCTTAAACTTGTGTAAAGGCTAGAATTGACTGTGGAATTTTATTATAGAACGTCACGCCCATTCCCACAAATGACTTTCTGACCTTCTTGAGGCGTAGTTCAGGAATAGCGAGCCGATTTCTATTCCTTATTTGCCTACCATGTATTTCATCCATTTTTTGTGACTAAGAATATTTTTTCTAACAAAGATTGTTGTTGTTTAAAATATCTTAAGAAAAAAACTAAAATTGGCATAGGCCGGACATGTTGCGCATATGAATACTAGCTTCTGCCCGCGGCTTCGCCCGCGTGAATTTTGGTTTTCACAAATCCTGAGGAAATCGTGGATTCCCGGCTCCCGTTCTCGCTCCTTTTTCCAATCTTTATACGTATTTTCAAGGAGGTTTGCTATAGTAATCTACCTACAGCTGTAGCTATGTATAGATTTTGGTTTTTAGGGTTCCGTACCCGAAGGGTAAAAAACGGAGCCCTATTATTAGGGTTCCGTACCCGAAGGGTAAAAAACGGAGCCCTATTAATGTCACTCGGCTGTCTGTCTGTCTGTCTGTCTGTCTGTCTGTCTGTCTGTCTGTCCGTCTGTCCGTCTGTCCGCCGGTCACAGGGCTCTAGCTCGCAGACGAAATGAGTTACAAACCTGAAATTTTGGTATTTAGTGTAAAACGTTAACCCAAAATCAAATATTGAATTCAATGAATATAAAATTATTTTGCTATAATCCGCTAACAGTGACAAATTTGTAGGCACAACACCACACAATCTTGTAGGCACAACACCACACAATCTTGTAGGCACAACACCACACAAATTCACCACAAAACAAACTCGACGATCGTTTCGCTCCGACACCGGAGCATCTTCAGGAGATGTCGACTTCACAACGGACGATTGCAAAGTGAGTTCGTGTCGAATGAGCGGTCTTATATATACTATCCCCGCTTAGTCATCTACCCTCCTTTCTCTTTCTCTCTGGCCACGCCCCCTAAATATGTTGAGCAACGGTGAAGATGACACATTTATTTGCTCATTCAGCAATTCGACACTTCTACCGCTGTGCCCAACTATTTCCAATTGTTCCAACACGCACAGTCTTAAACTTTTACAGCATGTGTGTAAAATTTCAAATGTATGACCCTCGTCTATCCTATGTCCACTATCCAAAAGATGTTTTGCGAAATGAGATCTTTGAGGCTGGTTGTTTCTAAAGGCAGCCATATGTTCTTTATATCGAGTTACAAAATTGCGCCCAGTTTGACCAACATATATAGCACTACATTCGGGGCACTTGAGTTTGTACACACCTGACTTTTGTCCATTATTTAATTTATCTTTACCATTACAGGTGTGTACAAACTCAAGTGCTCAAGTTTTGTAACTCGATATAAAGAACATATGGCTGCCTTTAGAAACAACCAGCCTCAAAGATCTCATTTCGCAAAACATCTTTTGGATAGTGGACATAGGATAGACGAGGGTCATACATTTGAAATTTTACACACATGCTGTAAAAGTTTAAGACTGTGCGTGTTGGAACAATTGGAAATAGTTGGGCATTTCAGGTGTGAACAAACAAATTACATTTCAGGTGTGAACAGTCAAATTACATTTCAGGTGTGTACAAACTCAAGTGCCCCGAATGTAGTGCTATATATGTTGGTCAAACTGGGCGCAATTTTGTAACTCGATATAAAGAACATATGGCTGCCTTTAGAAACAACCAGCCTCAAAGATCTCATTTCGCAAAACATCTTTTGGATAGTGGACATAGGATAGACGAGGGTCATACATTTGAAATTTTACACACATGCTGTAAAAGTTTAAGACTGTGCGTGTTGGAACAATTGGAAATAGTTGGGCACAGCGGTAGAAGTGTCGAATTGCTGAATGAGCAAATAAATGTGTCATCTTCACCGTTGCTCAACATATTTAGGGGGCGTGGCCAGAGAGAAAGAGAAAGGAGGGTAGATGACTAAGCGGGGATAGTATATATAAGACCGCTCATTCGACACGAACTCACTTTGCAATCGTCCGTTGTGAAGTCGACATCTCCTGAAGATGCTCCGGTGTCGGAGCGAAACGATCGTCGAGTTTGTTTTGTGGTGAATTTGTGTGGTGTTGTGCCTACAAGATTGTGTGGTGTTGTGCCTACAAGATTGTGTGGTGTTGTGCCTACAAATTTGTCACTGTTAGCGGATTATAGCAAAATAATTTTATATTCATTGTATATCATGGAATTCCGCAAAGTAACGCCTGCTTCCATTCAACAAATATTGAATTAGAAATTGAATTAAATTATTTTTCAGGGGGGCTCCCATACATGAAAAAGGAGCCGGAAAAAAATTTTTTTTCTTTACCCTAGCTTGTGGGGTATCATTGTTTAGAGCTCATTAAGTAGAGTACAAATATATATTTTTTTAATTTTTATCTCAAAAAATAAGGGAATGGGAGGCCATCAAAGTTGTCAGTTTTAGACCATTTTTGTGACGGGGGCTATCTCAAAAACTAAACTAGTTGGGAATATGATATTTCAGTATATTATGTATTATATGCTCTATTTAAACAACAAATACTGAAAACAACGATTTATTAAATAGTTTATAAGCTGTGACCAAAATAAACGAACATTTTTTTGGGTTTTTCTTTCACGGTTTGTTGCGATGTCTAGCTCGGAAATTAAATATTTCTTAGACCCAAAATATTATATTGTTCATAATTATGTACGGAACCCTGAAAGAGCGAGGCCCGACTCGCACTTGGCTGATTTTTTCAAAATCTCGAGGGAACTGTGGATTTTTTCAGGATAAAAATTAGGGCATAATCTATCTCCATTCAAAATTTCAGCCAAATCAGTTCAGTAGTTGCGGCGTTAAAGTAACAAACTTACACACACACACACACACGCACACACACAAACTTTCGCCTTTATAATATTAGAGTGATAAAGAATGGACCGAAAAAGTATATACTAGGTCTGGTCTCCACGCTAAGAGATAGAGAGGCAGGCCACTTGAGCTCTTTGCTCAGGAAAGATCTGGATTATTAAAGCTTCAAACAGAAAGATGTGAGGAAAGATGAAAAAGGGCCACACTCATAGAAAAATCCTTACTAAAAATCAACTTTAACTTTTTCTTATCTTATTAATAACTAAAACAAAATATTAGAGGAAAAAGTAGGCTTCAATAATAATAATAATAATAATAATAAATGTTAAGAAGATATTTGTAACAAAGGCTATTAGGTACTTATTTAAACTCTCAAAGGGAAGCTATTGTAACAATATCTAATTTCTGTTTTCTCTCAAAGGGAATCCCGCGAATTTAAATTTTATAATGCACGAATTGTCCTTCATTGAAAAATTTTTTTTTCTCAGGCACTTTACTCCATAGTAAGATTCCATACGACATACTTACTTACTTAAGGAAAATAAACAATTTTTGCACTTTTGCACACATCCGTTAAATGTCGAATCTTCCTAACAGCGTAAGGGGCAAAGCTGAGCTTGCCAGTGAGAGCTGCCATATATGGTTGTCGCATTGACGAGCATCTAAGATTATTCATTAACATGTCCTCCATTTTCTATGGCTCACTCTTTCTCTCTCTCTGGTCGTTTCTTCATTGCTGGTCCAGGTTCTGCGTGGTCCTGGCATACTGCCCTCGTATGGATTAATTATTTCCACCGGCTTCTGACTTACTACCTAATTTTTTTATCTTTAATTTTTTGTTAGTAACTCCGGTAGGTAGGTATTTGGCAATAAGAACTTTCTTAGTTCTATCGACTTTAATTTTATAAAAACGATTTTAAGTACTCACATATACTAAACATGCATTTTTAGGTAAGTGGCTCGGTTTGGGATTTAACTAAAGAGGATTTCTCAAGATTTAGGTCCACCCCTTCTACGAGTATATATTATTATGAACGCGCCTTAAGATTGAAAAAAGTTACTGAAGCCTGAAGGACAAAACCGCACTATAAATTTGTTCAGCTGGTTGTGAAGATCATAATATTATTTTAATTGGTCTCCAATGTTGACGGTGGCATTAATACTAGTATTTCTGACGTGCGGTATATTATTCGCGCTGCGGCGGAGAAACGGGAACAAAGATGAGCCCCCGCCGCTCCCTGGCGCTTTGCCGCTGATTGGACATCTTCACCTTTTGCTAGGAGATAGTTCAAGTAAGCATTTGATTATTAACAAATTTCTAGACATGATAAAGTTCAATACTTAATTGTATTTATTTTCTTCCAGAACTATGGAATACATTGAAAAAATTGTGCTATGATTGCTTGAACGCCGGTGGAGTTGTTTCTGTATATTTCGGACCCAGAGTAGCATACTGTAGGTAACATTTTATTTCATTGCTACCTACTTCGTCCACGCTGATTTAGGTTTTTTAATCCCGTGAGAACTCTTTGATTTCCGGAAATAAAAAGGAGCCTAAGTATGTTCGTCTCCAAGATACAAACTAACTATCTCCGTGCGAAAGGACATGACCAGTGCCTGCCTACCGATTAGGAAAAATGCAGGATTTCTGCTTTTACAGTAAGATTCAAAAATTAAGGCCTAATTTAATATGGATTTATTATTCCGAAAACGGCCATGGTTTAATAATAATAATAATAGTCTTTATTTCAGATAAAAATCCAATTTGGTTACATAAACAATAAAATACAAACAAAATAAAATAATTAAAATTAAAATAATTTGTTACATATAAAAACAGCAAGTAGAAAAATAGCTTAAGCTATTTAATAAAAAATTTAAAATATCTAAAAAAACAGTAGGTATGTTTATTGATTCCGCTTTTTCCTTTTATTTACTACTCCATCAGAATTGCCAGAAAGGTATGAAATGTACGAAATTGGTACTTTTTGGGTGATATTCGTACCTTCGGTCTTATTTTTAGTTGAACTTTTATTTATACAGTTTTTGACGTTTCCATTGCTACCAGATTTTATAACAATAAATATTGCTGGGGACAAAAAGAGATTGGTATGAATCACCAACTCGGTTGCTACAGTAGCTACGAGTAACTTTAGAAACGTGTCAAACATTATGAGTCTTTTTTTTAAATAAAAATAGCGAGCAAACAACAACAAACCAATAATATTAGAATAGAATAGAATAGAATAGAATAGAATAGAATAGAATAGAATAGAAAAGTTTTTTATTCAAATAAACTTTTACAAGTGATTTTGAATCGTCGATTGAGTCTACCACAGGTTCGGAATGCAGTTCCAGCCGAGAAGAACCTTTTTTTTTTTTTTTTTTTTTGACGTGGTGGAAAGCTTTATGGCTACCCCCGTTCTTTGGGCAGAACGGGGGTTATGTGGGACTCCCCCTATGGGTATACCCTAACTAAAACCACCACGGCTGTTCCCTCTCGCTGACTGTGCTGGACGCCTGGGGAACCCGTTGTATACGTCCCAGGCGTCTGTCAGCCGCCCCGGCCACCTGCCGGGGCTCCCACGCTAAAGAGGAGGGGATCGGGACAGCGTGATCCCCCCCTCAGACAGTGAGGAGACTGTTAGTGGCGGATAGCTAGCCCAATAGCTACCCGCCGTCTCAGCCGAGAAGAA
Source organism: Melanargia galathea (assembly GCA_920104075.1). NCBI lineage: Eukaryota > Metazoa > Arthropoda > Insecta > Lepidoptera > Nymphalidae > Melanargia > Melanargia galathea. The sequence goes on along the minus strand of OV049868.1, from coordinate 4,364,165 downwards.
CCTGCAAGAAACTCGGCGGTTGCTCTTTTTTAAAAATAACATTATAACAATTATTATTATTAATGTACATGATTGAAATGCCGTCTCGCGCATTGCTGGAACGAGTTAAATCCAAGCTTTTTTATCGTTTATATAATCTTCAATTGTATAATAAGCTTTTTTTATGAGCATACTTTTAATAAAGTTCTTAAACTTGTGTAAAGGCAAGTCTAAGACATATTTTTTATTCAGATAAACTTTTACAAGTGCTTTTGAATCGACAAATGAATCTACCACTGGTTCGGAATGGTGCTTACAATTCTACACGTTAAGAAGGGCAGACAAAAGTAGCCCCATTTCCGACGGCGGCACCCGTCGGAAATGGGGCTACTTTTTACTATGGGGCTACTTTTTACTATTAACAGAATAAGAACTTGGTAGGTACCTATTTGGATTTTGTACCTGGAAATCCCTTAATGAATGACGACCTCTGACTCCTGACGTTCTCTTTCGTTCAGAGAATATTTAAGTAGGTAATTTTTGTTACGAAAGTCAGTGGCGCTACAGCTTCGTACTTTATCTAGCTTTCGAACTTTTTCAGGGTCTCGATTGCCTTTCGATACTAGATGGCGCTAGGCATTGTGGTCATCAAGTTTAAAATGTAAAAAAAATGGTTTTCTACTATTCAACGTCATCTATATAGGTAGAACTTTGCTATAAAAGTAAAGCTTTCTATTATTTGTTCAGAATAATTTAAATTATTCAGATTTAAAGTTTTACGAAATAACTTTGCCTTTCGATACTAGATGGCGCTAGACATTTCAGGCAAATCTGACTAACTAACAGCTAACTAGTAACTAAGCTTGTGGGACATACTACTAAGGTAAGCGTAGATTTAATAAGCGTACATATTATTATATTTTGTAGTTGTAACAGACCCGGATGACTGTTTGAAAATCGCCAACACATGTTTACAAAAGGACCGCTTTTACGAATTTGGAAAACCCTGGCTCGGTGAAGGATTAATTACTGGCGACTGTGAGTGTTTCTTGTTATTTACTTATACAGCGACCTTAAACAATTGAGGAGATTTCGTTCGTTTTGTTCGACGCGTATTTTATTTCTGGCGTTCTGTTTTATACCCCGACGCAAAAATGACGGGGTGTTATAAGTTTGACGTGTCGGTGTGTGTGTGTGTGTGTATGTGTCAGTCTGTTCCCCCGTAGCGCTCAAACGGGTGACTCGATTTGATTGCGGTTTTTTGTTTGAAAGTTGAATTAGTCGGGAGTGTTCTTAGCTATGTTTGATGAAAATCGGTCCAAGATTGCCGCCGCCACAAAAAGGTGGATTACATATTTTTTCACAACTCCCTCAATATGAGTATCAAATGAAATGGCTTGACTAGTAGAATAGTACTATTGCATATCACAAAATGGCGAATTTCGGGGGTTTTTTTAATATTTAATTTATACTTATCAATAAATCCGTCAAAAGAGAATTTCATACAGCTTTGGGCTCGTTCATGCTAATTCGGGTTCAACAGAATTAAAATATGCCTTACTACATTTTTTTCGGGCTAAAACAAAAAGCATAGATAAGGGCTAAAACAAAATACGCGTTGAATTTGAGAACTTCCTCCTTTTTAAAAAGTCGGTTAAATAGTTAATTGCTATTGTTACATCGAGACCCGACTCGTACATTTTTAGTCGATTGTCACTTTTAAAAATGTTCACATTTGTAATAACTCTTCCGGCCTGCTTCACCACGTTCTGATAAGTATCGGCTAGCTATCTACAACTTTTGCCTTTGTCACTTGACATATTAAAGTAAGAAAGTGACAAAACGTTTATTTAGGCTATCCGAAACTTATCAGTAGGTGGTGAAACAAGACATTAAACGTGTATTTTTTCTAGTATCAATATACAAAGTGCATCGGAAGCTTCTGAATCCGGCATTTAGTCAGACTATTATTGATGGGTATACAGATGTTTTCAATAGACAAGCTCGCCGTCTGGTCAAGGATCTACAAGCGGAAGTCGGCAAAGGACCGTTCGACCATTTAGTATATCTTGTGCGTAATGGTCTGGAAACTATATGCCGTATGTATAATATTAAGTTATCAGTAGATACTTTACGCTTCAAATAACATAAGCTTCGGTATGCTTATCAAATTACTCGAAATTGCTTTAATGTTGAGTTTTATGCATTTGCGTTCTTTACTGTCCTTGAATCCTTGAAAACATCAACGCTTTTACGTTGCTCTTACATATGCTGCTCTTTATAATTACAATTATAAATAAATAAATAAATACTCGCACATACACACACGGTCGTCTGTTCCTAAAGTAGGCAACTTAATGCCTGTGTTATAGGTAACAACCGACTGATAGACATATTTACATATATTACATATACATATAGAATTAAATAGAATAGAATAGAAAAGTTTTTTATTCAAATAAACTTTTACAAGTACTTTTGAATAGTCAAACGAATCTACCACTGGTTCGGAATGCCATTCCAACCGAGAAGAACCAGCAAGAAACTCGGCAGTTGCTCTTTTCTCTTTATACTACACCCAGACTATATAATACACCCAGACTCGGGGCGGGAATCGAACCCGCGACCCCGGAAAGGTAGGCAGGGTCACTGCCAACGACGCCAACGGGCCAAACAATTTCACATCACGGATGGATTGGATCTGGTGTAGGTGACAGGTGGAGGTGGCAGGTGGAGGTGACAGGTGGAGGTGACAGGTGGAGGTGACAGGTCTAGGTGACAGGTGGAGGTGACAGGTGGAGGTGACAGGTGGAGGTAACAGGTGGAGGTGACAGGTGTTACTAAGCGTAACGCTGGCCGTCTGGTCTCTGCTGGGGTATTATCCTCTACCTCCTATAAAAATACCGTTCCATTTTATTTTTAGAAACTGTTTTGGCAGTTGACTTTGGTGACGAGCGCTTACATGACAGTGAATACGTACAAGCTGCAGAGAAAATGTTGCAATGTATGATAGAGAGGTTGCAGAAGCCTTGGTTGCACAGTGACGTCATATTCAACTGGTCCGCGTTGAAGGGGAAACAGGACGAGTGTCTGAAGATCTTGCACAATATGTCCTACACTGTAAGTAGTGTCAGGTAAAGAGAACTTTTAACTTGAATCTACGCAGCGGGTAATCTGTAGATTATGGTGCTACGAAGTGAAGCGAAGGCGGGAGTGTCTGTACCTTAGAATTTATTAGCACTAATAAAACAGTTTGTATTATTATTAATTAATAATAAAATTAATATATATTCACAGGTCCTTAAAAAGAGAAAAACAGAATACTTGAAGAATAAAAAATACCAGGAGACCAAAGACACGACGAAAGGTAAAACACGCATTTTGGAATAACGTATGTACTTATTACAAAAAATACAGTCACTAAATTCGTGCACCTTGAATTTATCTCCCAAAAGGGGTCCAGAGCATAAGATTTGGAGAGCTGATTTATTGTATATCCTCATCCATATCCATCCATCTTGTTATTATACCATCCAAATATTTGAGTGTTAATCCTTAATTACAGGTCAATTCAAACCCTTTATAGACCTTCTTCTTGAACTATCAATTGAAAAAGGTGCATTTAACGACCGAGAGATCAGAGAACATGTTGATACCATTTTGTTCAGTGGGCATGACACTTCAGCAACTGTACTTACGTACACCGTGCTGATGATTGGATCCTATCCTGAAGTTCAGAAGAAAATCTTTGAAGAGTAAGTGTTTTGTGACTATTGAAGATAATGACATTACAATTTTTAATTGAAATTGGCGTGTTTCAGGTTGCACGACGTTTTCGGTGACGATGAAAGGGATGTCACAAAGCAAGATCTGTCGCAGTTGGTATACTTGGAGGCTGTATTGAAAGAAACTATACGTTTTTATCCCATCGGGCCCTATATTGCTAGACATCTCGATCAAGACGTCAAACTACGTTAGTAGATGTTTCCATTTCACCAAAGTTCAGCAAGTATTTGCACGATCAGCTATCTTCTGCGGTTCTAGTGATCAAACTAGGTCTACAGGAGCATAAATGTGTTTGACAGAAAACACTTTTTTTAACCAATTTCAAAATAAAAAATAGTTTTCAGATAGACATGTAGGTAGTTTTGATTTATTTTGAGAGCGCATGTATTTTGTAGAAAATTACACTCTCTGGAAGGGTCGAACATGTATCCTGTCCGTCTATGGAGTCCATAGACATCCCGGGTGGGGTCCGGATGCTGAGGAGTTCAAGCCGGAACGCTGGCTGAACTCTGCAACGTTGCCCAAGTGTTTCGCCGCGTTTGCCGGCTTTGGTATGGGAAGGAGACTCTGTATAGGTAACACAAAAATAGTATGTTTGACTTCTTTTTTTAGCCCGCCAACCTGCATTGGATCAGTGTGTCGGGTCTAAGCTCTAAAGTCCCTCTTTTCTATGAGAGGAGGCCTATGCCTAGCAGTGGGACGTTAAAAAGACTGTAGTTGTGGTGGTGGTGACTTCTTTTACTCAAAGACAGGTTTAGCCTTTGACATCATGAAAAATAAGAATATTTAATTTTTTCTATTTTCAGGACAATCATACGCTCTAATGTCAATGAAGATTACTCTGAGTCACGTATTTCGACACTACAGGGTGTGCGGAAACCACTTGATGATGGTGGCTAAGATGGATATCCTGCTAAAGCCAGTATCGGGACATCATGTGTCAATTGAAATGAGGAAAAATAAATAATCAAAATTATCTTTATAATTTTTTTTTAATTTATATTACATTTTTAATAAATAAAGTTCATATTATTATATTATATTCCTAAAAAGTAGCTTTTATATTATATTTTATGATCATAAAAACAAACGAAATATATAAGTGTATGAAGCAGGTTTGAAACAAGAAGAAATTCAGGCCTAGTTGGTATTCCTTTACTCGTCTCGAAAAAGTACGTCTTTGAATTATATTCCATTTTTACATACTTAGTAAATTTCGAGACTTAAGGCCTGTTTCACCACCTTCTAGTAAGTGTCGGATAACCTAAACGTAAGTTTTGTTACTTTCTTAATTCATGTCAAGTGACAAAGACAAAAGTTGTAGATAGTTATCTGGGTCGGGGCATACAAGCGCATCAAAGCGCAAAAAAAAATGATGGCATATAATTAATATAGGCACAATTTTATGTAGAGTATTTGCAGTCTAATTCATTATTAATAATAATTAATTGATGTAGTGTGTGAAGTCAAGTCCCATTTGATTATTTTTATAGATTTTAGCAAAGCTTTTGACTAAGGTAATCATGATATATTTTATTGAGTAAGTCGCTTAGTTATGGAGTCCATTGAAACATTCTTAATTATATAAGTAGAATCAAATCTGCTAATTAGCAGTCGACTAAAACGTTAGATACAATCATTATAATCTCGTTAGTAACCAGATTCGGTATCCCTCAAGGCTCATATTTGGGTCCGCTTTTCTTTTAAGCGTGTCGCAGCCGTAGTGACCTTGTTTTTTTTTTTTTTTTTTTTTTTTTTTTTTTTTTTATTGCGAAATAGGCCTACGCTTGACGACAATCATGCCTGAACAGCAATGATGAGGTCTAAGTTGGAACACGCTTGCCTAGAAAATGCCTATTCACTCTTGCCTTGAAGGTACTTAAGTCGAACGAGGCGGGAAACACGGAAGCCGGAAGGGCGTTCCACACCCTAGCGGTTCGTATCAGAAACGTCGACCGAAAGCGCTTTGTTCGAGCCGACTGAACGTCAACCACATAGGGATGCCATCGTTCTCGACTTCTCGCTGTTCTGTGGTGAAATGGTGAAGGAGGAACTAGGTTAAAAAGTTCTTGAGCACACTCTCCAAAGTATATCCGATAAAAGACCGATAGACAAGCGACATTGCGTCGGTGCTGTAAACTGAGCAATTTCGCCTGCGTTAGTGACCGATCGCCTATGATTCTACGGGCGCGGCGATCAACCGAGTCTAATGCATCGAGTAGGTATTTGGCAGAGCCGTCCCAGAGGTGGCAGCAGTACTCCATGCCTGACCGGATTTGAGCCTGGTAAAGTGTGAGGCGTTGTGCAGGTGTGAAGTACCGCTTTACCTTGTTCAGGATACCAAGTTTTTTGGCAGCTGTTTTGGCCTTCAACTCGATGCATTTCCCGAAATTGAGTTTGGGTGAGATGTCAATACCCAGAAGCTCAATGTGATCACTAATCGGAACGGATACACTTTGGAAAGTAGGAGCCAAGGTGAAAGGGCTCCTTTTTGCGGTGAATAAACACGCTTGAGTTTTGGTGGCATTAAACTTAACTAAATTGGCGTCACCCCAATCAGACACCTCCTTGAGAGTCAAATTAATGCGATTCACCATTGCCTCTCTTTGCTCAAGGATCTCAGTAGCACTGGCTCTAGAACTGGACGTGTATCTATCCGTAACGGTGCTGTCATCAGCGTACCCAAAGATACCGGGTTTAAGCAGATCGTTGATGTGCAGCAGGAAAAGGGTTGCGGATAGAACAGATCCCTGAGGGACACCGGCATTGATAGCCATTAGGTCAGACGAGTAGCCGTCGACGACTACCCGAAAAGACCTGTCACTCAGGAAATCTGATATCCAGCTACAAAAGCCAGTGGGTATTCCATATGCTGGAAGCTTACTGAGAAGACTGCCGTGCCAGACCCGGTCAAAAGCCTTTGAGATGTCGAGAGAAACGGCTAGCGCCTCTCCGTATTTCTCAATGGCTTCACCCCAGATATGTGTGGCATACACTAGAAGATCTCCCGTAGATCGATTTTTCCGAAATCCGTACTGGTGGTCTGACAGGAGATCGTTAGCTTCTAGGTATGCGAGGAGTTTATTATTGAGAACACGTTCCATACTCTTACAGAGGATGGACGTGATCGCAATTGGTCTGTAATTTGCCGGGTCAGCACGACTCCCCTTTTTTGGTACTGGTTGCACGTTTGCAACTTTCCACGATTTGGGGACTTGAGCAGTTTCCAAAGAGAGGCGAAACAAGCGTGTTAGCACAGGAGACAACTCGGGGGCGCAATTCCGCAAGACTATAGCAGGTATACCATCAGGGCCACTGGCCTTACTCACGTCGAGGTTCCGAAGAGTTTTAAGGACCTCTTGCTGGTGTATGCGTATCTCCGGCATACTGGAGTCGCATGGTGGAAGAGTGGGTGGGAGGTTGCTTCCAGCATTTAACCGTGAGTTTTCAGCAAACAGAGAAGCAAGCAGGTTGGCTTTGTCTGTTGCAGTTATGGCCAGTGATCCATCAGGTTTCTGCAGAGGCGGCAGTGAAGAACGGCAGAAATTGGTTTCAACCGACTTCGCAAGGGACCAGAAAGCTTTACTGCTACTGGGGTAAGTGGCGAGCTTACGTCCAATGCGATTAGTTCGGTCGAAACGGGCTCTTTCCAAAACCTTCTTGTAGGACTTGGTGGCAATATTGAAATCTCTCTTCTTGATTTTTACGTCCGGTGCTTTGAGAGCGCGAGCGTCCGCCCAAGTTACAAACGCTGATTGTTTACGGGCTTCTGCAACAGCACACTCAGCATTGTACCAAGGGGGAATCTTGCTATCAGGAGACACGTCGGAAAATGGAATAAAGTATTCCATTGCCCGGCGTATCACATCTGATATAGCACTCTCACAGCTCGACGGATCGTTGGAAGAGAAACAAATTTGCCGCCATGGATAAGATGCAAAGAAGTGCCGCATCTCATCCCAATCTGCTGACCTGTATCGCCACACCCGCCTCTTAACAGATGAGTCAGAGACAGGAGGATAGAAGTTAGATACAGATTTCACCAGACAGTGATCTGAGGTGCCCAAGGGGGCAGAAACAGATACCAAAAACCTATCTGGATCGGTTGTCAGCAGAAGGTCCAAACAATTGGGTGTATGTCCATCGACATCCGGTACCCTGGTGGCTTCCTGAACCAACTGAGAGAGATCTAGCGATAATGCAAATTTGCGCGCCTCTCTCCCAGCATGATCAGTTTTCTGGTATGGGAACAGCCACTCCTGGTGGTGGGCATTAAAGTCCCCCAGAAGTCCCCCAATTGTTGAAAAGTTGTCTTCACCATGTCTCCTGTATAGTGATAATCTTAAAATATTTTAATGAAATGAATGAACCCAGTGATTGTTTGTATCTCCAAAATATTTTATTTACCTTATTGGTTTGTTGGTGTAAACAAATTCACATGCATTTTAATGTTCAATTTTTTATTTCATATACAAAAAACATTGAAAAATTATTTAATACTAATAGATAAGTAAGTGCCCACGTGAATTTGTCCGCGTGGATTTAGATGGATAAAACTCTATGATGGATAGTACTCTATAGTTTTCTGGGACAAAAAGTAGCTATACCCTTCTTCAAGGCCTACTCTATCTTTGTACCAAATTTCGTCAAAATTACTACAGTAGTTTAGGCGTGAAATACGCAGACAGACATACAGAGTTATGCATTTATAAAATTAGTATGGATATAGATACCTAGTAACTATAGATTAAGAAAATAATGATTAGTTAATAAATAAATCATGAAAATATAAATGTTGTAGTGTTGTGTTGTTCATACAAAGTTGACATTCGTCGTTCACGTACGACATAGGTCGTATACCTTCGCCCATGTAACCATGATTTGATTTTGCATCGCTACTATTGCATAGTTCACAGTGATACTAACATAGTTTCTAAGCCTTATATTACTAACAAATATGGGTCTCTGTTACCTCAATAAAGAAATTTATTATTATTATTATATTACGAGCGGATACCCGCGACTTCGTTCGCGTGGATATTGATTTTAATAATCCCGTGGGCATCATTTTGTTTTTCCTATGCTCCTTTGAGCTTAAACCTTGCTAAAAACTGTTAAAAGTTCACTGGCGGATGTTTAGGTACATCAAAATGTAAATATCCGCCAGTGAAAGTTCCATCAAAATTGGTCCAGCCTTTCGGAGATAAGCCAGTAGTCTTTAAAGTATCTACTTTCTAACAAAAAAAGAATGAATGAAATCGGACCACCCGTTAACGAATTACAGCTAATTACACATTTTGCCTTTCATCCCCTCTCCCAAGGGAACCGTGCTGAATTTCGGGATAAAAAGTATCCTATATGTTACTCCATAGTATTAACTTAAATCATGCCGAGTTTCATTTCAATCCATTCAGTAGTTTTTACGTGATGCGCGCACAAACATACAGACAAACAGACAAACAGATAAACAGACAAACAGACAAACAGACAAACAGACAAACAGACAAAAATTTCAAAAATAGCTTTTTTACGTTCTATTACTTATCCCTAACATCCCCCAGTTATTATTTTGCAAAAATCTTCAATGTACAGATACGGCAATTCTACGATTTTATTATATGTATAGATATAGATAGATTGTGATACAGCATCGATACAGACGCGATGCGGCATCAATGCATTGTGCACTGTAGCAAATAACGCCTGTGGACATTACAATTGCAATTGGCAAGATAGACTAGAGTTGGATGGTTGAGAGTCAACGTTCGTCACGTTGTTTTTATAGCGCCACCAGCGTTGCCAGTTTTTTTTTGTCAAGTCGGGATTTTGGAACTTTTGAGTAAAAATAGCGGGATTCTTTCGTCAAAAGCGGGACATAGTAATAAAACTTATATAATCAGAAGTTTTCAAATATTTAATTAAATTTTAAATAATTAAAATTTAAACCTCCTTACCTAGTAATCTCCTACCTAGGGCAATAGGTATGTATGTATGTATATACTTTATTGCACACCACATAAGAGCAGAATACAAAGAACATGTTATATAAAAGAATACTTAAAACGTAGGTACAACAAGGCGGTCTTATCGCTAAGTAGCGATCTCTTCCAGACAACCTTAACGCTAGGGAGAAAATGAACAAGTGGACAGTGGGAGGTGGTGTATATGATAAACTTAAACACTAATCTATACATATAATAAAATCGTAGAATTGCCGTATCTGTACATTGAAGATTTTTGCAAAATAATAACTGGGGGATGTTAGGGATAAGTAATAGAACGTAAAAAAGCTATTTTTGAAATTTTTGTCTGTTTGTCTGTTTATCTGTTTGTCTGTTTATCTGTTTGTCTGTTTGTCTGTATGTTTGTGCGCGCATCACGTAAAAACTACTGAATGGATTGAAATGAAACTCGGCACGATTTAAGTTAATACTATGGAGTAACATATAGGATACTTTTTATCCCGAAATTCAGCACGGTTCCCTTGGGAAAGGGGATGAAAGGCAAAATGTGTACTTAGCTGTAATTCGTTAACGGGTGGTCCGATTTCATTCATTCTTTTTTTGTTAGAAAGTAGATACTTTAAAGACTACTGGCTAATCTCCGAAAGGCTGGACCGATTTTGATGGGACTTTCACTGGCGGATGTTTACATTTTGATGTATCTAAACATCCGCCAGTGAACTTTTAACAGTTTTTAGCAAGGTTTAAGCTCAAAGGAGCATAGGAAAAACAAAATGATTCCCACGGGATTATTAAAATCAATATCCACGCGAACGAAGTCGCGGGTATCCGCTCGTAGCTAAATATACTAAACCATATAATATAATAATAACATATAAATATACTAATATATACAAAACAATGTATACAATAGACATACATATGAATAAATAAATATATATCAATTAAACAAATAGATACGAGAATAACAAAATAAATGTCACTATTGATGACAAAGAGAAAGGTAGTGATTTTTTACGTCAATCTTAAATTTGCTCAGGGTTTTAGCGTGATGTAATTGCGGGGGAAGTTTATTCCATGAACTGATGGCTTTAAACGTAAAGGAACTTTCAAAGTACTTAGTTCGATGTGTAGGCGCGTACAGAATGAATTTACTGGCTGAACGAAGAACTGTGTTCGGCCTGTCGTGACCAAGAAATTTAAAATTTTCCTTTAAGTAGCTTGGAGTCGTAGGGTTGAACAATACACAGTACAGAAGAGAAACAATATGCATATTCCGGCGAAAGCGAATGGGTTTCCCACTTGAGCTTTGAACGATACTCGACGAGACGTGGTCATATTTGCGCAAACCAAATATAAACCTAATAGCTAGATTTTGAATTCGCTCAAGTTTATTTAGTTGGTCCTCGGTCAATTCAAGATAGCTTGCGTCCGCATTATCGAGAATCGAGAGAAGTAAGGATTGTGCTAACATAATTTTAGTAGGAATAGGCAGTAGAGAACGTAGACGCCTGAGAGAACCAAGGGCAGCAAAAGTTTTCCTACTGATTTCTTTTATTTGATGAGACCAGCTGGAGAGAGTTGTATCAAAATGGACACCAAGATACTGTGGTACTGTACGGTATTACAACATTATTTAATGAGATTGACGGAAGGTTATCCCAATCAATTCTTGAGATCATGCCAGCACCACCGATGACAATAGCCTGGGTCTTACCTTAAGACCATACCAGTTACTCCATTTGGTACTTAACGAATTACTCCGAACTAAGGCTGCCCCCGCCTGCCATTCATTTTCTAACATTTATGTTTATGAACTTATCAAATTCTAATTTATAGAGTACCTACAAAGCTTGTTTTTTGCTTTTCAGTTACCAGTAACTAGGGTTTGTTTTACGCAATCGCGTTTTTTAATTTATTCAATATAAGAACTACTTACTTACTTGTCAGTATTATAATTTGAACTTTATTAGTTAAAAAATGTAATTTACATAAAAAAACACAAGAAATAGATAAAGCTAATTTGGTGATTGTTCTTTTTCCCTCATTTCAATTGACACGTGATATCCCGATACTGGCTTTAGCAGCATGTCCGCCTTAACCACCATCATCAAGTGGTTTCCGCACACCCTGTAGTGTCGGAATACGTGACTCAGTGTGATCTTCATTGACATTAAAGCGTATGTTTTTCCTGAAAATAAAAATAAATATCGTTATTTTTTATGATGTCAAAGGCTAACAGCTTTTCTTCGAGTAAAACATCACACGCAAGACATGTTTTGCTTAAGTTACCTATACAGGGTCTTCTTCCCATACCAAAGCCAGCAAACGCGGCAGGACCTTTGGGCAGCGTTGCAGAGTTCAGCCAGCGTTCCGGCTTGAACTCCTCAGCATCCGGACCCCACGTGGGGTGTCTGTGGGTTCCATAGACGGACAGGAAACACGATCGACCCTTCGAGAGAGTGTAATTTCCTGTAAAATTCATGCGCTTAAAAACTTAAACAAAACTGCTTACCAACACGGCGAATTAAAAACTGTTTTTTTGAAGTTGGATAAAAAAAGATTTTTATACTACACCTGCTCGGAAAGTACTTTCAGATTTATATCATAGGTAACGGAAAAAAAAATACGTCATTACTGTCAAACAAATATGCGGGCTGAATAGATGTAGGTATAGATCGACCAGAATCTCATGAAAAATAGGGAAATTAAATTTTGTACTACAAAATTTAATTTCCCTATTTTTCATGAGATTAGCAACTAGCAACACTAGGTTAACTCGGCTACCCTAGTGATAAACAAAGTAATTACATTCAGAACACCTTACCTGAGATCGTTTCACGAAACGAAAAATCAAGCAACTGCATTTTAAATACAAAAACAAAGTAATCAACATCCAATTACTTTGTTTTTGTGTTGTGCTTGTTGTTTACTTGGTTTTTGCATTTATGTATATTCCGGGTTAGTGAGTGCAGTTACTTTGTTTGGGTAATTCAAATTTCGGCAATCAAAGTAAACGGTTCAAGTTAATTGAAATATTAAACTGTGGTAAAAAACTACTCGACATAAAACTTATGTTAATGCAAAAAGTCAATTTCACAAAAAATGTCAGTTACTTTGTTTATCGCTAGGGCAGCCGTAGTGTTGCTAACATTGGAATTTCATTTCCCTATTTTTCATGAGATTCTAGTCCATCTAGAACTATGGAATTTAATTTTATTAACGTGCTAGAGCGGGCGGAAATGTATTAAATTCCATTGCTAACGTGCTTTTTTGAATTTTTGACAAAATCAGATCAGTACATGAAAAAAAACCTATTTCGACGAAGAAGATATAAAAGTATAGACTAATAAATATCTAACTAAGAAATAGATACAAAAATTGTAACAAAATAATAACATACCTAATTAGTCCAGTAACTTTAGGATTTGCTAGTATGGGGTACCTTGTGTTAAATCGGGTAGTTCTGATTTTTTGCAGACTTGTTTATGATGTTTGCCTAATGAATAATCCAAGTTTGTGACCTCGAGCAACGAACGCAACTTTGTTAAAAATCTAAAAAACTGCGAAAAATTCGGATTTTTTTCAGATTTTGGCAATTATAACCCAAAAGGACTAGTTCTTGACACTACCTTTTTAGGGAATTTTTAAAGTAGAATAAAATTGCTACAATTTAAGACCAGAAACCAGCTCTGTAGGTACATTACTTACTGAGATGCTCGCGACTTCACTTGCGTAAATTCTTAATCTCATACAAACTTCCATCTCCCATTGTACCAACTTAGGGGTAGTTTTTCCAAAACTCCTTCAACATGTAATTTTTAATTTTTAACCGAAAATCTCAATACCAATTTTCATGGATATACCTTGATAAATGACGAAAACGTGACGGGGTCTCATTTAAACTTTCATCCCCTACTTAACCCACTTGCGGATAGACTTTTCAAAAATCCTGAAATTCATATTTTTTATTTTTTATCGAAAGCCCAAATACCAATTTTCATGGATGTAACTCGAGAAATGACAGACTTTCATACAAACTTCCATCCCCTATTTAACCCCCTTAGTGGTGGAATTTCCAATAATCCTTTCCTAGTATACGCTTATATAATAAAAGGAAGCTACTGTGAAAATTTCAAGTTTCTAACTTTAGTGGTTTAGGCTGTGCGTTGATGATCAGTCAGTCAGTTAGGACAAGCTTCTTTATATTAGTACTAGCTGATGCTCGCGACTTCGCCCGCGTGGATTCATACAAATTTCATCCCCTACTTGAGGGTGGAATTTCCAAAATTACTGAAACACGTAATTCTTTATTTTTAACCGACAGTACAAATACCGATTTTCATTTATATAACTTTAAAAATGACGGACTTTCATACAAACTTTCATCCCTCATTTAACCCACTTGGGGGTAGTTTTTCCAAAATTCCTTAAACACGTAACTCTTTATTTTTAACCGAAAACCATAACAAAAGAAACCGGATAACAAAAAAAAACTTAAGTAGGTAGTCATTCTGAGAAAATGTTTTGTTAGCTTACTATCATGAATTGAGTGGCAAATAATTATAAACGTCTAACATTACAGTCAAGTTCAATTCAATTCCATGTTAAAAACTGTTGAGTATATACGATTTGAGCGATCTTCAACTCGTGCACAGCAGCAAACTCTGAATTTTATTAATTGCTGGAATTTCACTCTTAATTTTTCAGAATTAATTATTTGTTATTTTTCTATTTAGCTATGTAAGTATATGTACTATGTTGAAATAAACATTTAAATCTTTGATTTTTTTTTTACTATTTCCCACAACTGTATTGAAAAACGTCGTGTGATACACGGGTGTATAAGTTATTGCAAACTCGTGACATTAAAAACCCTCACTTTCGGTTCGGGCTAGTTAATGACAGCTCGTTTGCAATAACCAACTTTCCACCCTTGTATCACAATGTACTATTTCTGTCAAGTAAAATAGCTCCTAAAGACCTACTTTGACCGCTAGCACCTCTCTTGTTCTAACACTTTAGACATCAAGCAAACTTAACAGAACTTTGAACTTGAAATTAAAATGTCTACTAACGTAGTTTGACGTCTTGATCGAGATGTCTAGTAATAAAGGGTACGATGGGATAAAAACGCATAGTTTCATGTAATACAGCCTCCAAGTATACCAACTGTGACAGATCTTGCTTCGTAACGTCCCTTTCATCGTCGCCGAACACGTCGTGTATCCTGAAACACACCAATTTCAATTAAAAATTATAGATACTTCTATAAACTTAACATGTCAATCAGTACACGTCCATTTCCGGACGTAGGTCTTTAACAGTGGTTCCCTATGAGATTGCCATTCCAGCGCCTTTGGATTCATAATCGCAGCCGTCGTCAACCAATAACTGCGTCCCATCGAACTATTACGCTTAGAATGGAAGTTACTAACAAATTTCCGCTCGAAACGTAAGCTATAAACCAATCCATGTGTGCCCTGTAATTACATTTGCCGACACGCACACAAGCGCATGAGTACCTTGAGCACTGACGCGACGATAGACGTATCGAGCCTGTTAAGGCCCGTTAAAAACGGCTTATCGCCGCGTCGACGACTGCCTTTCTTACCCGACTGGGTTATGTGTTTCACCTGTGTGTATGTATGTCCATTCCTATGTCCGCGTGTAACTAATAAACGGCTCAACGGATTTTGATAAATGATACGTCATTAGATTTGTCTTCATGACGCGAGTGTTACAGGGTACCTAAATTTAAAAAAAAATTAAAATGGCGGACTTTATGCGCTTTAATGTGCGAGCTGAAAAAAAATTTTTTCCTCAAGACCCTCGAGTGGGGTATCAAAATGAAGGGATTTAAAAGGCAAATACAAAAATGTATACAATTATATATTTGAAAATAAGTTGGAGTGATAAATCACAGAAAATGACCGTTTCCTATGTCAGTTCGTAACTACTCAACGACTCAACTTATTTTGATAAATGATACGTCATTAGATTTGTCTTAACAGCGCAAATGTTACTGTGTACATAAAATTCATAAAAATTCAAAATGGCGGATTTTATGCACTTTAATGTGCGAGCTGAAAAAAATTTTTTTCCTCAAGACCCTCGAGTGGGGTATCAAAATAAAGGGCTTTAAAAGGCAAATACGAAAATATATACAATCTATGTGTTTGTAATCAGTTTGGAGTGACAAATCATAGAAAACAAAATAAATAACAACTACACTGTGAGTAAATTGGTGGTAATTTATTTAAGATCCCTTCCCACTCCACTCTACCACATTCCACATAATCCCCCCTACACCTCCCCCCTTCCCATCAATTATTGTAACACTAATAATTTAACCTTAAATCGCCAAACACTAAAATAATACAATAATATTATGAAGGACCTTATTAAAGTTTCTAGTGTTCAACAGATGGCGCTAATAGTGGTCTTAAACGCGCTATTACCTACACGCGGAGTGACACAGGCCTGTCTCTTGTAAAAATATGCATTTAAAAATTTTTCATAGTTTTGCACTAAAAACCAAGAAATAAATTACGTAATTAAAAAAACTAAAAACCCGACTGCGTAAAACAAACTAGTTCTGGTAACTGAAAAGCAAAAAACAAGCTTTGTACTTTATAAACTAGAATTTGATAAGATCATAAACATAATTAATGTTAGAAAATGTATGGCAGGCGGGGGCATTACTTAGCCAACTACTCAGGACTATTAGTTCGCCCCCGCATGCCATACATTTTCTAACATTAATTATGTTTATGATCTTATCAAATTCTAGTTTATAAAGTACAAAGCTTGTTTTTTGCTTTTCAGTTACCAGAACTAGTTTGTTTTACGCAGTCGGGTTTTTAGTTTTTTTAATTACGTAATTTATTTACCTATTTATTCTAAGCTGCGTCCATTGCTGGACGTCTTCAACATGCCACGATCTTGTGGCGTTTGTATCTAGCGGCTCTCTGTGAGATTGCCATTCTAGCTCCTTGAGATCTTAAACGTATTATGATGGCCAACCCTTTAACTTCCGTTGAACTGAGACATCTCTTGAGGTAGCTGCGCGGTGCGGGTACAAGACAAGCTCGCCCCGATTCTTAACTTTTATCCTGTGCTTCAGTATTTATGAGTCTATTGCATAGAATAGAATAGAATAGAGTAGAGTAGAGTAGAGTAGAGTAGAGTAGAGTAGAGTAGAGTAGAGTAGAGTAGAGTAGAGTAGGAGTAGAGTAGGAGTAGGAGTAGGAGTAGGAGTAGGAGTAGGAGTAGGAGTAGGAGTAGGAGTAGGAGTAGGAGTAGGAGTAGGAGTAGGAGTAGGAGTAGGAGTAGGAGTAGGAGTAGGAGTAGGAGTAGGAGTAGGAGTAGGAGTAGGAGTAGGAGTAGGAGTAGGAGTAGGAGTAGGAGTAGGAGTAGGAGTAGGAGTAGGAGTAGGAGTAGGAGTAGGAGTAGGAGTAGGAGTAGGAGTAGGAGTAGGAGTAGAAGGAGTACGAGTAGGAGTAGGAGTAGGAGTAGGAGTAGAGTAGAGTAGAGTAGAGTAGAGTAGAGTAGAGTAGAGTAGAGTAGAGTAGAGTAGAGTAGAGTAGAGTAGAGTAGAGTAGAGTAGAGTAGAGTAGAGTAGAGTAGAGTAGAGTAGAGTAGAGTAGAGTAGAGTAGAGTAGAGTAGAGTAGAGTAGAGTAGAGTAGAGTAGAGTAGAGTAGAATAGAGTAGAGTAGAGTAGAATAGAGTAGAATAGAATAGAATAGAATAGAAAAGTTTTTATTCAAATAAACTTTTTCAAGTACTTTTGAATGGTCAATTCAATCTACCACTGGTTCGGAATGCCATTCCAACCGAGTAGAACCAGTAAGAAACTCGGCGGTTGCTCTTTTTTTAAAATAAAAATAACAATTTTATGAACGATTGCAAAGTCTATGCAATATGACTTTGCAATCGTCCGTTGTGAAGTCGACATCTCCTGAAGATGCTCCGGTGTCGGAGCGAAACGATCATCGAGTTAAAGGACATGGCCGGAATTTGTATGGAGCTGTGCCCTTTGACATGGCCGGAATTTGCTCGAAATCGAAAAAAAAACTTACTTAAATAAACATAAATGGAGGTTAATTATTCATATGTGAAAATTGCTTTTAAAATAAACTAAAATATATCGCGGCAATTACATTTCTCCAGCGCAGGCGTGGAAAAAACACAAAGAATAAGAATGTTAACTGTTATTTGTTTTTCTAACTTTTCTAAGGTCATATCCAAGAAGGTTATATACTCTATATAGACACTGGAGAGTGCGCCTGAAACATTGTAGTTAAGATAAATTAGTCATTTTATTTCAAGGTTCTCTCTCGAGTAAAAATGTCTTATCTAAAAATATTATTTAGGTTACCTACGCACAACGCAGATTGCAGAAGCCAGCCAGAAACATCAAAATAAGGATAGCGATCTGAGATCGATTAATCGGAGAATCGATTTTTGTGTACGTAGTGCGTAGGTACCACAGAATACATTACTCCTACCGTAGAAAAATGAAAACTCCATAGTAAAAAAATGAGAACCATTCAGCGCCATCTAGATTCAGCCCCCAACAACTCTTTGACAGCGGGAGATTCAAATATGGACGTTCTATACTTAACCTACATAATATTTTTATACCCTGATTTCTAATTCCGTGGAATTCTGACAGCTGTCATTGTCATTTACAGATGAGTTATTTGTATGGAGAACAGGGTTAACATCTACGAAGTACGATTTTACCCAAAACTACTTTAATTCCCAGTCATCATAAAAAGCCATATGCCGAACAATAATATTAGACGTTTCGCCCTAAAATAGAAAACGGCAAGAGTGGAAACTAGAAAGTGCACACTAACAGCAATAGAAAACAAAAGAAGCACATTGAAAAAATTCATTCCAAAATGGAAGTCAAATGACATTCTCACCATGAAGTGTCTGTTAGGCATTTGTCATTCTACATGCGGCAGTTGATTTTTATTTATATAAGTTTTGAATTTTTTATCTTTTTTGTGGGAATTGTTTTATCTCTGGTAACATTACGAAACGTCAGAATTCCACGGAATTAGAAATCAGGGTATAGATAAGGAATTTTGACTCGAGAGAGAACTGGTAAATAAAATGACTATTTTGTCTTAACTACAATGTTTCAGGCGCAGTCTCCAGTATCTACATAGAGTATATAAATAACCTTCTTGGATATGACCTTAGAAAAGTTAGAAAAACAAATATCAGTTAACATTCTTATTTTTTGTGTTTTTTTCCACGCCTGCGCTGGAGAAATGTAATTGCCACGATATATTTTAGTTTATTTTAAAAGCAATTTTCACATATGAATAATTAACCTCCATTTATGTTTATTTAAGTAAGTTTTTTTTCGACTAATCAGGGCAAATTCCGGCCATGTCTTTTGTGGTAAAGTGTGGTGTTGTGCCTACAAATTTGTCACTGTTAGCGGATTATGGCAAAGTAATTTTGTGTTCATTGTATGAAACTGTGAATGTTTTGCCTAACAAAAATTATATTGTTATAGATATATTGAGAAGCTACTGTAAGAATACTTATTTCGTTATAGAAAATCATACCCTCATCTATTATTTAATGCTGATAGAGATTATATGCTAGATAATTCATAGATTGATACATTGCACTTTGGTTGCCTGGCTAAATTTGGTGCCTATATGATGTTAAACACAAAAAAATTTAATCAATTTTTTTCGATTTGCTTCCCTCATCTGTTATTTAAACGAATTATATTCAAAAATAGCTTTTTTACGTTCTATTACTTATCAGTAACATCCCCCGGTTATTACTTTGCAAAAATCTTTAATGTACAGATACGGCAAGTCTACGATTTTATTATATGTATACATTTATTATATGTATAGATAAACAATTTTTGCAGTTTCTACATCTGTTAATTGTCGAATCTTCCTAACAGCGTAAGTAGCCCACTCAATGAAGCAAAATCAGGGGAAATAATTCGTGTAAAAGCCATTTTTGGCATAGTTGTAGGGAATGGTGTCTGAAGCAACATACTCAAAGTACTGATGGGTGGGGGTGGAGCTAACGGGTAGGGGGGGGTGAAAAGGTCCCTTTTTAAAGTTTTTTGCTCATATCTCGAAAATCTCTACGACTAGTATTATGATTACTTCTGACAAAAGTTTTTAAATAAAATTTGCTACAAATTTGGTCCCATTCATTTTTACTCTAAGATTATTACTTTAGGAGCTACAGGTGTTTAAGTTAACAGAGAGATAAAAAATGGCAATTACGAATACCGCTTTTACAAAAAATTATATTCATCATGTATCGCTCATATTTTTAGTTTACAATAAGGAAGCTTATAGTCATCTACCGACCCAACATGAAAACTGGCCAAGTGCGAGTCGGACTAACACACGAAGGGTTCCGTACCATAGAGAAAAACGAAAAGTTTATTGTATGGAGATCGTCTTTAAATTTATTTTATTTTCATTATTTTGTAGTTGTAGAGACTAAAATGAGACTCACTCTCTGAAAGTTTCAAATATCTACCTATTTCGGTTCAAGAGATACAGCGATTGTCAAGGTCGAGCAAAAAACGCCGAAAAAATCAAGTTTCTTGTATGGGAGCCCCCTTTAATTTTAATTTTAATTTAATTTTTATTAATTATTATTATAGCGGCAATAAAAATAAGTATATACTCTGTGAAAATTTCAACAGTTTATCTTTTACGGTTCATGAAATATGGCCCGTGCACCTAAAATATAGTACCGAAAAAATCACGTAAATATTCATCACAGGCTATAATTTCATAAACCGTAATAGATATATAGTTGAAATTTTTACAGAGTATATACTTTTGTTGCCGCTATAATAATAAATAATAAAAATTAAATTAAAATTAAAATTAAAGGGGGCCCCCATACAAGAAACTTGATTTTTCAATTCAATTTTTAATTTCAATTTCTTTATTATTTGCATAGATTGTGTAGGTCGATTGATGTTACATTAATATATATATAGCTGCTCGTGCTGATTCATTGACTGACTCACTGATTGATCACCCCTCCTGTAAAATTTTGTATGAAAAATTTTTTTTTCACTAATGGTTTCGTATAGAGGACAAAAATTCATTCGGAACAAAAATATGGAGAGAGCTGATGATTGAGGATTTCGGAGACGAGCAAATGGCACGCTTAAGGTATTGAAGATAGGTGGGGGGTGCTCGAACAAATGTCACTCGAAACGTCATCCAATTGGCAGTTAGCTGAAAAAAAATTCAAAATGGCGAAAAAAAGATGGCCGCCATACAAATTTCATCGGTCTCCATCTCGGAGGGTATAAAAGATGGAAGAGTGGTTTCTTGGCAAAAGATGATGAGGATCCAAAGGTCTACTTGATGAATTGAAAAAAAAATCAAAATGGCGGAATTTATTTTTCCATTAATATATATATAGCTGTTCGTTCTGATTCACTGACTCATTCATCGCCTCTCCTGAACAATTTTGTATGAAATTTTTTTTTTTCAATAATGGTGTCGTATAGAGGATAAAAATTCATTAAGAGGAAAAATATGGAGAGAGCTGATGATTGAAGATTTCAGAGACGAGGGAATGGCATGCTTAAGCTATTGAAGATAGGTGGGGGGTGCTCGACCAAATGTCACTTGAAACGTCATCCAATTGGCAATGAGTTGAAAAAAAATTCAAAATGGCGAAAAAAAGATGGCCGCTATACAAATTTCGTCGGCGTCCAACTCGGAGGGTATAAAAGATGGAAAAGTGGTTTCTTCGCAAAAGATGATCAGGATCAGAAGATCTACTCGATGCATAGAAAAAAAATTCAAAATGGCGGAATTTATTTTTCCATAGAAAATGTATGGCGAATATTGAAGAGACTACAAGTTGTGAACTATCCAAGGCTTTGATGAGGTTCTTTGGAGAACTCTCAAAGAAAAATATGGGAAGACATGATGATTGAGGGTTTGGAAGATGGTTGAGGAGCCCGGGCAGGGTATTGTAGATAGGTGGGAGGTGCTCAAACAAAAATTACTCAAAACCTCATCCAGTTGGCACGGCGAAAAAAAAATACCAAAATGGCGGATTCAAGATGGTGGCTATACAAATTTCGTCGGTGTTTATCTCACCAAGTATACAAGATGGAAGAGTGGTTTCTTGGAAAAAGATGATCAATACCTAAAGATCTATTTGATGAGCAGAATGATTCGAAGAAAAAATATGGAGAGTGATAATGATCGAGGATTAGGAATTTGGGAAAGATAAGTGGAGGCTCCTCAAACCAAAATACCCGAAAGCAAAACCTCGCGGTCCGCTTGCGGGCCGCGCACCCACGCGCCCTACTAGTTAATATATATATAGCTGTTCGTTCTGATTCACTGACTCATTCATCGCCTCTCCTGTAAAATTTTGTATGAAAAATTTTTTTTTCACAAATGGTTTCGTATAGAGGACAAAAATTCATTAAGAGGAAAAATATGGAGAGAGCTGATGATTGAGGATTTCGGAGACGGTTGAAGAGCACGCTTAAGGTATTGAAGATAGGTGGGGGGTGCTCGAACAAATGTCACTCGAAACGTCATCCAATTGGCAGGGAGCCGAAAAAAAATTCAAAATGGCGAAAAAAAGATGGCCGCCATACAAATTTCGTCGGTGTCCATCTCGAAGGGTATAAAAGATGGAAGAGTAGTTTCTTCATAAAAGATGATCAAGATTGGAAGGTCTTTAATATATATATAGCTGCTCGTGCTGATTCATTGACTGACTCACTGATTGATCACCCCTCCTGTAAAATTTTGTATGAAAAATTTTTTTTTCACTAATGGTTTCGTATAGAGGACAAAAATTCATTCGGAACAAAAATATGGAGAGAGCTGATGATTGAGGATTTCGGAGACGAGCAAATGGCACGCTTAAGGTATTGAAGATAGGTGGGGGGTGCTCGAACAAATGTCACTCGAAACGTCATCCAATTGGCAGTTAGCTGAAAAAAAATTCAAAATGGCGAAAAAAAGATGGCCGCCATACAAATTTCATCGGTCTCCATCTCGGAGGGTATAAAAGATGGAAGAGTGGTTTCTTCGCAAAAGATGATGAGGATCCAAAGGTCTACTTGATGAATTGAAAAAAAAATCAAAATGGCGGAATTTATTTTTCCATAGAAAATGTATGGCGAATATTGAAGAGACTACAAGTTGTAAACTATGCAAGGCTTTGATGCGATTCTTTGGAGAACTCTCAAAGAAAAATATGGAAAGACATGATGATTGAGGGTTTGGAAGATGGATGAGGAGCCCGGGCAGGGTATGTTAGATAGATGGGAGGTGCTCAAACAAAAATTACTCAAAACCTCATCCAATTGGCACTGAGCTGAAAAAAAAACAAAATGGCGGATTCAAGATGGCGGCTATACAAATTTCGTCAGAGTCTATCTCACCAAGCATAAAAGATGGAAGAGTGGTTTCTGGGAAAAAGATGATCAAGACCTAAAAGTCTACTTGATGAACAGAAAAAAACAAGATGGCGGAATTTATTTTTCTACACAAAAAAAAATTATTGATGGAAAAATACGGAAAGAGCTGATGATCGAAGATTTTGGAGACGGATGAAGAGCACGGCGAGGGTATTGAAGATAGGTGGGACGTGCTCAAACAAAAACTACTCGAATCCTCGCGGTCCGCTTGCGGGCCGCGCACCCACGCGCCATACTAGTTAATATATATATAGCTGCTCGTGCTGATTCATTGACTGACTCACTGATTGATCACCCCTCCTGTAAAATTTTGTATGAAAAATTTTTTTTTCACTAATGGTTTCGTATAGAGGACAAAAATTCATTCGGAACAAAAATATGGAGAGAGCTGATGATTGAGGATTTCGGAGACAGGTGAGCAGCACGTTTAAGGTATTGAAGATAGGTGGGGGGTGCTCGAACAAATGTCACTCGAAACGTCATCCAATTGGCAGTCAGCTGAAAAAAAATTCAAAATGGCGAAAAAAAGATGGCCGCCATACAAATTTTGTCGGTCTCCATCTCGGAGGGTATAAAAGATGGAAGAGTGGTTTCTTCGCAAAAGATGATGAGGATCCAAAGGTTTACTTGATGAATTGAAAAAAAATTCAAAATGTCGGAATTTATTTTTCCATAGAAAATGTATAGCAAATATTGAAGAGACTACAAGTTGTGAACTATGCAAGGCTTTAATGCGGTTTTTTGGAGAACTCTCAAAGAAAAATATGGGAAGACATGATGATTGAGGGTTTGGAAGTTGGTTGAGGAGCCCGGGCAGGGTATTGAAGATAGGTAGGAGGTGCTCAAATAAAAATTACTCGAAACATCATCCAATTGGCAGTGAGCTGAAAAAAAGTCCAAAATGGCGGATTCAAGATGGCGGCCATACAAACATCGGTGTCTATCTCACCAAGTATAAAAGATGGAAGAGTGGGTTTTGCCAAAAGATGATTAAGACCTTAAGTTCTACTTGATGAGCAGAACGATTCGAAGAAAAAATATGGAGAGTGATAATGATCGAGGGTTAGGAATATGGGAGAGATAGGTGGAGGCTGTTCAAACCAAAATACCCAAAACCGAAACCTCGCGGTCCGCTTTAGCGGGCCGCGCACCCACGCGCCATACTAGTTAAATATATCAGCGCTACAATCTGCCGTGGATCGGCATGGAAAATATAATATAATTACTTACTTAATTTAATTATGACTAAATACAATTTCAATAAATTAATAAAATTCTGTCAATTTAACAATAATGTCTAGTAACTAGGTACTTTATAAAATTACAATAAATACAGTTTATGGTAACAATTCAATTCAAGTATTCGTCGATTGCATAAAAACATTTTTGTAAAAGATAATCTTTCAGCTTATTTTTAAATTTAAAAAAGTCATTGATTTTATGGAAATCAGGTGGTAATTTATTGTACAGTTTCGGCAACATGACATATGCACTATTGCCGAATTTAACAGTTTTAGATCCAGGAATTTTTAACTTATGTTTGTGCCTCATACTGTTTACATTTTTATACATATTTATGTGCTTCTTGGCGAACAATAGGGATTCATAAATATACAGGCACGGTACAGTTACGATTTTCAGTTCCTTAAAGTATGACTTGCAGCTGTCGGTTTGTTTCAAGCCGCATATTGACCTTATGCATTTTTTCTGTGCTTTAAACGCACGATCCCGTTCTACAGAGTTACCCCAAAAAATTATACCATAGCAGACATACGCGTTATAAGCAACTAATAGGGTTTCTCTGTTCACAATTTTGGAAAGCATGTAAAGAGCATATATGAAAATTTGTGCAACTTAGTGCAAACAGACTCGATATGTGTCTTCCAATCCAATTTTTGGTCTATTTGAAGTCCTAAAAATTTGGTCGACGCTGTTTCAGTGATATAGTGATTTTTTCGGCGTTTTTTGCTTGACCTTGACAATCGCTGTATCTCTTGAACCGTAATAGGTAGATATTTGAAATTTTCAGAGAGTGAGTATCATTATAGTCTCTATAACTACAAAATAATGAAAATAAAATAAATTTAAAATTTGAAGGCGATCTCCATACAATAAACTTTTCATTTTGCTCTATGGTACGGAACCCTTCGTGTGTTAGTCCGACTCGCACTTGGCCAGTTTTCATGTTGGGTCGGTAGATGACTATGAGCTTCCTTATTGTAAACTAAAAATATGAGCGATAATGAATATAATTTTTTGTAAAAGACGCGGTATTCATAATTGCCATTTTTTGTCTCTCTGTTAACTTAAACACCCGTAGCTCCTAAAGTAATAATCTTAGAGTAAAAATGAATGGAACCAAATTTGTAGAAAATTTTATTTAAAAACTTTTGTCAGAAGTAATCATAATGCTAGTTTTAGAGATTTTCGAGATATGAGCAAAAAATCGAAAAAAGGGACCTTTCAACCCCCCCCTACCCGTTATCTCTACCCCCATCCATCAGTACTTTGAATATGTTGCTTCAGACATCATTCCCTACAACTATGCCAAAAATCGCTTTTACACGAATTATTTCCCCTAATGGGCAGTTTTTGGTCTTCATTGAGTGAGCTAAAGCAGCAGAGCTAAGCTTGCCAGCAAGTGTTGCTATATGGGTGCCCCATTGAAGCTTTGCATCTAGAGTTATTCCCAAGAACACAGTTGTGTCTTGCAGCATTATTACCACAAGAGAACTCCAACATTATTGGAATAAAGATCACAACCCAGCGCAACTAAGAAATACAACGGCGAGAATACGAGAATATCAGAATCACAAACCACTTACTCTTCAAAGATTTTCTTCTGAACTTTAGGATAGGATCCAACCATCAGCATGGTGTACATAAGTACTGTTGCTGAAGTGTCGTGCCCACCGAACAACACCGTATCAACCTGTTCTCTGATCTGTCGGTCGTTAAGTGCACCTTTTTCAATCGCTAATTCAAGGAGAATGTCGATAAAGGATCTGAATTTTCGACCTGTAATTAAGGATTAATACTTAAATGGTTAGAAGATATATAGACGTACGGATGAAAATATACGTTACCAACAGAGATCTAGCAATCAGCACAATGAATGAGCATGAAGCTCATTCACTAGTGTAAGGAGTACGAGGGGGTCAAAGTGACTCCATCCAAAGCAATTTACCACTCCGTGGGTGCTTCTAAAGCTTTGCCTTCTTCCTTAGAATATATAGGTAAAGAAAGGCAGTCGTCGACGCGGCGATAAGCCGTTTTTAACGGGCCTTAACAGGCTCGATACGTCTATCGTCGCGTCAGTGCTCAAGGTACTCATGCGCTTGTGTGCGTGTCGGCAAATGTAATTACAGGGCACACATGGGTTGGTTTATAGCTTACGTTTCGAGCGGAAATTTGTTAGAAACTTCCATTCTAAGCGTAATAGTTCGATGCCTCCTTCTAACAAAACTGATCCACCTCGAAAACTGGCCCAGATATGCCACAACATTAGTCTTATTTACTTTGAAGTGACAGACCATTGTTGCTCGCCAGTTTATTTCCTACTAGCCGCGGGCAGAACCCGCGGCTTCGCCCGCGTGAATTTCGGTTTTTCCCAAATCCCGAGGGAATCGTTGATTTCCGGTTCCCGTTCCCGCATCCTTTTCCAACCTTTATATCTACTTTCAAGGAAGTTTGCTATAGTAATCTACATAATATTATAGTCGTAGCTATAGATGTCGGTTTTTTCGAAATTCCGTGGGTACTGTGGATCACACACACACACACACGCAAACTTTCGCCTTTATAATATTATTAGTATAATTTTGGGCGCTTTATTTTATGTTCTTGATGCAAGTCTTGAATAATTAGATAAAGATAAGATAAGATAAAGATAATTTTATTGGAAAAAATTTACATCAAAAATCTTAAATTAAATACATTATTTTCTTAGGTAAAGTTATGTAATTATTATCAATATTTACTCACACCATGCCTAAGTGCAAGCAGCATAGTAATTAAGCCTTATTTAAACAAATATTTATAAATTAATAATCAGATTATTGCATACATGGCTTACATATGAAGACATTAATACCTATTTAATTCTTATAATATCTGAGTGTAAGTTTTAATCAACAACAGCCTTACCTACTATTTATGGTTTCTAACTATTATTTTAAAACAAAAACAGTACATTGATTACAATTTAATATTACATGTTTATATTTAACATACAATTATAATGATCGTGTAGGTAAGATATGATAAGATAATTTATTGGAAAAAATTTACATCAAAAATCTTAAATTAAATACATTATTTCCTTATTTTCTTATGTAAAGTTATGTAATTATTATCAATATTTACTCACACCATGCCTAAGAGCAAGCAGCATAGTAATTAAGCCTTATTAAACAATTATTTATAAATTAATATTCAGATTATTGCATACATGGCTTACACTTTCTTAATATGAAGACATTAATATTTGAGTTTGATTCTAATAATATTTGAGTGCAAGTTTTAATCAACAACAGCCTTACCTACTATTTATGGTTTCTAACTATTATTTTAAGACAAAAACAGTACATTGATTACAATATATTACATGTTTATATTTAACATACAATTATAGTGATCATATAGGTAGCTATCTACTTATGCGAATATAGAATTTATAATTATGTATTGACATCAACGTTGAGTATTTAATTTAAAACAAGGACAAAGCATCTGAAGCTAAACTAAGAAAAACCCTGTGCTTCAGCTTCAGTGCCGAATCCCCCAGTGGACTAGCAGTAAACTAGTCGATGCCAACAAGAAATTCCAGCTTATTTTACTGTATTCCTGTATTCATTGTACAATAATGACCACAAGAACAAGTAACAAAAACAGATCCAAGTTTGACAAAAACTAAAAAGTAATAAAAATAGTTACCAGAGCTTAAACCTTCATTAATGTACCTATATAAATAAATAATTTTGCAAATTAATTTGTAGTATATACTATAAATACATAATATACAATTAAATGATTGAAACTGACTGAAATAAACTAATAAGATATGGGTGATTGTCTGTAGAATATGTGTTTATGTAATAAGAGAGGGTGTGTAATATTGTAAAGGGTAATACAAAGTGTAGATCTACAAATCAAATATATATTATATAGTGTATATTATATTTGTAGACAGATAAAGCACTATTATTTTAAGGTTAGAAGTAGGCCTTCAGTTTCTTCATATGATAATTTACTTAAATGAGAAATTACTTCCCTTTTACAATTTGTACTATTAAGTGGGTAAATGTGTATTAATGCATTAATTTTATTATATATGTGAGGACCCTGGAAACAGTAGAATTTCTTTTTAAACGAAGTATTAGTTTGCGGTATTCGAGCAACTGTATATTTTCTACGTTTGTCTAAATAAGAAGTGTCATACCTTAGTTCCTTATGTTGTTTTAATAATATATTCAATATAAACAATTTCCTTACTGAGAGAATTTCACAATTTTCATAAAGCAAAGATGTCGGGTACAAAAATGGCCTAAAAGTAGATACCTTTAATATTGCGCGTTGAGCAATTTCAACTTTCATTAAGATGGTTTTAGCAGCACCTCCCCATGACGAAATACAATATGTGATTAGAGACTGGCACAGAGCAAAGTATACACATTTTATAATTTTAGGTTCAACTAGATGTCTGAGATTTCTGAATATATAGATCATTTTATTCAGTCTACTCCTAAGAATATCAATATGTTTCTTAAAATTTAAGTTACAATCTAGGGTTACACCCAGGTATTTTATATCTTCGACTTTTTCTAAAATTGGACAGGTGCAAGAGTTAGAAGTAGACTGAGAGCACGAATGAGCCACTATATGTAAGTCACTAGGCAAGATGACTGTTTGACGCATGGAGAAAGTCAAATATTTGGTCTTATTAATATTAAGTGACAAGATATTGTTATGTAGCCATTTAGTAACAGAGTTAAAACCAGTTTGAGCTGCCTCAAACACCTCATTCCATGAATCTGCAGCAAATACTAACGCAGTATCATCAGCATAAGAAATTATATGACCCTTACTCAGTTTGAGACGTGTAAGAAGATCAATATACACAAGGAACAGAGTAGGCCCTAAAATGCTACCCTGCGGCACCCCATGGGTGACAAGCATGTCATTACTGGTATAGGAATCAACTCTAACACGTTGAAATCTGTCAGATAGGTAATTCCTAAATAATTCCAGCTGAAAGCCTCTGACACCAATTCTCTCAAGTTTGTTAAGTAAGACAGGAATAGATACTGTATCAAAGGCCTTAGCCAAGTCCAAGAAAATACATATACATTTCTTACCTTGATCTAGATTGGTAGCTATAAAGTTGGTTAAGGTATGCACTGCATCATCTGTTGATTTACCACGCCTAAAACCAAATTGATTATTAGATAAGAGATTATTATTTTCCAAAAACTGTACAAGTCTTGTATTTATAACTTTTTCTAGAATCTTAGAAAGAGATGGAAGGATGGAAATTGGCCTATAATTGCTAATATTAGATTTGTCTCCATTCTTAAATATTGGTCGTACCTCTGATCTCTTAAGAGCAGTTGGAAAAATACCCTTTTGTAGGCAACTATTAAAAATATAAGTTATTGGAGGACTTAAATGATTCTTGCAATATTTAAGTAGCTCATTCGTGATTCCATCCCATCCGACAGTACATTTATTTTTTAGATTAGTTATGATACTATTTATCTCATCCTCGTCAGTAGCTAACAAAACAAAAGAATTTAACTGTCTTCGAGAGTCACATTCAAATTTAGACGGGGCATGGTCAACACTATTAAACGTTTCGGCCAAGTTTCTACCAATGTTGATGAAATAGTCATTAATAAAATCCACAGATAATTGTGGAGTGTCTTTAATATTTAATAAATCTTTATTATAACTTGTTTGCTTTGGAGAATTAATTATATTTTTAAGTACATTCCATAACTTTTTATTATCATCTTTAGCCATATTCACCTGTTCTCTGTCATAATTTCTTTTAATTTTCTTCAAAAGAGTATTACAGAAATTTCTGTAACGTTTATAAATAAGGCTGTATGTTTCATTTTCTGGAGAGCACCTGGCTTTTTTATGTAATTTATCTCTATGTCTTATACATCTAAGAAGTCCTAATTAATGCACGAATGGGTGAATGAGCAAAAAAGTTAAATGTGGGGATTTTTTACTGAATTTTGAAATACTTCTTTCTTTCTTTCTTTCTTATTCCAAAATGTGTTTTACCTTTGGTCGTTACTTCACTCTCCTGGTACTCTTTATTAATCAAGTATTCAGCTTTTCTCACATTAAGGACCTGCGGAAATATATAAATTAACAATGATACAAATTAAATTAATAGTGCGAGTAAATTTTTAGGGTTCCGTACCTCAAAAGGTAAAAAAAGGAACCCTTATAAGATCACTTTCTTGTCCGTCTGTCCGTCTGTCCGTGTATCACCACCGATTTTCTCAGGAACGGGTGAACCAGGCAAGTTGAAATTTATACCAAATACTAAGGTCTGTCTATAAGGTGTATAAAAATTAAGGTCCTGAATCCACACAATAAAAAGATATGGGCAAATTTAGATTTTCACGAAAACTTGTAAGTACCAAAATTTACCTTAATTTCCAACTTTTTTTAATTTTTGGAATTTTTTCTTTACTTGATCTGTAAGACCTTGCTTTTGACCAAAATTGACAAATCTAGGTCAACCGGAAGTACCCTAGATATAGGTTTTGGGTTGAAAACCTAAATAGTAGTTCCAGTTGACCTAGAATTACGAAATTTGACAAAAGCCAGGTCTTATAGCACAAATAAAGGAAAAATTCCAAAAACTAAAAAAAGTTGGAAATTAAAGGATGTCCTCATACATACACAGTTGAGCCAATTAAGATAGACCTCTGAGTTGTATGAGCGCTCATACAATTTAGAGGCCTAGCTTAATTAGCACCTTACCTTTTAAGACAAACTAATGAAAAACAGATTGTACTTATAGTTCTGGAGTACGGAAGCCTCGGTGCGCGAGTCTGACTCGCACTTGACGGGTTTATTTGGTATAGAACGACTTCGCAGCACCAAAATCCACATAGATCAATAGATTACCCGCAGCGGAGGTTCAATGCTCTCTCTGTTCTCTTTACCTGACGTCAACACTACTTACAGTGTATGACATATTGTGCAAGATCTTCAGACACTCGTCCTGTTTCCTCTTCAACGCGGACCTCTTTACCTGACGCCTAACGGTACTTACAGTATATGACATATTGTGCAAGATCTTCAGACACTCGTCCTGTTTCCTCTTCAACGCGGACCAGTTGAATATGACGTCACTGTGCAACCAAGGCTTCTGGAACCGCTCTACGAGACATTGCAGTATTTTCTTCATCGCTTGTAAGTATTCACCGTAATGCAAGCGTGCGTCACTTATGTCAACTTCCATAGCAGTTTCTAAAAATAAAATGGAAGGATCAGGAACCTTCGCGAGCCTGCGTCCAACTATTCCCCAAAGTTTCATCGCAATCGGATAAACGGTTTAGAAGGCCAGAAGAGACATACAGACAAACATTCATTTTTATTTATATAAATAAACTAGCTGATCCCCGCGACTTCGTCCGCGTGGATATAGGCTTTTATATAGGATCGGATTGCATCCCATAATCCTTTTTTGTACCTAAACTAAATGTAATGCCATTGAAAGTTCCATCGAAATTGATCCAGCCGTTTCGAAAATTAGCTGGAATAAATAGACAGATCGACAAACATAAATTTAAATGCACACCAGTTTAAAATAAGCCGTACGTTCAAAGATCCGGGTCCCAAGTTATTTGAACCTTGACTCAAAAGATTGAGTAACAAACATCCAAACATCTAAACATCCAAACATCCACACTTTCACATTTATAATATTAATATAATATATAATATATATATAGTAGGATTAGTAGGATTGGTATTGTGATTATGTGTGATAGCTTCTGCCCGCAGCTTCGCTCGCGTGAATTTCGGTTTTGAACAAATCCCGAGGGAATCGTTGATTCCCGGTTCCCGTTCCCGCTCCCTTTCCAACCTTTATACTTTCTATCAAGGAAGTTCGCTATAATAATCTACCTATAGCTGTAGATATAGACTTCGGGGTTTTCAAAATCCCATGGGAACTGTGCATTTTTTCCAGGATAAAAAGTAGCCTATGTGTTGCCAATGCATGCAACACAGCAAACTATTGCAATAATGTGTTATGTGAACGTGATTTACCTAAGAACAGTCAGCGCCCTCTATGGCGTTTTTGGAAGATTATATCTATTTTAGTCCCACAGGAATACTTTTCCGGGATAAAAAGTAGCCTATGTTTTAAGTCAGGGCATAAGCTATGTCCATTCAAAATTTCAGCCAAATCGGTTCAGTAGTTGCGGCGTGATTGAGTAACAAACATCCAAACATACAAACATCTAAACATCCAAACATCCAAACATCCACACTTTCACATTTATAATATTAGTAGGATGTACAGAATTGGATCTGTTACAGTTTTATTATATTATAGACTAGCTGACCCCCGCGACTTCGTTCGCGTGTTTATAGGTTTTATATAGGGTCGGATCGGATCCCATAATTCTTTTATGTAACTAAACTAAATATAGCCTAAGTTACTCCTTATAACATCACCTATCTGCCATTGAAAGTTCCGTTAAAATCGATCCAGCCGTTTCGGAGATTAGCTGGATCAAATAGATAGACCAAAAATATAAATTTAAACGCACACCAGTTTAAAATAAGCCGTACGTTCAAAGATCCGGGTCCCAAGTTATTTGAACCCAATAAATGTCTGTCATTTCTGAACTAAAAAACCTATGACCTTGAAATATTTACGGGACAATACTTAAAGTACTACCTTTATAACAAAAAAAGAATGAGTTAAATCGAAGTACCCGTTATTGAATTAGAGCTAAATACACGTTTTAACTTTTTTCCCCTCTCCCAAGGGAACCGTGCTGAATTTCGGGATAAAAAGTATCCTATGTCCTACCTCGGAGTATAAACTCATATCGTACCAAGTTTTATTCGAATCCAATCAGTAGTTTCGGCGTGATGCGCGGCCAAGATACAGACAGACAGACAGACAGACAGACAGACAGACAGACAAAAATGAAACAAATTGCAGTTTTGGCTTCAGTATCGATTATAGAGTGCCCTCCAATAAAAATTTTCAAAATATCTTCAATGTACAGAATTGGATCTGTTACAGTTTTATTATATTACTAGCCGACCCCCGCGACTTCGTCCGCGTGGATATAGGTTTTTATATGGGATCGGATTGGATGCCATAATCCTTTTCTGTACCTAAACTAAATGTAGCCTAAGTTACTCCTTATAACATCACCTATCTGCCATTGAAAGTTCCATCAAAATTGATCCAGCCGTTTCGGTAATTAGCTGGAAGAAATAGACAGATGGACAAAAATAAATTTAAACGCACACCAGTTTAAAATAAGCCGTACCTTCAAAGATCCGGGTCCCAAGTTATTTGAACCCAATAAATGTCTGTCATTTCTGAACTAAAAAACTTATGACCTTGAAATATTTACGGGACAATATTTAAAGTACTACTTTTCTAACAAAAAAAGAATGAGTTAAATCGAACTACGCGTTAATGAATTACAGCTAAATACACGTTTTAACTTTCTTCCCCTCTCCCAAGGGAACCGTGCTGAATTTCGGGATAAAAAGTATCCTATAACCTACCTCGGAGTATAAACTCAAATCGTACCAAGTTTCATTTGAATCCATTCAGTAGTTTCGGCGTGATGCGCGGCCAAGATACAGACAGACAGACAGACAGACAGACAGACAAAAATGAAAAAAATTGCAGTTTTGGCTTCAGTATCGATTATAGAGTGCCCTCCAATAAAAAATTTCAAAATATCTTCAATGTACAGAATTGGATCTGTTACAGTTTTATTATATTATAGATAGATAGATAGAAGATAGATAGAAGATAAAAAACTAGGAGGATTTACTGGAAACTAGTGAAGGATTTTCCTCTCGCTTCTCTGTAGCAACGACGATACTATGTCCGCGCTAGCTCTAAATAGTCTAACGCAAGGCATAAAAGCTCTGCTTACCCTTGCCATTCTCAAGTATTCAAGAATAGTGAATAATGCTAGTGCACAAAACCTAACATTAAGGGTCTGTTTCACCACATTCTGTTAAGCATAAGATAGCTATCTACAACTTTTGTCTTTGTCCCTTGACATAAAGTAAGAAAGTGACAAAACGTACTTACGTTTAGGCTATCCGACACTTATCAAGAGGTGGTGAAACAGGCCATAAATCTCGAGTAAAAGTTTAACGGGTATTACTGGAGCTCTTTTCATTTGCAGCGCAAAGTAAGAACCAACGACGAGTAGGTAATAACTTAATAATACATACGGCATATAGTTTCCAGACCGTTACGCAGAATATAGACAAAATGGTCAAAAGGTCCTTTGCCAACTTCCGCTTCTAAATCTTTGACCAGACGACGAGCTTGTCTGTTGAAAACATCTGTGTACCCATTTATAATAGACTGATTAAATGCCGGATTTAGAAGTTTCCGATGTACTTTGTATATTGATACTGGAAAAAATACAAACTAAAAGTTAGGTGTACAAATGTAATGAATTTTTGAATTGAAAGTGCACCGACTGGCGACGATCTAGTTGGTCCGTAAATCCGTAAATCGGTCAAGCGCGAGTCGGGCCTCGCTTATTATCTGTCTTAGGCCTAAAAAAAAGTCTACTTCTATCTATCTTCTATACATATTATAATAAAATCGTAGAATTGCCGTAT
The DNA here is from genome assembly GCA_920104075.1 of Melanargia galathea. Classification (NCBI taxonomy): domain Eukaryota; kingdom Metazoa; phylum Arthropoda; class Insecta; order Lepidoptera; family Nymphalidae; genus Melanargia; species Melanargia galathea. The sequence goes on along the minus strand of OV049868.1, from coordinate 4,329,085 downwards.
CTGTATAGTGTATATATATCAGGGGCGTAGCTACCGCCGTATATGCCGTATCAATTATACGGGGCCCCCAAGCCATGGGGGCCCCCAACGTGTGAAAGCAAAAATTAACAAAAACTTCCCAATTTTTGTTTATTTCAGAAATGACAAAAGTCAAAAAATGTCTAAGATAATGTAATATATATCTATAAAAATGTCCAAAAAGTAGTCCATAGAGGCAGAATCTTTAGAAAAAGTAAAGTCTATCAGCTATAAATGATTTAATAAATCAGTTTGCCGAAAAAAAGGCAAGGAGAGTATACTATATTTCATTTGAATTGTTTGTAAAAATTTTAGAAAAAGTGACAGATAAATAATTATGATGAATAAATATTGCTTTTAATTTTATGCAAACATTTTTTTTTCTTTTGTGAGAAATCTTTACCCTTCATAAGGGCCCCCAAACACATTTTTATACGGGGCCCCGCCAAGGTACGCTACGCCACTGGTATATATTAAAGATTTTTGCAAAATAATAACTGGGGGGAGTTAGGCATAAGTAATGGAACATAAAAAAGCTATTTTTGAAATTTTTGTCTGTGTCTGTTTGTCTGTTTGTCTGTTTGTCTGTATGTTTGTGCACGCATCACGCAAAAACTACTGAATGGATTGAAGTGAAACTTAGGCACGATTAAAGTTCATACTATGAAGTAACATATAGGATACTTTTTATACCAAAATTCAGCATGGTTCCTTTGGGAGAGGGGATGAAAGTTAAAATGTGTACTTTGCTGTAATTCATTAACGCGTAGTCCGATTTCATTCATTCTTTTTTTGTTAGAAAGGGGATACTTTAAAGATTACCGGCTCATCTCTGAAAAGCTGGATCGATTTTGATGGGACTTTCTGTGGCGGATGTTTACATATTGATCTACCTAAACATTCGCCAGTGAAATTTTAACAGTTTTTAGCAAGGTATGAGCTCAAAGGACCTTAGGAAAAACAAAATGATTCCCACTGGATTTTCAAAAACCAATATCCACGCGAACGAAGTCGCGGTTATCCGCTTGTATTTCAATAAGATTGGGATATGTCCCCTAATTTAAAGAAATATTGTCAATGAATACACTCAATGCGGCGCGGTGAACAGTTATAGTCGGTCCATTCTCGACTTTACCAGTTAGACTTTACCAGGCGACAAACATCGCAGTTTTCACCGAGTTTCTATAAGATACGATGAATACAAAATAATATATTACAGGATGTCCCAGAAATCAACGTCAAGCCGGAAAAGTGTGATAGGCGAAGTAATGATAGTTCTCAGAAAAATGTAAGAAAAATCTTTTCCTTGTACTTTTCGAATTATTAGTATCAAAACATAAATATCAGACAAGTACAAATTAAAAACTTTAAAAAACCCCGAAATTCGCCATTTTGTGGTGGCGGCCATCTTGGATTTGCATACTGCTATTCTACTACTCAAGCTCTTTCATTGAATATTAGTATATTGAGGGAGTTGTGAAAAAATATGTAACCCACCATTTAGTGGCGGCGGCCATCATAGACCAATTTTCATCAACCATAGCTAAGAATACTTTCAACAAATTCACCTTTCAAAAAAACCGCATTCAAATCGGTTCACCCGTTTGAGCGCTACGGTGGAACAGACAGACACACACGCACGCACGCACGCACGCACGCACGCACGCACGCACGCACGCACGCACGCACGCACACACACACACACACAGACACACACACACACAGACACGTCAAACATATAATACCCCATCGTTCTGACATGACAATTTTGTTTAACTAGTTAAAATGTAGGTAATGCAGCCTAGGCTTAATTATGTGGATATATTTTGAAATAGAACTGATTGCATTTTTACGTTATTTATAGTTATTTTGTACGGATATGGCAAGTCTACGATTTTAATATAAGTATAGATATGGAATAGCATACAATATCCTTTGACGATGTCCTTTGACGAAGTTATGGAACAAGTATAAATTAAGAATTTAAAAAACCCCCGACATTCGCCATTTTGTGGTGGCGGCCATCTTATATTTGCATAGTGCTATTCTACTAGTCAAGCCCTTTCATTTGATACCCATATTAAGGGGGTTATGAACAAATATGTATCCACCATTTTGTGGTGGCGGCCATCTTGGACCGATTTTCATCAAACATAGCTAACAACACTCGCGACAAATTCACCTTTCAAACAAAAAAAAACCGCATTCAAGTCGGTTCACCCGTTTGTGCGCTACGGGGGAACAGACAGACACACACACACGTCAAACTTATAACACCCCGTCGTTTTTGCGTCGGGGGTTAAAAACAACGACAGAAATAAAATATCTACCTACACGTCGAATTGAGAACATCCTCCTTATTCGAAGTCGGAAAAAGTGAGTAAAAAGAAAAACTCACAGTCTGCAGCTGTTATCAATCCTTCACCAAGCCAGGGCTTAAGAAAGTCGTAGAAGCGGTCCTTTCGTAAACATGTGCTGGAGATTGTCAAACAGTCCTCTGGGTCTGTTACGACTACAAATAATACAGATAATATTAAAATCAGAGTATATACTCTGATTTTTAATCCAGAGATATTACAGTTCCCACAAAAAAGATAATAAATTCAAAACTTACATAAATACTAGCGGACCCGGCAGACGTCGTCCTGCCCGGGGACATACTGACATCAGGGCAACCTACCCGGTCATCATAGTACTAATATCGCAATTAAAAAATAGGGGTTGGTGATAGAAGGGTGAAAATTTAGGATTGTATGTATTTTTGTATGTTGTATCATAAAAAAATAAAAACTAAAAATTTTGTCTAAAAAATAAAAAATAAAAAATAAAAATTTAGGGGTGGACTACCCTTAACATTTAGGGGGATGAAAAATAGATGTTGGCCGATTCTCGGACCTACTCAATATGCTCACAAAATTTCATGAGAATCGGTCAAGCCGTTTCGGAGGAGTATGGGAACGAAAATTGTGACACGAGAATTTTACATATAAGAAAAATCAATTGCCTCATTTGGATAATAAGACAAATGCCTGACAGATACTTCAGGTACTTTAGTTTGGGGTCTAGGAACAGGAAGAAGAAGAGAGATACTTTGTCTTAGTTTGGGGTAAAATCGAACTTCAGGTGGTAACCCTATTTTTCATACAAATAACTCATTCTATTTTTAAATGACAACTGTCAGAATTCCACCGAATTAAAAATCTGACTAAGTATAATTTTATTTATACGAGGCGTTCAGGAAGTAGTGATAACGACTCGCACTTGGTCGGTTTTTTTAGTCATAGCATTAAAATCACCGTGTTAACCTCGCTAAACGCTTGGAATTTCCCGTAATTATTATAACCAAAACACTTTTTTTTATAACTTTTTGTTATTGGTAAAATAAAAATATGTTACACTGTTTCTGCAACCTTGGATTTAAGATTTTCCTTAAACCTAATAATCAGGCAGCCGAGGTACAATTTTTTTAGTGATAAATAACAAGCTGAATTTTAGGGTAGGAACGAGTAGGTTCGTTTCGACGAGACGACAAAGTTTTTTTGTCTATGAAAGTTCTCGATGGAGGTAGCTACTCGAGTGCGCAGGTGTTCAACATTTCGATTCGTTCCACTAAATTTGTAGGACTATATGGCCATTTCATTATACAAGACGTATTTACATACAAATCTGCATACAAATAATCAGCTTGTTATTAAAAATTTCTGTATTTATTTCTTAAAAAATTCTATTAATTTTTGAGAAGGGTAGTTTTTGAAAATGAAATTATAATGAAAACGGGAAAAAGTTCCTATAAACATTAAGAAAAACAATTTACGCAGATCGCGGGTAAAATACAATTTTCTTTCAGAAACGTGAGGGCCGACTTTGAGAACATAAAGTACTTTCTTTTTAAATAAATAAAAAAATACTTCTTTATACAAAAAACAGGTATTAAATGGTTGACTCAAAAAGTCAAAAGCAACAAACTATTAGGTAAAAAAAAAACATTGTACTGAAATTGCTTCGTTTTTCGTAATTCGTAGAGCTATCAACCTCTACGAATTTTTAAACGTGACACAACCGTTAAAGTGCTGACTTACGGAGCATCCACCCTATGTAGTTTTATTCAACAAGCTATGTAAATAGATATACATTATACATATTCAAGTTTTGGATATTTTTACCCGACTACGGCAAAGCCAAAAGGAAGGGTTATGATTTTAGCAGTCTATGTACGTATGTATGTATGTATGTATGTATGTATGTATGTATGTATGTATGTATGTATGTATACACAAGGGCGTCGCCAGGTAGGGGCAGGGGGGGGCAGCTGCCCCCCCCTAGAGATTTGAGGAAATATAAATATGCTATAGTTTGAAAAGAAACTTCAGATTTTATATATAAAGCTACTTGAAGTTACGGACTGATCACCTCTCCTGAACAATTTTGTATGGAACTTTTTCACCATACTTTCCATGTGTATAAAATTCAAAAATTCTAGGTCACCAAAATTATAGAGAGAGCTGAACGTGGAAAACTGACTAGAGTGCCCTAGGGGATCTCGAAAACTATCAGTCGGAGAGGTGTCGTCTCGAAACAAAAAATGTTCAAAACCTTGGGCCATTGGGTGAACCGGTAAAAAAAATATGGCCACCATACAAAAAAAATTTCGACTCCATACAAAAAAATTCCTAATTTTCAAGAGGCTCCCCAGAACAATTTTGTATGGAACTTTTTTCCCTTCACTACTTATGTGCGTAGAACTTATGGATCTTCCTTCAGAAAATTATGAAACGTCATGAATGTGGAAAATTTACCAGAGTACCTCATGGATCCTCCAAAACTACCAGTCATACAGACATGGTCCCAAACAAATGTTATTAAAGACCTTGGGCCATTAGGTGAACCGGTAAAAAAAAGATGGCCGCCGAACAAAAAAAAATTCTCTCCATACAAATTTTTTGGGTAATTTTCAAGAGGCTCTCCAGAACAATTTTGTATGGAACTTTTTTCCTTTCACTATTTATGTGCGTAGAACTTATGGGTCTTCCTTCAGAAAATTATGAAACGTCATGAATGTGGAAAATTTACCAAAGTACCTCATGGGTCCTCCAAAACTACCAGTCATACAGACATGGTCCCAAACAAATGTTATTAAAGACCTTGGGCCATTAGGTGAACCGGTAAAAAAAAGATGGCCGCCGAACAAAAAAAAATTTTCTCCATACAAATTTTTTGGATTCATTTCAAGAGGCTCTCCAAAACAATTTTGTATGGAACCTTTTCCCTTAACTATTTATGTGCGTAGAACTTATGGGTCTTTCTTCAGAAAATTACGAAACGTCATGATTGTGGAAAATTTACCAGAGTACCTCATGGGTCCTCCGAAACTACCAGTCATACAGACATGGTCCCAAACAAATGTTATTAAAGACCTTAGGCCATTAGGTGAACCAGTAAAAAAAAGATAGCCATCGAACAAAAAAAAATTCTCTACATACAAAATTTTTGGGTTCTTTTCAAGAGGTTCTCCAGAACAATTTTGTATGGAACTTTTTTCCCCCACTACACGTATAAGTAAATAGAACTCAAAAATTTTTTCACAAAAAATACAAAACGTAGTAAATGTGGAAAAATTACCAGAGTACCCTAACTGCCCTCAAAAACTATCAATCATAGAGGCATGGTCCTGAAACTAAAAATGTTCAAGACCTTAGGCCCTTTGGTGAGCCAGTAAAAAAAGATAGCTACGGAACAAAAAAATTCGTGTCCATACAAAATTTCTTTTTAATTTTCAAGTGGCTCTCCAGAACATTTTTGTATAGATCTTTTTTTTCCCACTTAACGCATGCATAGAACTCATTAGTGTCCTTTCAGAAAAGATACAATGCGTGATACCAATATTTCTTTCTATCTTTCAAGAGACTCCAGAATATTCTGATATTTGGTATGGCCTCCCATTTCTTTATTTTACGAATATTGAAGAGACCACAAGGCCCGCGAGCTGCTTGCAGCTCGCGCACCGAGCGCAACACTAGTTTTTTATATGTTGTTAGGACCACTACCAGTAGACTCCAATTTTGCAGTTTCGGAAGACATATGTGCTAACTTTGCAGCACTTGAAAAATATGACTGACCTATTTACACTTTTTGCATACTAAATATCATCAACTTGCCCCCCCCCCTTGGCCAGCGGCTGGCGACGCCCTTGTGTATACAGTGGCCGATTTTCGTATGCGATTCTGTGTGTACCACTGTAGCGCCTAAACTACTGCTCCGATTTTGATGAATGAGGTGTCTATTGATTCGTTGTTATGGTCCCGGTGACATAGGCTACATTTTATTTACGAAAAAAATCGAGAAGTGACTTTCGCGCGGTTTTCTAAATTATAAAATTATAGTTTCGGATAGACATAACAGATGGCGCCAAATTATTAAGCGTAGTCGGGTTTTAGCTTACGAACTTTTTCTTGTTCATGTTGAGAAAATAATCGCCTGTACACCTGTAGGTAAGTAGGTATAGATTAATACGGTGAAAAGCGATGAAAGGCACAGAAATAGCTTGCATCCCGGAGACGGACACAGACCGCTCATTTTTACCCCGGAAAATCAAAGAGCCCCTCGGAATTGTTAGGAAACCTAAATCAGCGCGCCAGCACCACCACCACTACAGCCTTTTAACGTCCCACTGCTGGGCACAGGCCTCCTCTCTCATAGGAGAGAGAAATTTAGAGCTTAGACCCGCCACGTTGCTCCAATGCGAGTTGGCGGGCTTTAACGGCTTTTGTCACACGATAGTGAATAATAACCGAAACTGACTGCTCGCGCTCTCCTAACCACTACACCAAAGAGGCAGCGCGCAAGATGTCGTAAATAAATAAAATGTTACCTACAGTATGCTACTTTGGGTCCTAAATATAAAGTAATAACTCCACCGGCGTTCAAGCAATCATAGCTCAACTTTTTAAATGTAATCCATAGTTCTGTAAGAAAAAAAGAATACAATTACCTGCTGAACTTTATCATTTTTTGAAGTCTGTAAAAAATCAAATGCTTACTTGAACTATCTCCTAGCAAAAGGTGAAGATGTCCAATCAGCGGCAAGGCGCCAGGGAGCGGCGGGGGCTCATCTTTATTCCCGTTTCTCCGCCGCAGCGCGAATATACCGCACGTCAGAAATACTAGTATTAATGCCACCGTCAACATTGGAGATGAGTTAAAATATGTTTTTTAAAATGAATATTCAATCAAATTTATATTCCGGTTTTGTCCTTCAATTAAATCAGTACCTTTAATTTTAACTTTGACTCGAGGGCCACGAGCTGCAACGCTAATAGCGAAATTGCTTTACGCTTTTGAGCCAAAAAATCAATATGTATATACCTACCTATAATAACAAGTATAAATTAAAAATTTAAAAAACCCCCGACATTCGCCATTTTGTGCCATTTTTTTTTTTCGCCAATACTATTCTACTAGTTAAGCCCTTTCATTTGATACCCATATTAAGGGAGTTGTGAAAAAATATGTAATCCGTCATTTTGTAGCGGCGGCCATCTTGGACCGATTTTCTTCAAACATCGCTAACAACACTCTCGACTAATTCACCTTTTAAACAAAAAAAAACGCATTCAAATCGGTCCACCCGTTTGAACACCACATAGGGGAACAGACACACACACACACACACACAGACACGTCAAACTTATACGACCCCGTCGTTTTTGCGTCGGGGGTTAAAAAGGTCACAAAACAGCGCTGCAAACTGGGCAGTGCTGAGGACATGAAAAGAGCCTCCCCGCGTGGTGCTCAGTTTTGTATGGATCACAAGCATCCGGCGTCCCTGGGAGTAGCTACTATACAAATAGAAATAGAAAGATTATCGCATGACAAAATCACAGGTAAAAACTAAAAATTACAAGCTAGCTGGTATAATAATAATTTAAGAAAAACTAAACCGACTTCAATATATTGAAATCTATACTAATATTCATAATAAAGCGGAAGAGTTTGTTTGTTTGAACGCGCTAATCTCAGGAACTACTGGACCGATTTCAAAAATTCTTTATGATATGTACGGGGATCCTTGAGTGCTATAGGCTATATATTATGTACCACGGGCGAAGCCGGGGTGGACCGCTAGTAAAGAATAATTGAAAAGGAAAATTTTCCGTATAGCAAAAACTACAGAATCGATTTTGATGAAACGTTTTTGAAGTGGGTTAAGAAGTAGCGATTTAAGCGTGTTTACCTTCGAGCGCTAACTACATAATTACAAGTTTAAAAAATACAGTTAAGCACAAACCACACCGCGAACTATACTATCTTACCTTAGCGTAGCTCACATGCTCAACGTACAACCAACTGTGCGAGCTAAGTGAAAACATCCAAGTCCTGACCGAAGGAAGGCCGAAGGGCAACTTAGTTCGCTTAGCTTAGCTGGGACAGTGTGTAGTGCTAAGCTCATGTTGCGGTCCCACAGTTGCCCTACCAACAGTTGTCAAGGTTGGGGCCCATAGCAACCTCACAACGGGCGGTCGGTCAGATTGCGCGGGAGACCGGTCTCGCCTGTTCAAGTGAAGATAGCAATTTCGCCGCGACTAACAATCGGCATTAACATAGTTGCCGAAATAGCTCAAATAGTTCAGCTCAGTAGTTCGCGGCGTGAAGTGATATTAGTACCTATTATTATTTACTAGCTTCTGCCCCCGGCTTCGCTCGCGTAAATTTCGGTTTTTCACAAATCCCGAGGGAATCATGGATTTCCGGTTCCCGTTCTCGCTCCCTATTCCAACCTTTATACCTAAATTCAAGAAAGTTTACTATAGTTATCTATCTATAGCTATAGATTTCGGTTTTTTCAAAATCTCGTGGGAACTGTGGATTTTCCAGAATAAAAGTAGCCTACGTTTTATGTCAGGATATAATCTATCTCCATTCAAAATTTCAGCAAAATCAGTTTAGTAGTTGCGGCGTTAAAGAGTAACAAACATAAACACATACACATACATACACATAAACTTTCGTCTTTATAATATTAGTGTGATTTCAGATGTTCCGCATGGGCAACTTGGGTGTTGTACTTGGGAATAGAATAGTAGGTAATATTATTGTTTTTTAAGATATTTTGCCTGAAGTTCAACTTCAGGAAAAAAGTCTACAGAAAATTGTAACAGTGACGACGCTTCTCAAAAAAACCTTTTTGAAGGCCAAATTAGACGGTGCACTGCATACAATCTGCACTTTATACAAATGTAACGATAGTTAGGTATTTATGCAACTGTTGTATAATAAAGTGTATTAAAACACGAATGTCACACACGCACGCAAGCACGCGCGCACTCACGCACGCACACACACACACACATACACACACACACACACAAACTTTCGCCTTCATAATATTAGTGTGATTATTGTCAGCCTGCAAATTGCTCAATAACAGTCAGGCAAAATAAAAATATTGAGACACTTTTTCTTAAACGCCGCCACGCCTTATTGCAATTAATTTAAACCAAAATTTCTTAAACAAAGTTATTCTTAAATGCACAGAAAAGCATAGCTACTAATCCAACATGGTTTTCCAGAAGGCAGAAAGCCATACTTACTTACTTATTGTAATTTTTATATTTATATAGGAAGTAAATATGACTTATTCGCAATTGTATAAAAAAGACCAAAAAGTGTGTCGTTTCCGTAATCAAAACAAAAGAAACTCCTCATTTTTACGGGTTACTGAAGCACCACGAAAGTAATCCGATTGCAATGTTGCTAAGTAGATAAATCGATGCAGAAAAATTCGCTGATTCCGAATATCTATTATCTATTATCTAGTCTAGTCTATCTTCTTCTTCTATCTTCTATCTATAATATAATAAAACTGTAACAGATCCAATTCTGTACATTGAAGATATTTTGAAAATTTTTATTGGAGGCCACTCTATAATCGATACTGATAGCCAAATCTGCAATTTGTTTCTTTTTTGTCTGTCTGTCTGTCTGTCTGTATCTTGGCCGCGCATCACGCCGAAACTACTGAATGGATTCGAATGAAACTTGGTACGATTAGAGTTTATACTTCGAGGTAGGACATAGAATACTTTTTATCCCGAAATTCAGCACGGTTCCCTAGGGAGAGGGGATGAAAGTTAAAAGGTGTATTTAGCTGTAATTCATTAACGCGTTGTTCGATTTCACTCATTCTTTTTTTGTTAGAAAGGTAGTACTTTATATATTGTCCCGTAAATATTTCAAGGTCATAGGTGTGTTAGTTCAGAAATGACAGACATTTATTGGGTTCAAATAACATGGGACCCAGATCTTTGTACGTACGGTTCATTTTAAACTGGCGTGCATTTAAATTTATGTTTGTTGGTCTGTCTATTTGTTTCAACTAATCTCAGAAACGGCTGGATCGATTTTAACGGAACTTTCAATAATAGGTGTTGCAAGGAGTAACTTAGGCTACATTTAGTTTAAGTACATAAAAGAATTATGGGATCCGTTCCGATCCTATATAAAACCTATAAACACGCAAACGAAGTCGCGGGGGTCAGCTAGTGTATAATATAACTCAATAATCAATATGCCTAATTGGCCGGTTAAGTAAAGTAGCTTTTCCAGTGACGATATGAACGTGCCTTAATATTAAAAACACTTACTGAAGGCTGAAGGACAAAACCGTACTATAAATTTGTTTGCCTGGTTATAAAAATCTTAATATTATTTCAACTGGTCTCCAATGTTGACGGTGGCATTAATACTAGTATTTCTGACGTACGGTATATTCGCGCTGTGGCGGAGAAACGGGAATAAAGATGAGCCCCCGCCGCTCCCTGGCGCTTTGCCGCTGATTGGACACCTTCACCTATTCTATGGAAATAGTTCAAGTAAGCATTTGGTTTTTAACAGATTTCAAAACATGATAAAGTTCACTAATTGTATTCTTTTTTTTCTTACAGATCTATGGAGTTCATTCAAAAAGTGTTGCTATGATAGCTTCAATACCGGTGGAGTTGTTTCTGTCTATTTCGGACACAGACTAGCCTACTGTAGGTAACATATTATTAACGAGCGGATACCCGCGACTCCGTTCGCGTGGATATTGATTTTAATAATCCCGTGGGAATCATTTTGTTTTTCCTAAGCTTCTTTGAGCTTATACCTTGCTAAAAACTGTAAAAAGTTCACTGGTGGATGTTTAGGTACATCAAAATGTAAACATCCGCCAGTGAAAGTCCCATCAAAATCGGTCCAGCCTTTCAGAGATTAGCCAGTAGTCTTTAAAGTATCTACTTTCTAATAAAAAAAGAATGAATGAAATCGGACCACCCGTTAACGAATTACAGCTAAGTACACATTTTGCCTTTCATCCCCTCTCCCAAGGGAACCGTGCTGAATTTCGGGATAAAAGGTATCCTATATGTTACTCCATAGACCATAGTATGAACTTAAATCATGCCGAGTTTCATTTCAATCCATTCAGTAGTTTTTACGTGATGCGCGCACAAACATACAGACAAACAGATAAACAGACAAAAATTTCAAAAATAGCTTTTTTACGTTCTATTACTTATCCATAACATCCCCCAGTTATTATTTTGCAAAAATCTTTAATGTACAGACACGGCAATTCTACGATTTTATTATATGTATAGATGTATAGATTAATTGCGACTTCGTCTGCGCTGATAGATATAGGTTTTTTAAAAATATCGTGGGAACTTTTGAATTTCTCGGGATAAATAGGAACCTATGTCCGTTTCCAGGATACAAGCTATTTACGTGCCTTTTGTCGTGATCGAATATATTCGATATAAGTTAATATAGTGTATATGTTACAGTCAAAGTGATTAATTAGCTATTATACATAATGACAGGCTATTATAAATAATATCTAAATTGTCCAGATATTATTCATAATATCATGTCAAACCAGACATTATTCATAATAGCAAGTCAACGTTGGTCAAAATGATAAATACGGCCCGACTTGCTTCCCCTCTCGCATCTCATTCCTTTGTAGTGTGATCACCGCGATCTCAAAATCTAACCAACCGTATCCTTTTTTTTTTTTTTTTTTTTTTTTTTTTGACGCTGGGAAATGCATTTACGCACACCCTCCGGAAGCCTTACAGTGAACTGCAATGCTTCCGGAAGGTAGTGTGGGACTCAGGCAGGCCAAGAAGTGGCCAGAATACCCACTAAAACTCAGCGATGTTCCTCCGTGTCGCCTGGTGGCTGGGTTACGGGTACACTTGCGCAATCATCCGCGACCCAGCCGGCGCCGTCCGCCGAGGCAGACCCTCCACCGGGGGACCTAAAGGCCCCCTACCACCGTCTGAGGCGCACCAGGAACATAGTGGTGCGCCCCCCGACCCGAGGCGTCTCAACGGGCGACGGATACGCCCTTCCATCACCCGGAGTTCCTCGCCAGAGGCAACCCTCAAGAGGGCCACACCCGCAGGCGACCCTCAAGAGGTTCACCCCTCGTGTAATTTTTTATAGAGGTTTTCTTCCTCGCGGCCCCTCGCTCAGTGCGTGGGGCCCCCGGTTCCGCTCAGTGCGGATTACGGGTTGCCCGACGGTGGCCGAAGCCAGCGCCCACCGGCCACAAAGACCAGCGGACCCGCCGCGCAGGGCGTTTCCACCCCCTCCGGTAATTTTTTAACGAGGTTTTCTTCCTCACGGCCCGATAGCCTCCCCCCCAATTGTCGCCGCCCGGAGTCTCCACAGTCCACTCTGATGAACAGAGAAGTACCAGGAGCCTCCAAGCGGCAACCCCCTGCTGGTTTTGGTCCGCGCCGGGTTTCCCCGGTACCTCCCATATCTGGGAGGCGTTCCCCCATCCGCCACCGGGGGGACGCGCCCGATGGGGGACCAGCAACCCCACACGGGAACCTACCGTATCCTAACCTAACCTAACCTAGCCTAAAATTCCTGATGCTAGACCGCGCCAAAGCCGATGATAGAAACATTATAGCTGTTGTAATTTCTCAGGAGACACCTTAGGAGATAAGTACCTCACCTAAATAAGTATTATTAACTAGCTTCTGCCCGCGGCTCCGCCTACGTTAAATTCGGTTTTTCACAAATCCCGAGGGAATCGTGAATTTCCGGTTCCCATTCCCGCTCCCTTTTGCAACCTTTATACCTACTATCAAGGAAGTTTGCTATAGAAATCTATCTATAATAGCTGTAGCTATAGATTTCGGTTTTTCCCGTAGGATTTAGGAACTGTGGATTTTTACAGGATAAAAAGTAGTATAATTATGTATTTAAGGCGTTAAAAAGTAACAAACACACACATGCAGACACATACTCACACACACTCACACACACTCACACACACACACACACACACTCACACACACACACACTCACACACACGCTCTCTCTCACACACACACACTTACACACACACTCACACACTCACTCACACACACCTTCACACACACACACACACACACACACACACACGTTCACACACTCACTCACACACACACACACACACACACACACACACGCACTCACACACACTCACACAGACACACACTCACAGACACACACACGCTCTCATACACACACACTTACACACTCACACACACGCTCTCTCTCTCACACACACACTTACACACACACACACACACACACATATACACACACACAGATATACAGTATGTTTTTTGGTGGTATAAACTGTTTATTTGACCTTATATTTTGCAATATCTGGTGATCAGTTAAACATAAGCCTTTGTTTTATTACTTTATCCAAGTCTTCCAAGACATTATGTAAAATAGCTGAATATTATGTAAAATAGCTAGATAATTTGATTAATTCTGTGTCAATTATTACTTTATCCAAATTGAGTTGATATTATGTATAATAGCTGGATAGTATGCATAATATCCTGATTTATTACTTTGGCTGTAACATATACACTATATTAACTTATACCTACAGATTGGAAACTATAAGTGATTTTCTCAATGTAAAAGATGTCCAAAAACTTGGAGACATGTATATGTTGCAGGCATATTGGCATATGGCAAAACAGTGAACTAACGCACTATAGTATTGTACTTGTATTGCTCGCTAAACAAAAGCACAGCAGCGCCCTCATATCCCACGCTGATTCTAATTTGGAGCAGACTCTAATAAGTTATCAAAAACATATTAGTGACATAATTGTGTACATTTATGCTTATAACTTCGTACCTATGAATGAAAACTCGGTATGTTATACAATAAAAGCTTCCTGAAAGTATGTAAATTACGATAGTGAAACAATCATCAAAATGGGTTCATTAGTTTTTGAAATAATTGCGAGCATACATACATACATACATACATACATACTTACATACATTCATACGGGTCGAATACAGAACCTCCTTTATTTGAAATCGGTTAAAAAAACGACTCACAAAAATTAACAAATACTAACAATAGGTTTATGGATAAACTTAATTACACGCTTACCTAAGTATAAAGGGTGTAATCAGACATGTTGTTCAAAACGCGTCCGATTCAGTGTGCTTAGTCTAAAGCGGAGCACTCGAAAACGAACTCGAAAACTATTGATCGATTTCAGAGTAAAATAGACCTAAAATGGCTTGTATTAAGGTTTGAGTTCGCCAATACATTCAGCATTCGAACAATGCTGAATGTATTGGCGAACTCAAACCTTAATACAAGCCATTTTAGGTCTATTTTACTCTGAAATCGATCAATAGTTTTCGAGTTCGTTTTCGAGTGCTCCGCTTTAGACTAAGCACACAGTACATGATTCTGGGTTCCCCAGTGGTGAAATTTTTCGTTGGATTTTCCATGAAATTTACGTTTTTTTTACCTCTTTTTTAACTGAATCTATACTAATATAATAAAGCGGAAGAGTTTGTTTGTTTGTTTGTTTGTTTGAACGCGCTAATCTCTGGAAGTACCTATCGGATTTGAAAAATTCTTTTTGCATTTGGTAGTCCAACTTTTGGGGCAGGTTATAGGCTATTTAATATCCCTAAAATCCTCCCCTAAGGGGGTAAAATGGGGGTAGAAAGTTTGTATGAAAGTCCTATGTTTTTAAAGTTACAGCCTTGAAAATCGGTATTTAGATTATTAGTTTTAAATAATAAAACTCTGTATATTTTATTTTGAAAAATCTTCCCTTAAGGGTGGTAAAATAGGGGATGAAAGTTTTAATGGGAAGTTTTAATTATAATTTTGCTATTATCAACTTGAAATTTGGAAGGTAGGTTAATTCTAGGGGTTAGATATCAGCCTAGAAAATATTTCACGAAAATCCTCCCCTAAGGGGGTGAAATGGGGGTAGGAAGGTTATGTTTTTGAAGTTACAGATATGAAAATAGGCATTTAGATTAAAAAATTTAAATGATAAAAACCTGTATAAGTTATTCTGGAAAATCTCCCCTTAAGGGTGGTAAAATAGGGGATGAAAGTTTTTATGAAAGTCCTATGTTTTTAAAGTTACAGACCTGAAAATCGGCATTTAGATTATGAGTTTTAAATAATAAAACTCTGTATATTTTGAAAAATCTTCTTTTAAGGGTGGTAAGATAGGGGATGAAAGTTTTAATGGGAACTAAAAACGATCGCAGCGCCCTCTGGCGGCCTAACTTGAAGCGATCACAGCGCCCTCTGGCGGCCTAAGCCGGAAACTTAAGCAATAGCAGCTTCCTCTAGCAGCCAAAACTGGAAACTAGAAAAACAATTGCAGCGCCCTCTTGCGGCCAAAACTGGAAACTAAAAACAATCGCAGCGCCCTCTGGCGGCCTAACTCGAAGCGATCACAGCGCCCTCTGGCGGCCTTAGCCGGAAACTTGAACCAATAGCAGCGCCCTCTAGCGGCCAAAACTGGAAACTAAAAACGATCGCAGCGCCCTCTGGCAGCGTAACTTGAAATTACTGTGATCACTCACGTCCTTTGGCGGCTAAAACTAGAAACTAAGTAATGATCGCATCGCCCTCGCAGCCATCATTCGAAATTTAAAAAAACTATCGCAGCGCCCTCTAGCTGCCTAAGTCGGAAACTTGAGGCGATTGCAGCGGCTGAGATGTTTGGATGTTTGTTACTCTATAACGTCGCAACTTCTGAACAGATTTGGCTGAAATTTTGATATGATTGATGGAGATAGATAATGCCCTTTTTTGATTGATTGACTTAAAACATAAGCTACTTTTTATCCTGGAAAAATCCAGAGTTCCCACGGGATTTTGAAAAAACCTAAATCTACAGCTATAGGTAGATCACTATAGCAAACTACCTTGAAAGTAAGTATAAAGGTTGGAAAAGGGAGCGGGAACGGGAACCAGAAATCCACGATTCCTTCAGGATTTGTGAAAAATCGAAATTCACGCGGGCGAAGCCGCGGGGAAAAGCTAGTACTGTATAAAATCATTACTACTATCTGTTTCAATGCAATTATGCTAGTGAACTAGTGTGAATATAGGTCGTTAACCTACATTCGTACTGGCCTTGAATTTATAATGAGGCTCGGGGTGCAGTCAAACGAAGTGCCGGGCGCACGACGTCAAGGCCACGCTTTAACTCATAAAAGTCTCATATTGTGAATTTTGCGCGGAGCGTTGCGTGCGTTGTGATCGCGTTGTATGCAATACAATATCTGAAACCAATAATTTCCGAGATAAATGATTTCAGTAATTTTACTT
Organism: Melanargia galathea; assembly: GCA_920104075.1. Taxonomy (NCBI): domain Eukaryota; kingdom Metazoa; phylum Arthropoda; class Insecta; order Lepidoptera; family Nymphalidae; genus Melanargia; species Melanargia galathea. The sequence goes on along the minus strand of OV049868.1, from coordinate 4,312,401 downwards.
AGCAAATTAAATGCAACCTTATCTCAAAGTTTTCATTAACATGTCACTTACACCCTGTATAGTATCACCCACAAAATTAGTTAATAATATATTGTTATTATTATTTTTAGTTGTAACAGACCCAGAGGACTGTTTGAAAATCGCCAACACATGTTTACAAAAGGACCGCTTTTACGAATTCCTTAAACCATGGTTTGGTGAAGGATTAATTACTGGCGACTGTGAGTTTTTCTTTTTACTTACTCTTCAAGCGGCTTCAAAAAAGTTCGACGCGCATTTTATTTCTGGCGATGTTTTTCAATAATGAAGAAAATTCCAAACTGCTTTGCTCTCATTCATTTTGTTCAGGGTTCAACAGAATTACAATATTGTATTAAGTATCTGACTGAATATTAGTACTTATTAAAAAATAAGTATTGAATTGAGAAACTCCTGTTGGAAGTCAGTTTAGTATAGTTAATTAGTATTGTTAGAACAAGACCCGACTCGCATATTCATAGTAGATTGCCAATTTAAAAAAATCTTCAAACTTGTATAGGGCCTGTTTCAAAGAGAACTTGATACTTAATCTGAGGTTTCACCACCTTCTGATAAGTGTCAGATAGCCTAACCGTAAGTTTTGTCACTTTCTTATTTTATGTCAAGTGACAAAGACAAAAGTTGTGAATAAGCTGTCCAATACTTATTAGAAGGTTGTGAAACAGGCCCTTACTTTTGGATTTTTTCTAGTGCCTATATATAAATTACATCGGAAGCTTTTGAATCCGGCATTTAATCAGTCTGTTATAGAAGGGTTTATAGATATTTTTAACAGACAAGCTCGCCGTCTGGTTAAGGCTTTAGAAGCGGAAGTCAACAAGGGACCTTTCGACCATTTAGTTTACATTCTGCGTAATGGTCTGGAAACTATATGCCGTATGTATATTTAAGTTATTAAGTAGTACTTCACAAATGAAAAGATCTTCGGTTTGCCTGTCAAACTTTCACTCAAAATTTCTTTAATGTCGAGTCTCATGCATTTGCGTTCTTTACTTTCTTAAATACTTAAAAATTCTTAAATACTTGAGAATAGCAAGGTTATACAGAGCTTTTACGTCTCTATGGCTTGCGACTTGCGTGCCTGCCTAGTTACAAGTACAAACTGGTGTCAGTACTCAAATGTATGCTCTACTGGGGTATTGTCCTCAGCCTCTTAAAATAATACCCTTCCATTTTATTTTTAGAAACTGTTTTGGCAGTTGACTTCAGTGACGAGCACTTGCTTAACAGTGAATACGTACAAGCTGCGGAGAAGATATTGCAATGCATTATAGAGAGGTTCCAGAAGCCTTGGTTGCACAGTGACGTCATATTCAACTGGTCCGCACTGAAGAGGAAGCAGGACGAGTGTCTGAAGATCTTGCACAATATGTCAGACACTGTAAGTAATGTCAGGTAAACGGAACTCTGAACTTGAACCAGCGCAGCGGGTAATCTGTCGATTACGGTGCTGTGTAGTGAAGCGAAGGTGGAGTGTCTGTGTCTTAAAATTTATTAGCACTATTAATACATAGTTTGTATCATTATTAATTAATAATAACATTAATATGTATTCACAGGTCCTTAAAAAGAGAAAAGCAGAATACTTGAAGAATAAAAAATACCAGAACACCAAAGACACGACCAAAGGTAAAACAAGCACTTCACTAAATTTGTGCACCCTGAATTAAACATTTAGGCGTCAAGACATCTCCCAAAGGGGTCAAGACTTCAAGAGCACATCAGCCCTTGGATATTCATCATAAAAACTTCAGCTATAAGATTCGGATACCTGATTTATCGTATATCCTCATCCGCATCCATCCATCTTGTCAATATGTCACCCAACAATTTTAGTATTAATCCTTAATTACAGATCAATTCAGACCCTTTATAGACCTTCTTCTGGAACTATCAATAGAAAAAGGTGCATTTAACGACCGAGAGATCAGAGAACATGTTGATACCATCTTGTTCAGTGGGCATGACACTTCAGCAACTGTACTCACGTACACTGTACTGATGATTGGATCCTATCCTGAGGTTCAGAAGAAAATCTTTGAAGAGTAAGTGTTTTGTGACTATTGAAGATAATGACCTTACAATTTTTAATTGAAATTGGCGTGTTTCAGGTTGCATGATGTTTTCGGTGACGATGAAAGGGATGTCACGAAGCAAGATCTGTCACAGTTGGTATACTTGGAGGCTGTACTGAAAGAAACTATACGTTTATATACCGTCGGGCCCTTTATTGCTAGACATCTCGATCAAGACGTCAAACTACGTTAGTAGATGTTTCCATTTCACCAAAGTTCTGCAAGTAGAACCGCAGAAGATAGCTGATCGTGCAAACATGATCAGCTATCTTCTGCGGTTCTAGTGATCAAACTAGGTCTACAGGAGCATAAATGTGTTTGACAGAAAACACTTTTTTTAATCAATTTCAAAATAAAAAATAGTTTTTAAATCGACATGTAAGGTAGTTTTGATTTATGTTGAGAGCGCATGTGTTTTACAGGAAATTACACTCTCTCAAAGGGTCGAACGTGTTTCCTGTCCGCCTATGGAGCCCATAGACACCCCACGTGGGGTCCGGATGCTGAAGAGTTCAAGCCGGAACGCTGGCTGAACTCTGCAACGTTGCCCGAGTGTCCCGCCGCGTTTGGCGGCTTTGGTATGGGAAGGAGACTCTGTATAGGTAACGTAAACACTGCATGTTTGACTTTTTTTACTCGAGGCTTTATAGCCTAAGACATCCTCAAAAATATAAATTTTTTGATTTTTTCTAATTTCAGGAAAATCATACATTTTAATGTCAATGAAGACCACTCTGAGTCACGTATTCCGACATTACAGGGTGTGCGGAAACCACTTGATGATGGTAGCTAAATTGGACATCCTTCTAAAGCCACTATCGGGACACCACGTGTCAATTGAAATGAGGAAAAATAAATAATCATAAAATTATCTTTATTAATTTTTTCTGTTTTTTTTTTTTAATTTAAATTACATTTTTAACAAATAAAGTTTTGTTGTATTCTTGAAAAGTAGTTTTTATATTTATAACCATAAACAAAGGAATAATATACATATACAACTAGTGTTGCGCTCGGTGCGCGAGCTGCAAGCAGCTCGCGGGCCTTGTAGTCTCTTCAATATTCGTCATACATTTTCTATGTTTATCTTATAAAAAATAAAGAAATGGGGGGCCATACCAAATACCAGAATAGTCTGGAGAGCCTCTTGAAAGATAGAAAGAAATATTGGTATCACGTTTCGTATTTTTCCAGAAAGGACCCTCATAAGTACTATGCATGCGCTTAGTAGAAGAAAAAAGTTTTACACAAAAATATTCTGGAGAGCCTCTTGAAACTTAAAAAGAAATTTTGAATGGACACGAATTTTTTTTGCTCGGTAGCTATATTTTTTTACTGGCTCACCGAAGGGCCTAAAATTTTGAACATTTTGAGTTTCAGGACTATGTTTCTATGATTGATAGTTTTGAGGGTCGTTAGGGTACTCTAGTAATTTTTCCACATTCATTACGTTTTGTGATTTTTGTGAAAAAAAATCTTTAAGTTCTATTTATACGTGTAGTATAGAGAAAAATTTTCATACAAAAATGTCTAAGAGAGCCTCTTGAAAAGAACCCAAAAAATTTGTATGGAGAGAATTTTTTTTTTGTTCGGCGGTCATCTTTTTTTTACCGATTCACCCAATGGCCCAAGGTCTTTAATAACATTTGTTTGGGACCATGTCTGTATGACGGGTAGTTTTGGAGGACCCATGAGGTACTCTGTTAAATTCTCCACATTCATGACGTTTCATAATTTTCCTGAAGGAAGACTCATAAGTTCTACGCACATAAATAGTGAAGGGAAAAAAGTTTCATACAAAATTGTTCTGGAGAGCCTCTTGAACAGAACCCAAGTATGGAGAACATTTTTTTCGTTCGGCGGCCATATTTTTTCATCGGTTCACCCAATGGCCTAAGGTTTTGACTATTATTTGTTTCGGGACGGTACCTTTCCGACTGATAGTTTTCGAGATCCCTTAGGGCACCCTAGTCAGTTTTCCACGTCTAGCTCTCTCTATAATTTTGTAGACGTTATATTTTTGAATTTTACACACACGGAAAGTATGGTGAAAAAGTCCCATACAAAATTGTTCAGGAGAGGTGATCAGTACCTGACTTCAAGTAGCTTTATATATATAACATTAATTTTACTTTGCGCAAAAACACGTGTCAAATATTTTTACATTAAATATCGTTACTTATACGAAATTTCAATACATAGGATAAAATCTTACGAATCATCTTATGTTGCGTCATTGTCCTCGAAAAAAAATGGTCACCCCAACTCGAAAGCCATCACCACCTCGACTCGCGAGTTGAACGATTGCGCGCTGTTTGCATTTCAACCACTGTGCATACGCTTGCAGAATTTTAAAATATTTTCGGACAAAAATATAACACAATATAAAAATGGTTGGATTCGATTGCTACTGATTTAGAACAAACTGCCTTTAGGTTTTGCTTTAAGTAAAACTAACGTTGTATACCTATACATATCTATCTTCTATACATATAACTAGTATGGCGCGTGGGTGCGCGGCCCGCTAAAGCGGACCGCGAGGTTTCGCTTTCGGGTGTTTTTTGTTTGAGCAGCCTCCATCTATCTTCACCCCAAAGCTTCACCCATATTCCAAACCCTCGCTCATTATCACTCTCCATATTTTTCTCCGAATCATTTGTCAGAATGACAGTTCTTCAAAAAAAAAAAAAATTTTTGAAAAGGAACTGTATCAAAATCTTGCATAGTTCCCTACTTCAATATTCGCCATACCTAATATATTTTGTATCTATATAAAAATAAATTCCGCCATCTTGATTTTTTCTGTTCATCAAGTAGACCTATTAAGTTTTGATCATCTTTTGCTAAAAAAAACCACTCTTCCATCTTTTATACTTAGTGAGATAATCACCGACGAAATTTGTATGGCCGCCATCTTGTATTCACCATTTTGGGTTTTTCTTCAGCTCAGTGCCAATGGGATGAGGTTTTGAGTAATTTTTGTTTGAGCACCTCCCACCTATCTACAATACCCTGCCCGGGCTGCTCAACCGTCTTCCAAACCCTCAATCATCATGTCTTCCCATATTTTTCTTTGAGAGTTCTCCAAAGAATTGCATCAAAGGCCTGCATTGTTCACAACTTCTCTCTCTCAATATTCGCCATACATTTTCTATGGAAAAATAAATTCCGCCATTTTGATTTTTTTTCTATTTATCCAATAAACCATCGGATCCTGATCATCTTTTGCCAAGAAACCTAAAGAAAGATAGAAGAGTTTCTTTCTAAGAGAGATCTTTTATACCTTCCGAGTTGGAGACCGACGAAATTTGTATGGCGGCCATCTTATTTTCGCCATTTTGAATTTTTTCTCAGCTCACTGCCAATTGGATGACGTTTCGAGTGACATTTGCTCGAGCACCCGCTACCTATCTTCAATACCTTAAGCGTGCCCATCGCTCGTCTCTGAAATCCTCAATCATCAGCTCACTCCATATTTTTGTTCTGAATGAATTTTTATCATCTATACGAAACCGTCAGTGAAAAAAACTTTTTGTGTGAAACAATAAATTCCACCATCTTGATTTTTTGTCTGTTCATCAAGTAGATCTTTAGGCCTTGATCATCTTTTTCCCAGAAACCACTCTTCCATCTTTTATGCTTGGTGAGATAGACACCGACGAAATTTGTATAGCCACCGTCTTGAATCCGCCATTTTGTTTTTTTTTCAGCTCAGTGCCAATTGGATGAGGTTTTGAGTAATTTTTGTTTGAGCAGCCCCCATCTATCTACAATACCCTGCCCGGGCTCCTCATCCATCTTCCAAACCCTCAATCATCATGTCTTCCCATATTTTTCTTTGAGAGTTCTCCAAAAAACCGCATCAAAGCCTTGCATAGTTTACAACTTGTGGTCTCTTCAATATGCGCCATACATTTTCTATGGAAAAATAAATTCCGCCATTTTGAATTTTTTTCTATTCATCAAGTAGACCTTCCAATCTTGATCATCTTTTGTGAAGAAACCACTCTTCCATCTTTTATACCCTCCGAGATGGAGACCGATGAAATTTGTATGGCGGCCATCTTTTTTTCGCCATTTTGAATTTTTTCTCAGCTAACTGCCAATTGGATGACGTTTCGAGTGACATTTGTTCGAGCACCCCCCACCTATCTTCAATACCTTAAGCGTGCTACTCAACCGTCTCCGAAATCCTCGATCATCAGCTCTCTCCATATTTTTCCTCTTAATGAATTTTTGTCCTCTATACGACACCATTATTGAAAAAAATAATTTTCATACAAAATTGTTCAGGAGAGGTGATCAATCAGTGAGTGAGTGGTGAATCAGCACGAGCAGCTATATATATATTAACTAGTAGGGCGCGTGGGTGCGCGGCCCGCAAGCGGACCGCGAGGTTTCGCTTTCGGGTATTTTGGTTTGAGCAGCCTCACCTATCTCTCCCATATTCCTAATCCTCGATCATTATCATTCTCCATATATTTACTTCGAATCATTCTGCTCATCAAGTAGATCTTTAAGTATTGATCATCTTTTTCCAAGAAACCACTCTTACATCTTGTATACTTAGTAAGATAGACACCGACGAAATTTGTATAGCCGCCATCTTGAATCCGTCATTTTGGGGTTTTTTCAGCTCAGTGCCAATTGGATGAGGTTTCGAGTAATTTTTGTTTGAGCACCTCCCACCTATCTACAATACCCTGCCCGGGCTGCTCAACCGTCTTCCAAACCCTCAATCATCATGTTTTTCCATATTTTTCTTTGAGAGTTCTCCAAAAAACCGGATCAAAGCCTTGCATAGTTCACAACTTGTAGTCTTTTCAATATTCGCCGTACATTTTGTATGGAAAAATAAATTCCGCCATTTTGAATTTTTTTCTATTCATTGAGTAGACCTTAAGATCCTGATCATCTTTTGCCAAGAAACCATTCTTCCATCTTTTATATCCTCCGAGATGGACACCGATGAAATTTGTATGGCGGCCATCTTTTTTTCGCCATTTTGAATTTTTTTTCAGCTGTCTGCCAATTGGATGACGTTTCGAGTGACATTTGTTGGAGCACCCCCCACTTATCTTCAATACCTTAAGCGTGCTCCTCACCCGTCTCCGAAATCTTCAATCATCAGCTCTCTCCATATTTTTCCTCCGAATGAATTTTTGTCCTCTATACGAAACCATTAGTGAAAAAAAAATTTTTCATACAAAATTTTACAGGAGAGGTGATCAATGAGTCAGTCAGTGACCCAATCAGCACGAGTAGCTATATATATAGTAACTAGTAGGGCGCGTGGGTGCGCGGCCCGCAAGCGGACCGCGAGGTTTCGCTTTCGGGTATTTTGGTTTGAGCAGCCTCCACCTATCTCTCCCATATTCCTAATCCTCGATAATTATCACATATTTTTTCTTCGAATCATTCTGCTCATCAAGTAGATCTTTAGGTATTGATCATCTTTATCCAAGAAACCACTCCTCCATCTTGTATACTTGGTGAGATAAACACCGACGAAATTTGTATAGTCGCCATCTTAAATCCACCATTTTGAGGTTTTTTTCAGCTCAGTGCCAATTGGATGAGGTTTTGAGTAATTTTTGTTTGAGCACCTCCCATCTATCTGCCATACCCTGCCGGGGCTCCTCAACCATCTTCCAAACCCTCAATCATCATGTCTTCCCATATTTTTCATTGAGAGTTCTCCAAAGAACCGCATCAAAGCCTTGCATAGTTTACAACTTGTAGTCTCTTCAATATTCGCCATACATTTTCTATGGAAAAATAAATTCCGCCATTTTGGATTTTTTTCTATTCATCGCGTAGACCTTTGGATCCTGATCATCTTTTGCGAAGAAACCACTCTTCCATCTTTTATACCCTCCGAGATGGACACTGACGAAATTTGTATGGCGGCCATCTTTTTTTCGCCATTTTGAATTTTTTTTCAGCTCACTGCCAATTGGATGATGTTTCGAATGACATTTGCTCGAGCACCCCCTACCTATCTTCAATACCTTAAGCGTGCCCGTCGCTCGTCTCTGAAATCCTCAATCATCAGCTCTCTCCATATTTTTCCTCTTAATGAATTTTTGTCCTCTATACGACACCATTATTGAAAAAAAAGTTTTTCATACAAAATTTTACAGGAGGGGTGATCAATCAGTGAGTGAGTGGTGAATCAGCACGAGCAGCTATATACATATACATATATATTAATAAAATCGTAGAATTGCCGTATCTGTACATTGAATATTTTTGCAAAATAATAACTGGGGGATGTTAGAGATAAGTAATAGAACGTAAAAAAGCTATTTTTAAAATTTTTGTCTGTTTGTCTGTTTATCTGTTTGTCTGTTTGTCTGTATGTTTGTGCGCGCATCACGTAATAACTACTGAATGGATTGAAATGAAACTCGGCATGATTTAAATTCATACTATGGAGTAACATATAGGATACTTTTTATCCCGAAATTCAGCACGGTTCCCTTGGGAGAGGGGTGAAAGTCAAAATGTGTACTTAGCTGTAATTCGTTAACGGGTGGTCCGATTTCATTCATTCTTTTTTTGTTAGAAAGGAAATACTTTAAAGATTACTGGCTTATCTCTGAAAAGCTGGACCGATTTTGATTGGACTTTTACTGGCGGATGTTTACATTGTGATCTACCTAAACATCCGCCAGTGAACTTTTAACAGTTTTTAGCTAGGTATGAGCTCAAAGGAGCTTAGAAAAAACAAAATGATTCTCACGGGATTTTTAAAAACCAATATCCACGCGAACGAAGTCGCGGGTGTCCGCTTGTAAACAAATAAGATTCTCCACTCAGTACGAAGCCGCAGCAAGCTGCAGCGCTGCTTTTCAGGTACAACCTAAAAGTGTTCATCGACGTGCCTCCAAAAATTAACCTACCTATGTGTATCCTACAATATCTACCTACAGGTTATCAAAGAACTACGATTGTTAGGTCGCGGTGTGACTTGTGCTTCAGTGTCTTTTTAAGGGTTGTCCGTCTGTCTGTCTGTCCGTCCGTCTGTCACCAGGCTGTATCTCTTGAATCGTGTTAGTTTTCACAGATAATATATTTCACAGATAATAATATATTTCTGTTGCCGCTATAACAACAAATTCTAATAACACAATAAAATAAATATTGAAGGGGGCTCAGCTCCCATACAACAAACGTTATTTTTTTTGCCGTTTTTATAGATAATGGTACGGAACCCTTCGTGCGCGAGTCCGACTCATATTTGGCCGTTTTTTTTTTACTCCTAATTATACAGTAGGTACCTACTCGAAGGTACTACCTAATGTATCGCTCTTACATGCATAATATCTCTCTTTGTAATTTTTATTTTATACATACTTATGATTTCTTCCTTTGATAACCTTGGTAGCTCATATGACGCTGCCTACATGTAAAGAACCTTATCGTACCTACGTTTTAAGTTCTCTATTTAGGGTTCCGTTTCCAAAGGGTGAAAACGGAGCCCTATTAATGTCACTCGGCTGTCTGTCTGTCTGTCTGCCGGTCACAGGTCTCTAGCTCGTAGACGAAATATATACGTACGTTTTCTGACCAGCTTGCCGCTTGTTTTTCCGTCTTCAGTTTGATGAACTCTTCATAGTCACGCATATATCTTTCCTTGAATTTAGGCGAAAGCATACTATTTTTTTGTTTATTCGGCCGCCGCTCTCAAATTAGGTGTGCAATCAAATTCCGTACTATCCTAACTTGAACTAATTTTATCTACATATAACTTGTTTAATAAATAATTTAAAACGAATAGTCAATTCGCGCCTTACTTATAAAATGAAGATAAAAAATTCTAACTTATAGGACCCAGAGAGTCACTGAGAAATAAGTTTAAGGAAGTTAAAATTATGACAATTTATAACCAGTATATTTTTGAAAATTTAATATTGGTGCACAAAAATATTGATAAATTTAAGAAAAAAAGTGACTGTCATAATCTTAATCTCAAAAATAAAAATTAAAAAACCCCCGACATTCGCTATTTTGTGGCGGCGGCCATCTTGGATTTGCATAGTGCTATTCTACTTGTCAAGCCCTTTCATTTGATACCCATATTAAGGGAGTTGTGAAAAAAAAAAGTAATTCGCCATTTTGTAGCGGCGGCCATCTTGAATCGATTTTCATCAGACATAGCTAACAACACTCTCGACTAACTCACCTTTCAAACAAAAGAAACCGCATTCAAATCGGTCCACCCGTTTGAGCGCTACGGGGGAACAGACACACACACATGCACACACGCACGCACGCACACACGTACGCACGCACGCACACACACACACAGACACGTCAAACTTATAACACCCCGTCGTTTTTGCGTCGGGGGACCGGGGGTTAATAAAGATAAACTTGTGTTGCCCACTACTAGGCTGGGGAAAATTAGGAAATTATTTGTACTACGGGAGGTCAAGGTTCAATTGAAAAAGTCATTTTATACTGACTGGAAATTTTAACAACAATAGTTTAGACCTAACCCATCACAGCTCCGAACTTCAGCTGCCGCACCAGTGGTGGAGTTAAGAGTGAGAGCATGTGAAAGTGCTTGAAAATCAAAGTGCTCCGAGTGATTTTATCCCGGACCAAAATAGTCTTAAATCATTGTTTCAATCATTTTTGATACAGAAACAATATTCAGCTGCAGCGCCGAGGGTGGATTATACTTCCGCTACGCGCCTGAAGTGCATTAAAATTTTGAAAAAAAAAGTTATTTTATACCTTATGAAATTTATGCAGCAGAATTTTCACACTTTTAAAATAATAAAGAAAATCTTCAGCTGCACTGAAGGTGGGGGAAAGACCTTCAGTCAGCGTGATAAACATTTTGCGCGCTCAGTGCATTTAGCCTAGTAAATCTAGGAAAAACATCCTATAGTTTTAAAAATTGTTCAAATGTATTATTTGGGCCTTCCTCTTGAATATGGGTGGATTTCTAGAAATTTGTTCGTTATGTAATGGAATTCCACTATTTCAAAAGTATTAAATTTAAGGTTAAATATGTTTTGTTTTATTTATTAATATAGAGACTAAAAAAAAATACTACTTTTTACTTTGAAAATTCATTAGTTTTCACGTTAATTGAAGTTCAATGTGTACTCAGTCCATGAGGAGTTCCATTACGACACTAAATAAACTTTACTATAAAATAAAACTAGCATGTGGTATGAATGACAGCATTTATTATTCAAATACTTATTATAATCAGTCTTAGGATAGAGGTACCACATTAACCTAAACTACATAAATAAATGTAATTTAGACCATTAAACAACATTACGTCACTTTTTGGTACTTAGTACTTTACACCAACGTATTTCATGTGGTTCATACGATCCATAATGATATGTTTATATGATAAAATCAAACAGGTGCCTAAATATTCTTTTTTAATTAACCTAGTTTCAAATATTTACCTATAATTATACATAATTAATCAGTTGAAATAGCACAGCCAAAGTAGGACACGTTACGTTAATGGAATGAGATGTGACGTATAGGAACTATTAAGCTAAGTTTACAACATTAAAACAAAACACACAAAATCTTCAAACATTATACTTACTATCTAGTACCAACAATTAAAGATAGTTCAGTCATTTATAAACACTAGGTGATTCAAAAAATCTTATTAAATAAACTTAAACATATAATAACATTTCAGATCTAGGCAAACAATAATCAGTCATCAGTGGGAATTTCTTAATCTTCTAAGCAAATAGGACAAATGTAGTCAAAAAATGTAGTTCCACTACACGAAAAGCACAGCCAATTCTTGCAAACCATGCATTTAACCATATTTTGAAGAGTGAATGGCTGGCGAGTCTTGCAAAGACAACATAAAAAAGTCTTTGAGGTAGATGGTCCTGTGTACGCTGTCTTTTTCTGGGGCACTTGATCTTCGTTTTTTATTAGGGGTTGAAGAGTCTTAACTCGTTTAACGACCGCTGATTGGTAAGCAGCTGTAGGTTTCAAAATTTTCGCTCGTTTAACAGGCAAAGTGAGCTTAGGAGTTTGGTAGACATCGCCAGGTTCTAAAATTTTAACTCGATTTGCAGGCAGGACGGTGGCTAGAACTTGACCATTTACGGAACATTCTGTTTTCAATATTACAGACACTTGTTCTGGTAAGTGGTTTGATGGAATATTTTCACTATCATTGATCATATCTTTGATAGGTTCAAGATATTCAATTGTATCTTGTTTTTCAAATTGAGAGGCCGTTATTTTGTCTGAATGCAAAGGAAAATCCAATAAATTTTCAAATTGTTCATCAGCAGTGGTGGAGTCAATAAGTGAGATATCAATATGTTCTATTATAGATTCACTATTAAAGACTTGGGCCGTATAATTCGGGACCAATGGTTCTGATGGTTCGGGAGATAAAGAAACCAGTGATCTTCCTATTACATGGCCGGTAACAAGCGCATCATTGGTACCAGCTGGCTGTAAGCTCGTTAATCTTTTTTTGGCTCTTTTTTAGCCTTTCTAACTCTTTCTTTTTATGTTGTTCATACTTTTCCGGGTTCTGTTTAATTTTTTCTCTATATCTTTTAGCTCGCTCAGCAGCAGTCAACGCCATTCTTCAGGTCTGTAATAATGTGAATAATTCAATATCTAGACGATGAAATAAAAACGAAACTCAATATACATATAAAAATTAAATATTAAAAAAATCAAATATTCCAAGTATTTGCATCAATACTTACATGCAATGGCATCAACTGCTAGGATACTAACGATTATTACTAGGCATGTATACGTATAAATACAAGGATTTTTTTAAATAAAACGTTTTTACTAATGTATTTTACTATTGTATAGTATGCTTATCAGTTTAATAGAATTAAATATTTCTGTCATATACTATCCTTTTAATATTTTAATCGGAATAATACGAGACTAAAAGCGGCAGACAGTGTGAAAATTGGTTGTCAATTAAAAAAAATCAAGAAATATTAGCCTATAAAAGTAGTATACATTGTACACACTGCCTATGAATTCCATTACGTCACGTTTTGCGTTCCCATATACAATACGTTACGTAATGGATGTGACGTATGTCTACCGGTTGGTAGTCAAATGCAAGTTACTCCTAAATTAATGCGAATTTGAATATTCTACTCATATTGCATCATTACTAAATAAAACATCTAACATATAACTCACAAAAAACTACCGAAAATAGGAATATTACCTTCAAAAACAGTCGTTCGTAATTGAATCACAATTTATGCCACGTTACGGAGCGACCGCTCTGCTCGGTTTTCCGGCTAGACTGCTGTCAAAAATAAAACATGGCGGCTGTCTATGGGCTAAGAATGTTGCCATTTGTTAAAAGAAATCGTATCTTAGTAATATTTTTCATTATAAACTTGTTCAAACCCGTAGTGACGTATTGCGGAATTTCCGCGCGAACGATTTTTAGAGACGGCAAATAATGTGTTTATTTTAATTTTAAACTCTAAATCACCCATCATTAAGTTTAATTATAATATATTGGACATATGATCTTTTAAAATAACAATCGTATCAATATTATAGAGAAGAATAACATTACAAAGGGGAATGCCTGTGTGCTTAGTCTAAAGCGGAGCACTCGAAAACGAACTCGAAAACTATTGATCGATTTCAGAGTAAAATAGACCTAAAATGGCTTGTATTAAGGTTTGAGTTCGCCAATACATTCAGCATTCGAACAATGCTGAATGTATTGGCGAACTCAAACCTTAATACAAGACATTTTAGGTCTATTTTACTCTGAAATCGATCAATAGTTTTCGAGTTCGTTTTCGAGTGCTCCGCTTTAGACTAAGCACACAGGTGGCCCTAGTAAATTAGGCCTTAGGTGCACACATATGAAACTATATGGAATCAACAGTGTATAATACAACAATTAATTGGTAAAAATATGGTTTTAAAAAAAAGTTACGGTTTCAATGTTATAATAAATAATTTTTATTTTCCATAGGATCAATTTTTAAATTGTACACACGCATCCTTATTCACACACAGTAAGGCTATTCTGGAAACATTTCCGTAATTCACAATTAACACATAAATAACAGCGTAAATCTCCGCTTACAGCAGTTGAGGATGATTTTTGTGACGAACTATGACCAGAGTCAATGCCGGGATCGTCGGTCATTGTTATTGTCAAATCAGAGTCGTTGCTGGGGTTGTAGTGTAAAGCAGGAACGGAATCCATATTCAGACCCGCCCGTGGTCGTCGTAAATAGAGGCATCGTCAGAGTCAGTATTCAATATTCATGCTTTATCTTATTAAATCCGCATAAAGAACACAAACAATAACTGTGGGAAACACAAACACCAGGAAAGAAATGTTTGACTTTTCAACTGTCAACCAGTCAAATAATACAATACTCTCATACGAGAGCTGTCAATATTGTCAGCTGGCTCATGTTTTTTATGGTTTCCCATTTCGTAGATAATAATTAAGTCGATTAAGACCGATACATATGAATCGATTTAAGATTTTTGTTTAATTGTAATTAGTAATAGTCAATGATTGTTTATCAGAATTTCATATCTTGTGAGAAAAGATTTTTGAAAAGTTCAAGATATGATTGTCAGTTTGTGCTAAGTTTAGCGTATGTACAACAGTCATATCTACCAAGCGCTACGCGATGTTCATTACATACATTTTTTGTTGAAAACTTTAATGAATGAACAATAAACAAATCATATTGGTCAAGTTCAAAATAAATGATCAACAGTATCCATAAAAATAAGATGACACACGATACCTATTTGATTGTTTAGATTAAGATTAATCGATTTTACGATTAATTATACGTTTTCCTTTATCTATGGTAAGAGCAAGTCTGTGTCGCGTAGCAACTACGTAGCAATTATTGTTATGTTGCCGTATTTATTGATCTTGGCGATCGTTTCAGTATTTTTTATTTAAATTAAATAATTTCTATCTTTAAGTCATTAGTTAATAGTGTGAAAAATTTTAAACAAATATTATATTATTTTTTCATAATATGAATTTGTTGTGCACGCTAGGGCCAAAACTTGGCGTTCCCCTTTGCTGCATTTAAATCTGCATAGGTGGTGTGGACACTTGAGATTGGACATGTTTTTATTTTTCATTTAATATTTTTTTAATCTAATTTAGGATTTGCAGTTATTATAAATGATTTTGTTTTTAGATTAATATAAAACATTTCAATTTATTTTTAAAAACACATGTATTGAAGCAATGCATCTCCAATAAACAAGTTGAAAGTCATAAGACACGGAATTTTCTTGCAAACAACATTTGTGAAATCCGCCCATATATCCGAAAACCCCATATGGGGGGTGCGTAACCAGCCGCCATTTTTAATTTTGTCCCTTTTTTCGGTTTTTTTCTCATATCACGAAAATCTCTACAAATAGCATTATAATTACTTCTGACAAAAGTTTTAATAAACAATTTGCCACAAATTTGGTCTCTTGCATTTTTACTCTAAGTTTATTACTTTAGGAGATATTGGGTGTTTAAGGGTATTTTAAGTCCCTTTTTCGTTTTTTTGCTCATATATCGAAAATCTCTACGAATAGCATTATAATTACTTCTGACGAAAGCTTTTGTATAAAATTTTCTACAAATTTGGTTCCATGCAGTTTTACTCTAACTTTATTACTTTAGGAGTTATAGGGTGTTTAAGTTAATATTTGAGGTCCCTTTTTCAGTTTTTTGCTCATATCTCGAAAATTTCTACAAATAGCATTATAATTACTTCTAAAAAAAGTTTTAACATAAAATTTTGTACAAAGTGCAGTAGAATTTCCACAGTTTTAAAATACTAAAGAAAATCGTCAGCTGCACTTCTGATGTAAATTGTATATTAACATTAAACTAACATTATACTAACATTATATTAACATTAAATTGTATATTAACACTTTTGTCGGAAGTAATTATAATGCTATTTGTAGAGATTTTCGTGATATGAGAAAAAAACCGAAAAAAGGGACAAAATTAAAAATGGCGGCTGGTTACGCACCCCCCATATGGGGTTTTCGGATATATTCAAGAGGAAGGCCCAAATAATACATTTGAACAATTTTTAAAACTATAGGATGTTTTTCCTAGATTTACTAGGCTAAATGCACTGAGCGCGCAAAATGTTTATCACGCTGACTGAAGGTCTTTCCCCCACCTTCAGTGCAGCTGAAGATTTTCTTTATTATTTTAAAAGTGTGAAAATTCTGCTGCATAAATTTCATAAGGTATAAAATAACTTTTTTTTTCAAAATTTTAATGCACTTCAGGCGCGTAGCGGAAGTATAACCCACCCTCGGCGCTGCAGCTGAATATTGTTTCTGTATCAAAAATGATTGAAACAATGATTTAAGACTATTTTGGTCCGGGATAAAATCACTCGGAGCGCTTTGATTTTCAAGCACTTTCACATGCTCTCACTCTTAACTCCACCACTGGTGCGGCAGCTGAAGTTCGGAGCTGTGATGGGTTAGGTCTAAACTATTGTTGTTACAATTTCCAGTCGGTATAAAATGACTTTTTCAATTGAACTCCGACCTCCCGTAGTATTGGTAATTCTATACTTTTTTATAAATGGCTGCCGGAGGACATTTTGGATTTGTCTCTCAATAAGTTCAAGGTTTTTGTAAAACGCAAATTAATTGAAAAATCTTATTATAGCGTAAAAGATTTTTTTAATGACAAAAAGCCATGGACATAGATTGCTCTAAAAGCCTTACAAATCATTTACAAATTAGACATATTGTGAGATGGTGATAATAAAAAAAATAACCCGGCTGAGTTTGTTGTGGGCTCTTCTCAGACCAGGGTGCGTTTGGAACCCTCGTAGTTTTAGTTTTAAGTTTCCGTAGTAATTAATTTACCACCATTTCATCACTTTCATGTAGCTCGTTTTGAATAAATGTGTTTTGAATTTTAATTTTTTAATTTTTGCTCCGAATGACGCTTACAGCGCTCGCAGCGCTGTAAAAAATCCTATACGGATAACCGTGCGGTGTTGTGAGCGCTTATAGCGCAATTCGGTAGAGTTCCGAATTTAAACTATTTATGCTAAAGAAAAAATATGAATACAAGATACCTATTCAGGAAGAAAGATTATTATTCCAAATTCGAACTTATCATAAGTAGTTACTTTTCTGGATTGTTAAAAAATTTAACAAACATTACTTATTCCAAATTCGAACTTATGACCATAAATGAAATTTCATACTTATTTTCTGGACAGTTATTACAACTGTCCAGGAAATAACAATCATTATGTTATTTATACAATTAAATCGCCATCTCGCGCATTGCCGGAACGAGTCAAATCTTTATCATTTTTATAATCTTCAATTGTATAGGTATACCTAGTTAATATCCTTTTTTTATAAATTTCTTAAAATAGTGTAAAGGCAAATCTAGAATAATTGACTGTGGAATTTTATAGTAGAACTAAAATTAGAATCTATTCCCACAAATGACTTTCTGACCTTCTTGAGGCATAGTTGAGGAATCCTTTTTTGTGATTCATGTTTTGTCTAACAAAGATTATGTTGTTGTAAATACACAACAACATGATCTTTAAGTTAAAGATGGCGGACAAAGGCGGATTATCCACGTGCCTAGGGGCGCGAGATAACAAGGGGCGTCAAAATTAAGTAAGCAGGTGCTGCAAAGTTAGCACAGATATTTCGAAGCTGCAAACTTGGATTAGTACCTACCTATATCTACACGACTTTTATTGGTCCTAACAATATATTAACAAGTGTAAATTGAAAATTTAAAAAACCCCCGACGTTCGCCATTTAGTGGCGGCGGCCATCTTGAATTTGCAATAGTGCTATTCTACTAGTCAAGCCCTTTCATTTGATACCCATATCAAGGGAGTTGTGAAAAAATATATCATCCGCCATTTTGTAGCGGCGGCCATCTTGGACCGATTTTCATCAAACATAGCTAAGAACACTCTCGACTAATTCACCTTTCAAACAAAAAAAACCGCATTCAAATCGGTCCATCCGTTTGAGCGCCACAGGGGAACAGACAGACACACACACACACACACACACACACACACACACACACACACACACACACACAGACACGTCAAACTTATAACACCCCGTCGTTTTTGCGTCGGGGGTTAAAAAACAGAACTAGCCGTTAGTTCAGCCAATCAGGGGCGCCGATGAGGTGCTGCCTCGAGCGCTGTCGACATCTAATCCGCCACTGTCTTTAACCATATTCACCTTAAGGTTAAACAACTTACTGAAGGCTGAACGACAAAACCGCACTATAAATTTGTACGCCTGGTTTTAAAGATCATAATACTATTTTAACTCGTCTTCAATGTTGACGGTGGCATTAATACTAGTATTTCTGACGTGCGTTATATTCGCGCTGCGGCGGAGAAACGGGAATAAAGATGAGGCCCCGCCGCTCCCTGGCGCTTTGCCGCTGATTGGACATCTTCACCTTTTGCCTGGAAATAGTTCACGTAAGCATTCCATTTTTAACAGACTTCAAAATATGATAAAGTTCAATAATAATTTGTATTTTTTTGTACAGAACTATGGAATACAGTGAAAAAGTTGTGCTATGATAGCCTGAACGCCGGTGGGGTTGCTTCTCTTTATTTAGGACCCAGAGTGACATATTGTAAGTAACATTATATTATTTACAAGCGGAAACCCGCGACTTCGTTCGCGTGGTTATTGGTTTTTAAACATCCCGTGGGAATCATTTTGTCTTTCCTAAGCTCCTTTGAGCTCATACCTTGCTAAAAACTGTCAAAAGTTCACTGGCGGATGTTTAGGTAGATCAAAATGTAAACATCCGCCAGTGAAAATCCCATCAAAATCGATCCAGCCTTTGAGAGATTAGCCAATAATCTTTAAAGTATTTCCTTTCTAACAAAAAAAGAATGAATGAAATCGGGCCAAGCGTTAATGAATTACAGCTAAGTACACATTTTGACTTTCATCCCCTCTACCAAGGAAACCGTGCTGAATTTCGGGATAAAAGGTATCCTATATGTTACTCCGTAGTATGAACTTAAATCATATTAAGTTTGATTTCAATCCATTCAGTAGTTTTTGCGTGATGCGCGCACAAACATACAGACAAACAGACAAACAGATAAACAGACAAACAGACAAAATTTTCAAAAATAGCTATTTTACGTTCTATTACTTATCCCTAACATCCCCCAGTTATTATTTTGCAAAAATCTTCAATGTACAGATACGGCAAGTCTACGATTTTATTATATGTATATAGATAGATGTATAGATATAGATTTATTGTTCTAGTTACTATTTGTAGCCAACTTTCGCGCATATAGGTATATGTATAAGCAAAGTCTATAATAATCTCTGACTAGGTTTTGCCCGCGGCTTCGCCCGCGTGAATTTTGGTTTTCACAAACCCAGAGGGAATCGTGGATTTTCCTTTCCCGTTTCCAACTTTACCTACCTACTTTCAAGGAAGTTTGCTATAGAAATCCACCTATAGCTGTAACTGTAGGTTGCTATAGCAATTTCGGTTTTTTCGAAATCCCATGAGAACTATGGATTTTTTCAGGATAAAAAGTAGCTAGTAGCTACCTATGCATGTTTCAAATTTCAACCCAAATCTGTTCAGTTGTTGCGGCGTGAAAGAGTAACAAACATCCATACCATATTATTATACAAACTTTAGCGTTTTTTAATATTGATAAGTATATAGTAAGGATTGGTTAGCTTTGCCATGAACTAAGTAGGTACAGTAACTGCGAGAGTGGAATTTGTAATGTATGTTAAACATCGATGATGTTAAGTGATCAATCAGCGATTACCTATATCTATAATATAATATATAATATATAATATAATATATCTAATAAAACTGTAACAGATCCAATTCTGTACATTGAAGATATTTTGAAAATTTTTATTGGAAGGCACTCTATAATCGATACTGAAGCCAAAACTGCAATTTGTTTTATTTTTGTCTGTCTGTCTGTCTGTCTGTCTGTATCTTGGCCGCGCATCACGCCGAAACTACTGAATGGATTCAAATGAAACTTGGCACGATTTGAGTTTATACTCCGAGGTAGGACATAGAATACTTTTTATCCCGAAATTCAGCACGGTTCTCTTGGGAGAGAGGATGAAAGTTAAAACGTGTATTTAGCTGTAATTCATTAACGCGTTGTTCGATTTCACTCATTCTTTTTTTGTTAGAAAGGTAGTACTTTAATTATTGTCCCGTAAGTATTTCAAGGTCATAGGTTTTTTAGTTTAGAAATGACAGACATTCGGATCTTTGTACGTACGGCTTATTTTAAACTGGCGTGCGTTTTAATTTATGTTTGTCGTTCTGTCTATTTGTTCCAGCTAATCTCCGAAACGGCTGGATCGATTTTAATAGAACTTTCAATGTTATAAGGAGTAACAGGCTACATTTAGTTTAGGTACATAAAAGAATTATGGGATCCGATCCGATCCTATATAAAACCTACAAACACGCGAACGAAGTCGCGGGGGTCAGCTAGTGTATAATATTATGGTAGGGGAGCCGATGATGCTAAATGTGGATTTACTCGAGCGTCGTCGGGACCTATTAGATTTTGTAGATTAGTTGATATGAAGAATAAAAGGTTAAATAATGTTTCCCCTTTCAGTGGTGGGGAAAGCGTCTAGCTGCACGCTCTCATCTTCAATAGACGAATTTCATTACTTCGGCTTGTGGAAATATTTCGGCTGATTATATTTTTTTGTTGTTTTTCCATCATTTACTTCAAAATAGAAACAAAATTCAACCGCTCTCGAGATTCGAGAATGTCAAGATAACGGTTTTTGTTGCAGCTTTGTAACGCTCCCACTCGTACGTTACGTTCAAATAGTCTGATTTTCTAAATATCCTTTTTTTTTAACTCGTAATTAACCCATCATACATTACATTTTTTTTCGCGCGGCTTCATTATAAAGGGCTTGTATGGTAGAGGGTACTCAGCAGGATGCAAAATGCCTCCATAAGGGACCTTTCAGACAGACCGGCGCGGAGAGCGTCGGAGAGCATTTTTTTTTTCACACAGACCGGCCGTTCAAATTTGCTCTGCTCTCCGCGCCGGTCTGTGTGAACGGACACGCGGATGCGCTCGGAGCCGAGCGTACGCTCTTGGGCCGGACGGCAGAGCATATTCGGCCTACGCGACGGTCGGCTGTGCGAGCATGAAAGAGCACGCGAACGGAGCCGGTCGGATGCTCGAGCGCGAAAGGGCACGGGCATGGAGCAGCCGACCGGCTCGACGAGTAGCCGACCGGCTGCTCTCATATATTTCACACAGAGCGTATTGGGAGCATGCTCGAGCATCCTCTTATCATAAAAGAGTTAACATGTAAAAATAAAGCCTATTTCAATGTCTTAAGATTCTATTTTAAATGCGATTAAAATTTGCTCTGCTCTCCGCGCCGGTCTGTCTGAAAGGTCCCTTATGTTAATCTGACGCGCTCGAGTAAATCCAAAAATCCCCTTTTGGCCTCCCCTACTTGCTATTCTATTAAAGCTAGCTTTATAATTATTGGTCGACCTTCGACGCACTAAGCCGGCTTGGCGCTGGATTGCACTTTGCGAGGTCACAACGGCGCCCCACATTACGTATAGGTATTAATGTTATTAAGTAACCTTACCTATAAAGGTTAAAAGGGCACAAATCCAACCCACTTTGCGAAAACTTGCGGTCATGAACCAAAAAAATTTAAATGAAAGACATTATTATAAACATTCAATATCTTTAAATGTTTGATTCGAAATCGATGTCAAAAAAATGATTAAATATTAAAAAAAAAAATAGTTTCCATACAGCAGACAGCACACGTAGTACGGCAGCCGCCGAACAAAATTTTTAGTGATTAATAACAAGCTGAATTTTCGTGAGTAGGTTCGTTTCGACGAGACGACCAACTTTTTTATTTACCCGACTGGGTATATGTGTTTCACCTGTGTGTATGTATGTCCATTCCTATGTCCATCATCATCATCATCATGATCAACCCATTACCGGCTCACTACAGAGCACGGGTCTCCTCTCAGAGTGAGAAGGGTTTTGGCCATAGTCTACCACGCTGGCCAAGGGGATTGGCAGACTTCACACACCTTTGAGAACGTTATGGAGAACTCTTAGGCATGCAGGTTTCCTCACGATGTTTTCCTTCACCGTTAAAGCAAGTGATATTTAAATACTTAAAACGCACATAACTCCGAAAAGTTAGAGGTGCGTGCCCCGGGATCGAACCCACGACCTCCGATTAGAAGTCGGTTGTCCTAACCACTAGGCTATCACAGCTTTTTTCCTATGTCCGCTTGTAACTAATCAACGGCTCAACGGATTTTGATAAATGATACGTCATTAGATTTGTCTCAATGACGCGAGTGTTATAGGGTACCTAAATTAAAAAAAAATCAAAATGGCGGACTTTATGCGCTTTAATGTGCGAGCTGAAAAAAAATTTTTTCTTCAAGACCCTCGAGTGGGGTATCAAAATAAAGGGATTCAAAAGGCAAATACGAAAATGTATAAATTTATATATTTGGAAACAATTTGGAGTGATAAATCGTAGAAAATGACCGTTTCCTATGTCAGTTCGTAACTACTTAACGGCTCAACCTATTTTGATAAATTATACGTCATTAGATTTGTCTTGACGGCGCAAATGTTACTGGGTACATAAAATTCATAAAAAATCAAAATGGCGAATGTTATGCACTTTAATGTGCGGGCTGAAAAAAATTTTTTTCTTCAAGACCCTCGAGTGGGGTATCAAAATAAAGGGCTTTAAAAGGCGAGTACGAAAATGTATACAATCTATATGTTTTAAATCAATTTAGAGTGACAAATCATGAAAAACAAAATAAATAACAACTACACTGTAAGTGGTACGGTGGTAGTATATTAATTTTTTAGTTCGTTTTTTAGCATGGCAGTCGGGTTTTTTAATTTTTTAATTATAGCTTGTTTATCTATGGAAATTCTCGATGGAGGTAGCTTCTCGAGTGGGGAGGTGTTAAAAATTTCGATTCGCTCGAGTGGGAAATCGTTCCACGAAATTTGCAGGACTATATAACCATTTCATTATACAAGTATTTACTAAGCTGCATACAAAAAATCAGCTAGTTATTAATAATGTTTAATCATTTTTATTACCTCATTATTTGGAAATATTCGGAGTGGAGGACGCTGTGGAATATTAGATATTACTAACCACCTGATTTTTTGTATGCAGCCTAATAAATACTTGTATAATGAAATGGCCATATAGTCCTACAAAGTTAGTGGAATGATTTCCCATCTGAGCGAATTGAAATTTTTAACACCTCCCCACTCGAGAAGCTACCTCCATCGAGAATTTTTATAAATAAAAAAGTTGGTCGTCTCATCGAAACGAACCTACTTACGAAAATTCAGCTTGTTATTAATCACTAAAAATTTTGTTCGGCGGCTGCCGTACCAACGGTTTAGCTACGTGATCATAGGTCGCATACGCTATCTATTTTACTAAAGCAATTTCATGTGCCGAAACGTTTTCAATTTTTTCGAGATTGACAAGGCCCAAAACAATGCGACCTTTGTCATTGTAGATCATTGTTGTATATGAATACAATTATGTTAATTTCGTTTGTGTCCGCCGTGTGGTTTCTATACAAAATGCCCGTTTAACTTAGTTTAGTATTTATATTTAACTGTAGTTGTCAGTTATTAAGTAATTAGCATAGTTAAATATTAGAATTCTGCTGCCTTAGAGAAAAAAGGCACATCTAACATTTTTTTTTTCAAAATTTATACATACACACACATACCTATTCAAAAAAATCAGGAAAAAAAAACCTATCTGCTGATTTTTTCCATAATTTTATCTCTATTAGATAAGGAGTTTTATTAAGCTTAAGAGGCGGCACAAGTGACAGCCATTTTCATTTATGGATGAAAAATCACATCTTACACTGAGTTTTACATTTTTCAAACAAAGCCCACAGTGGGGTTTTTATCAATCAGAGATTTTTGATCAATTAGAACTCAGATAGTTGACTTTGTTTGTAATTTGTGTGTGATCCACCCCAATTAACATCTGGACCAATGAGGCAGTTTGGCCCCGGCTAGCAAACCCGGCTATACCAATGAGGCAGATTGGCCCCGGGTAGCAAACCGTCTCGACCAATGAGGCAGTTTGGCCCCGGCTAGCAAACCCGGCTATACCAATGAGGCAAATTGGTCCCGGCTAGCAAAGCCAGCTAGACCAATGGGGCAGATTGGCCTGGCTAGCAAACCCGGCTAGACCAATGAGGCAGTTTGGCCCTGGCTAGCAAACCCGGCTAGACCAATGAGGCAGTTTGTTCCCGGCTAGCAAACCCGGCTATACCAAAGAGGCAGATTGGTCCCTTCTGTTAACTAGCGGCTAATTAAGATCTGAATAAAAAAGCACAGAGATGTAGCTTGCATCTTGGAAATAGATAGGGGAAAATTTTTATCTCTTAAAAAAGGGTTTATAGAAATGTCTAAATCCACGCTTACAGGAGTAGCAAAATCGAAATTTTTTCCAGTTGTAACAGACCCAGAGGACTGTTTGAAAATCGCCAACACTTGTTTGCAGAAGGATCGCTTGTACGAATTCGGAAAACCTTGGCTTGGTGAAGGATTAATAACTGCAGAACGTAAGTAAAACTTACTTTTTTTTAGATTCAAAGCATATGTTTTTAATAATTTTTATGGCTACATTATTTAGAAATATTCGGAGTGGAGGACGCCACAGTAAATTATTAATAACCACCTGATTTTTTGTATGCAGCTTATTAAATACTTTTATAATGAAATGACCTACCTACAAATTCAGTGTTACGTTTTCCAACCCCAGCGCACTAGAGTAGCTACCTACATCGAAATTTGTCTCGTCGAAACGAACCTATTCACGAAGTTTAAGCCTGTTTTTATCACTAAAAAAATTAGGTGGCGGCTGCTTGACTATCAGTGATTAACTTATGAAAATTGTTTTATATTTTCTTCTAGTATCAATATACAAAGTACACCGGAAGCTACTGAATTCGGCATTCAATCAGTCCATTTTAGATGGATTTACAGATGTTCTCAACAGACAAGCTCGCCGTCTGGTGAAGGACCTAGAAACGGAAGTCGGCAAAGGACCTTTCGACCATTTCGACTATATTCTGCGTAATGGTCTGGAAACTATATGCCGTATGTATTATTGAGTTTTTAATACTATGCGGTTACAATGAAAAGAGCTTTCTTTACTGTTCGGGCTTGTGAATTTCCATCCTAAATGTTTTTGAGTACGTACTTGGTTGGTTATGAATATAAAGAGTATGCAGAGCTTTTATGTCTCGATGGCTTGCACTGGAATAGTGTACCGCATACAGGGAAGCGAAAAAACATCCCCCTAGTTTCCTTTTTAACCCCCGACGCAAAATCGATGGGGTGTTATAAGTTTGACGTATCTCTCTGTGTGTGTGTGTGTATGTGTGTGTGTATATGTATGTGTGTGTGTCTGTTCCCCTGTAGCGGTCAAACGGGTGGATCGATTTGAATGCGGTTTTTTTGTTTGAAAGTTGAATTAGTCGAGAGTGTTGTTAGCTATGTTTGATGAAAATCAATCCAAGATGGCCGCCGGTACAAAATGGTGGATTACATATTTTTCACAACTCCCTTAATATGAGTATCAAATGAAAGGGCTTGACTAGTAGAATAGCACTATTGCAAATTCAAGATGGCCGCCGCCTCAAAATGGCGAATTTCGGAGGTTTTTAAAATTATTAATTTATTCTAAAGTTTTTAATGTGTTTTATTTTGTGGACCATGTTACCCAAAATAAATATGTAATAGCAATCTGTAATTCATTTCCCTTTCCATTTCATTTGTAGTAACTGTTATGGGAGTCGACTTCGGTGACAAGCGCTTGCTTAGCAATGAATACGTACAAGCTTCAGAGAACATATTGAATTACATTATAGAGAGATTCCAGAAGCCTTGGCTACACAGTGACGTCATATTCAACTGGTCCCCATTGAAGAGGAAACAGGATGAATGTCTGAAGATCTTGCACAATATGTCATATACTGTAAGTAGTGTCAGGTAAAATGATCCTGATCTTTAAACTGCGTAGTGTGCGATTTAATGATCTACCAGTTGTTGAATAGAAGCAGACGTTTGCGGAATTCCATGATATACAATGAAACACAAAATTACTTTGCTATAATCCGCTAACAGTGACAACACAGTAGGCACAACACTACACAAATTCCATCTTCAGGAGATGTCGACTTCACAACGGACGATTGGCAATCAAGATGCTTGCTGTTAGCGGATTTTAGCAAAGTAATTTTCTCTTTCATTCTACTAGTTGTTTCCGTCGTGCGTCGTTGCGATACCAAGTAAAGTATGGTTTAGGAATGCATAGAAGACAAACAGACAAACATTCATTTTTATATAGATTTTTTGAGCCAGATATCTTTGAGGGCATATGCAGAACAACTTACCAAAGATTCATCATAATCGGATGAATAGTTCAGGAGGTGGATAGGGGACAAACTTACTAGTACTGATTTTATTTACATAGAAGATTATAAATTCACAGGTCCTTAATAAGAGAAGAGCAGAATATTTGAATAATAAAAAGAACAAGGACACCGAAGACACGGCCAAAGGTAAAACTTACTTCGAAATAAACAAGTATTAAAAAATCCAATGAAAATTCTTCACTATAGTGTACAATATTTTACCATAATATTCATCGCTGAGGGTTTTCACCACTAAACCTTTAGATTCAAAAGATGAAATTTAGTGCAAAATATATCCTTAACCCGATCTTTGTCTTTGGCACTTATTTCCCAACTAGCTGTAGATTTCGGTTTTTTTAAAATCCCGCGGGAACTGTTTTTTTCAGGTGTCTGAACCCGCGATTTTTCCAGGATATAAAGCCTATGTGATAAGTCAGCGCATAATCTATCTCAATTCAAAATTTCAGCCAAATCGGTTCAGTAGTTGCGGCCTCATAGAGTAACAAACATACACACACACACAAACTTTCGCCCTTATAATATTAGTGTGATAGTGTGATTTTAGTGTCGACACCTGATTACCATCAACATGTCAGTATACCATTCAACAATTTAATTTTAATCCTTATAATCACAGGTCAAAAATTCAGACCCTTCATGGACCTTCTCCTTGAACTAGCGATTGAGAAGGGCGCATTTAACGACCGGGAGATCAGAGAACACGTTGATACTGTGATGTTCGGTGGGCACGACACTTCAGCAACTGTAATGATGTATACCATGGTGTTGGTTGGATCCTATCCTAAAGTTCAGGAGAAAATTTTTAAAGAGTAAGTGTTTTGTGACTAACATATTCTTTCTGCGGTGTATTTTGGAGGGTCTTGGCTCCTTCCAACTATGGTAGTTCTTGGAATAGTATAGAGGTAAGCTTCCAGATCTTTCCGCATTAGATAAATAGATAAAGATGAAACCATGTGTATGATAAAGAGCGCGCGCGGATAATAAACGGAAGACAGATGTCAGGCACTCCGTAACCAAGAAATTCCGTCGAATTCTGGGGATATTACTACAAACTATTATTTAATTGTGTAAACGGCTAATTTTATTATAGCAAAACTTGATTAGAAATCGATTACATTACAATATGTAAAGACTAGAAGAAGGTATGTTCCTATCTAATTTTTCAATATGAGTTGGAACTTTTCAGGTTGCATGATGTTTTCGGTGATGATGACAGAGATGTCACGAAGCAAGATCTGTCACAGCTGGTATACCTGGAGGCTGTTTTGAAGGAGATCATTCGTATTTATCCCATCGCACCCGTAATAATAAGACATCTTGATCAAGACGTCAAATTAAGTTAGTAGATCTTTCC
This sequence comes from Melanargia galathea, assembly GCA_920104075.1. Lineage (NCBI taxonomy): Eukaryota > Metazoa > Arthropoda > Insecta > Lepidoptera > Nymphalidae > Melanargia > Melanargia galathea. The sequence continues at coordinate 4,284,341 of OV049868.1, read as the reverse complement.
ATTACATCAAAGTACCTACCTACCTATTGCCAGGTTTCGTTTTATCTAAGGTTTAGATGCAATTTCAAATGTTAAGAATCTAGGTTGGCGATGCCAAGTAATGGCTACAATTTAAATGCTCAACAAAATAGCTTTTTAGATCTCGTCACCTCCTATACTTTTCAGTTCGTTGCGTAGTTTTGATTGTTTATGAATTCTTTTGAGAGAATGTTTCTTTTACAGGAACTTGCACTCTCTCAAAGGGTCGAACGTGTTTTCTGTCCGTCTATGGAGTCCATAGACACCCCACGTGGGGTCCGGATGCTGAGGAGTTCAAGCCGGAACGCTGGCTGAACTCTGCAACGTTGCCCGAGTGTCCCGCCGCGTTTGCCGGCTTTGGTATGGGAAGGAGAGTCTGTATAGGTAACGTAAACACAGCATATTTGATTTTTTTTTGCTCGAAGACAAGTTAACCTTTGACATCATCAAAAATAACAATACTTAATTATTGACAAGTTAGCCTTCGACATCATCAACAATAACAATTTGTTTTAATTATTGACACGTAAAGCTCGGGATGGCCTTTGTCAGGGCCGTCCATTGTTCACGCGGTACCTACAGATAGGGTTTATTTAATGAAAAGTTCAAGTTTGAAGGGAAATAATTGTCTTGCAATGTCACAGCTTACAAACTGCTTTATGAATAAGTAGTTGTTTTCAGTATTCGTTGTACAGTATATGGTACATAATATACCGAAATTTCATATTCCTTAGTGGTTTAATTTGTGAAATAGCCCTCGTCACAAATATGGTTTAAAACTAACTAATTTGATGGCCTCCCATTTCCTTATTTTTTAAGCAAAAAATAAAAAAAAATATACATAAATTCGTACTCTTCTGAATGAGCTCAAAACAATGATACCCCACAAGCTAGGGTAAGAATTTTTTTTTCTGGCTCCTAATTCATGTATGGGAGACCCCCTGAAATATAATTTAATTCAATTTCTAATATTGAATTAGAAATTGAATTAAATTATTTTTCAGGGGGTTGGTTTGCTGGTTGGTTGGTTTCCAACCTATTTGGTTGGAATACCAGAATTTCAGGTTTGTAACTCATTTCGTCTACGAGCTAGAAACCTGTGACCGGCAGACAGACAGATAGACAGCAGAGTGACATTAATAGGGCTTCGTTTTTACCCTTTGGGTACGGAACCCTAAAAAGTGAGTCTTCAGCGTCCCGCCACGCTACAGATTCGGCGCTCCATAAAAATGATAGTTTCTCACCACAGACCCAACAGTCCAAATGAAAGAAACCATAGATAAAAGAGCGAATTTATGCTCATGTATTTCTTTTATGCGCCGTCAGACAAGTTCAAATATCATCATCAAAAATAACAATATTTAATTATTTCCATTTTCAGGAAAAACATACGCTCTAATGTCAATGAAGATCACTCTGAGTCACGTATTCCGACACTACAGCGTGTGCGGCAACCACTTGAAGATGGTGAATAAGATGGACGTCCTGCTAAAGCCGGTATCGGGGCATCACGTGTCAATTGAAATGAGGAAAAATGAAACATAAATAATAAAATATAATATAATATATAATCTATACTAATATAATAAAGCGGAAGAGTTTGTTTGTTTGTTTGTTTGTTTGTTTGAACGCGCTAATCTCTGGAAGTACCGATCGGATTTGAAAAATTCTTTTTGCATTTAGTTGTCCAACTTTTGGGGCAGGTTATAGGCTATTTCATATCCCTTAAATCCTCCCCTAAGGGGGTAAAATGGGGGTAGAAAGTTTGTATGAAAGTCCTATGTTTTTAAAGTTACAGACCTGAAAATCGGCATTTAGATTATTAGTTTTAAATAATAAAACTCTGTATATTTTATTTTGAAAAATCTTCCCTTAAGGGTGGTAAAATAGGGGATGAAAGTTTTAATGGGAAGTTTTAATTATAATTTTGCTATTATCAACTTGAAATTTGGAAGGTAGGTTAATTCTACGGCTTAGATATCAGCCTGGAAAATATTTCACGAAAATCCTCCCCTAAGGGGGTAAAATGGGGGTTGGAAGGTTATGTTTTTGAAGTTACAGATATGAAAATAGGATATGAAATTATAATTTTAAATGATGAAAACCTGTATAAGTAATTCTGGAAAATCTCCCCTTAAGGGTGGTAAAATAGGGGATGAAATTTTTTATGAAAGTCCTATGTTTTTAAAGTTACAGACCTGAAAATTGCCAATTAGATTATGAGTTTTAAATAATAAAACTCTGTAAATTTTATTTTGAAAAATCTGCTTTTAAGGGTGGTAAAATAGGGGATGAAGTTTTAATGGGAACTAAAAACGATTGCAGCGCCCTCTGGCGGTCTAACTTGAAGTAATCATAGCGCCCTTTGGCGGCCAAAACTAGAAACTAAAAAACGATCACAGCGCCCTCTGGTGGCCTAAGCCGGAAACTTGAAGCAATAGCAGCACCCCCTAGCAGCCAAAACTGGAAACTAAAAAACGATTGCAGCGCCCTCTAGCGGCCAAAACTGGAAGCTAAAAACGATCGCAGCGCCCTCTGGCGGCCAAAACTGGAAACTAAAAACGATCACAGCGCCCTCTGGCGGCCTAAGCCGTAAACTTGAAGCAATAGCAGCGCCCTCTAGCAGCCAAAACTGGAAACTAAAAACGATCGCAGCGCCCTCTGGCGGCCAAAACTAGAAACTAAAAAACGATCTCAGCGTCCTCTGGCGGTCTAAGCCAGAAACTTGGAGCAATAGCAGCGCCCTCTAGCAGCCAAAACTGGAAACTACAAAACGATTGCAGCGCCCTCTTGCGGCCAAAACTGGAAATTAAAACGATCACAGTGCCCTCTTGCGGCAAAAACTGGAAACTAAAAAACTATCGCAGCGCCCTCTGGCGGCCTAGGCCAGAAACTTGAAGTGATTGCAGCGCCCTCGTGCGGTCAAAACTGGAAACTAAAAATGATCGCAGCGCCCTCTAGCGGCCTAAGCCGGAAACTCGAAGCGATTACAGTGCCCTCTTATAGTCAAAACTCTTGCGGCCGGAGCTGGAAACTCGAAGCAATTGCAATGACCTCTGAAGGCCGCAGGCGGAATCTCGATACGACAGCTGCGCCCTCTGGTCTCCGAAGGCAATTAAATAAATACTAAATTAATAACTAAATCAATAAATAAATAAATAAATAATGTAAAGCTATTTAGTTATTAAATAATTATCTAAATGTGAAAGTGCGGATATTTGGATATTTGGATGTTTAGATGTTTGGATGTTTGTTACTCTATAACTTCGCAATTACTGAACAGATTTGGCTGAAATTTTGAATGGAGATAATGCCCTGACTTAAAACATAGGCAACTTTTTATCCTGAAAAAATCCACAGTTCCCACGGGATTTTGAAAAAACCCAAATCTACAGTTATAGGTAGATCAATATAGCAAACTAGCTTGAAAGTAAGTATAAAGATTGGAAAAGGGAGCGGGAACAGGAACCAGAAATCCACGATTCCCTCAGGATTTGTGAAAAACCGAAATTCACGCGGGCGAAGCCGCGGGCAACAGCTAGTAACATATAAAACAATAAAACATTAATTTAACAAATTATTGTAATTTTTACTTATTTTTCATGATTTTAGTGTATATCTATTCATACCAGGATTTTGTGAAAACCGGAATTCACGGCGGCGAAGCCGCGGATAGAAGCTTGTAATACATATTATTGTACAAAAGTTAATACATACTTACTTAATTTATGATAATACTAACGTACTCGGTAGACGTCGTCCTGCCCGGTGACATACCGACATCAGCGCCACCTACCGAGACCCGGTAGGTTACCTGCTGGGCTATTCTGTAAAGTTACCAACTGAAAATAGTTGCCAATGAATTAGTTTGATATACATTGCTGCTATACTGTGTGAAATATAAAGTGTTTTCATAATTTCACACAGTAAAGCAGCAATGTATATCGAACTAATTCGTTGGCAACTATTTTCAGTTGGTAACTAAGTTATAGAATAGGCCACGTGTACCTACCCGGCAATTGTGTTTTCAAACCATCCAGGAACCTATTGAAATATACACACAAAATTTCATCCGAATCGGTCCAGCCGTGTAGGAGGAGTTACGTGACAAACACACGTACAGAAGAATTTTAAACCTAGTACGGGTTAGAGAACAGTTACGACGAAAGCCATGAACATTTCGTATGAGAAAATGTTTCTTTCTTCTTTTATTTTATTTTTCGTAAATTTTCCAATGCTTTTAATAGTTATTCTGCTGTTCGCGACGAAGATAAATACAACAAATCATAAACCATGAAAATAGGTTCAGCCGTTCTCGAGTTATAAGTGTTCGAACAAACACGACTTTGTTTTATATATTAAGATAGTCAATTCATTAACAAATACGTAATAATACTTACATTTTCTCATCTGTGACGTACACATTTTGGTACTTGGATCTCTTGGCATGTATTGTTTCGACATCTACCTACTTATAAATTACTAACGACCCGCCCCGGTTTCGCACGTGTAGTTTATTACAATTTTCACGGGGATCTCGTAATTTTTTTGAAAATAAAATATAGCCTGTCACACAGGAATAATATAGCTTTCTACTACTTACTGAAAGAATTTTTAAAATCGGTTCAGTAGATCCAGAGCCCTCCTACAACCTCACAAACTCACAAACTTTGCCTCGTTAGTTATATATAGATTATGTTAATGGTAGGTAGGGCAGCTACATAACCGTTATGCAATTTGCTGAGGCCTTCTTACGCGGTTAGGTACCGGTTTCATTTAAGGTAACAGTCAGTTTTTTACACCGGGCTTGGAGAGTTTACACACTTCCCTCTCAATATGTTTATTTATTTAGTTTTGTTTATTGTTTTTACATTGATCAGTGTCTATTTGCGTTACGTGAGTGTGCGGTTGAATGAATTAATACCGACCATACCGAATGCTCTCTCCATTTTCGAAATCGGATTTTATAATATCAATATGAGAGGTGAGTGATGGTTTAATAATCTACCTAATTAAGTACTTATTTTTTTACTTTAGTTGCTTATCAAAGACTTATATGCATGTCGCAAGGGTTCGTCAAAGTTATTTTGACGTAGATTGTGACTGACCAGCGCGAATTCTCTAACTTAGTTACCAACAGAAAATGTTTGCCAACGAATTAGTTCGATATACATTGCTGTTTTAATGTGTGAAATGAAATCATTGTTTATATATTTTCACACAGTAAAGCAGCAATGTATATCGAACTTATTCGGTGGCTATAATTTTCAGTTGGTAGGTAACTAAGTTAGAGAATAGCCCACCAGCAGCGCTACAATTTTCTAGTGATGCATCAATTATATGCCACAATCTCAGTTGTGGTGATTGGCTGTATTTAATACTAGCGGACCCGGCAGACGTCGTCCTGCCCGCTATTAGCGCCATCTACCGGGTCCAATTTTTCTACTTATAAACCTTCCTCTTGAATCACTCTATCTATTAAAAAAAACCGCATCAAAATCCGTTGCGTAGTTTTAAAGATTTAGGCATACATAGGGACATAGGGATATAGGGACAGAGAAAGCGAATTTGTTTTATACTCTGTAGTAATAGTGATAACTGTGTGATAACTATTGCAACGTACGTACCTACCTACCGTTCCTGCAAGCTACCACGCATTTTAGCCAATAGCGAGAGTGTTCGCCAATCAAAGGTAATTTTTAAACGATCGCCCTACTGAAATATTATTTAAGTACAAGCGGAAACCCGCAACTCCGTTCGCGTGGATATTGGTTTTTAAAAATCCCGTGAGAATCATTTTGTTTTTCCTAAGCTCCTTTGAGCTCATACCTTGCTAAAAACTGTTAAAACTTCACTGGCGGATGTTTAGGTAAATCAAAATGTAAACATCCGCCAGTGAAAGTCCCATCAAAATCGATCCAGTCTTTCAGAGATTAGCCAGTCTTTAAAGTATTTCCTTTCTAACAAAAAAAGAATGAATGAAATCGGACTACGCGTTAACGAATTACAGCTAAGTACTGCTTTTGACTTTTATCTCCTCTCCCAAGGGAACCGTGCTGAATTTCGGGATAAAAAGTATCCTATAAGTTACTCCGTAGTATGAACTTAAATCATGCCAAGTTTCATTTCAATCCATTCAGTAGTTTTTGCGTGATGCGCGCACAAACATACAGACAAACAGACAAACAGACAAAAATAACTTCTTTACGTTCTATTACTTACATCCCTAACATCCCCCAGTCATTATTTTTCAAAAATCTTTAATGTACAGATACAGCAAGTCTACAATTTTATTATAATAATATGTATAGAATAGATTATTATTTTATTTTCTTAAATATTATAATCGATTGCATTTTTTTTTTGTAAACCAAGTTACATTTTATCCCAAAATTCTATCTGTATTAAAATAAATTAATATTTTGAATTATTTTGAAGTGGAAGACAGTAGAGGTACACTAGGTAGGTACCTACTCTTCTTGTTACTCGGCCGGCTACTACCATTACACCCTCTGTGTTACACCCGCAAGCGCGCGTGCATATTAAGCGCTTGGTTGAATGATTTTGGTGGTTAATGAGCTAACAAAAGTACCTAGCATATTATAAATTTTCATTTTATTTTTGGAAAAAACATTCAAATTCTTTGAATATTATTTTCACAAGTGTTTCGGATAAACATTGCATGCATTTGTATATAACAATTTTATTGCAATTGCCCATAAGCTAGGCGCAATTTTTTTTTTTTTTTGTTGTGGGCACCTATTTAAAAGGCTTCTGTAGGATCGTTTTCAGCAGTGGTCTGCCTTTCGGACTTTTTCTACTTGCAGCTAAGTCATAAGCGTTTTCAAGACTCCCCCAATGCTAATGGAATAATATTGACGACTCTACCAGGAATCCAGCACTGGACTGGAATGATCTATTCCAGCGCTGGACTGATTACTAGATTAAGTACCTATTTTATTGAAATAAATTGTGTCGGGCCTTCTCTTTCTTTTTACAGATATATTCAAGAGAATCACCTACATAGGTGAATGGACAAATAAAAATGGCGGCGTCGCAAAATTCACCTTTGGACCAGTCGTAGTGTATGGTAATTCACTATTAACTAACTAAGTACTTATTATTGTTTATTTATTTTAGACTGTTAGGTTTGTATTATTTATTTATTTATTAAGCCTCTATCAGATTAGACATTGTTATGCATTGTACAATTTATTTCTAATTTTCCCCCCTAATCTGCGTGCCTTTTGGCAAAGGCCTCCTCCAACCTCTTCCATTCTCCTCTATCTGCTGCCCTTCTGGTCCATGTTTTTCCCCCCACAGCAGCTATTTCATCTACCCATCTTTTAGTCTGTCGACCTTTCTTCCTCTTTCCTTCCCTGGGGTACCACAAACTAATGGTTTTGCTCCACTTATCCTCACCCCGAATGATGTGGCCAGCCCATCGCCATTTAAGGAGCTTTATTTTGTGTATCACCTCTTGTGTTCGTGTGGCTTTTCTGATTTTGGAATGAGGTATTTTATCTATTTTCCGCTTGCCCAACATGCTTCTTTCCATGCTACGCTGGCAGGTTCTGAGTTTGGATAAATGAGCCTTAGTGAGCGCCCATGTTTGGCACCCGTATGTCAATATAGGACTAGACTGTTAGGTTACGTATAAATATATCTGAAAGAAGATGCGACTGGATAACAAGTAATAATAATTTAACAAAAATTATATTATTAAAAAATATGACTGCCCTGCTGCCCCTTTATTTTTACTAGCGGTCCGCCCCGGCTTCGCCCGTGGTACATAATATATAGCACTCAAGGATAACGTACATATCCAACGATGAAAGATTTTTTGAAATCGGTCCATTAGTTTCAGAGATTAGCGCGTTCAAACAAATAAACTCTTCCGCTTTATTATATTAGTATAGATAAATGATATTTTGTGTGAATCACTGTGTGTTATGGAATCTACTCATCATTTTCTAGATGAATTCATTATGAATTTAATCTGATTTTCGATATTTTTTTTCAACGTAATGCGGGACCATGGTCAGTGCCCAGTGGCCACCCTATCAATTTTTCTTTCAATTTTACTAACCATAAGCTAAGGATACTAACGATACCTCATTCATCAATATCGGTTGAGGCGTATAGAAGTTATGGTGGAATATACAAACTCACATGAACCCTGAAAAAATACTCCTTTTTTCAGGCAGTCAAAAAGAACCCTTCTGCTACTATTATTCGCATCAGCCTGGAATACGTAGAGTTGTCAGAGTTTCTTTCGCTGTGTGACCCTAATTTTTAACCCCCGACGCAAAAACGACGGAGTGTTATAAGTTTGACGTGTCTGTGTGTGTGTGTGTGTGTCTGTCTGTTCCCCTGTGGCGCTCAAACGGGTGGACCGATTTGAATGCGGTTTTTTTTGTTTGAAAGGTGAATTAGTCGAGAGTGTTGTTAGCTGTTTGATGAAAATCGATCCAAGATGGCTGCCACTACAAAATGGTGGATTACATATTTTTTCACAACTCCCTCAATATGGGTATCAAATGAAAGGGCTTGGCTAGTAGAATAGAACTTTTACAAATCCAAGATGGCCGTCGCCACAAAATGGCGAATGTCGGGGGTTTTTTAAATTTTTAATTTATACTTGTTCTTATGAGTTATACTCATCGCTTATTTCACCTTCCAGTAATCTCTTCGGCGCCTGATATGACGACAGTTTTAACCCGGTGCCTGGACAAAATGTTCATATACGACCTGATAAAGCCCTACGTTGGCGCTGAAATGGTTGCCGCTAGTGGTAATGTGCTTTCAATTTTAATAGCTTGTCAATGACCTTATGTCTGTCTGTTCCACGTGTAGCGCTCAAACGGGTTAACCGATTTTGAATGCGGTTTTTTTTTGTTTGAAAGGCGAATTAGCCGGGAGTGTTAATAATGTTAATTAGCTATATTTGATGAAAATCGGTCCAAAATGGCCGCCGCCACAAAATGGCGTATTACATATTTTTTCACAACTCCCTCAATATGGATATCAAATGAAAGGGCTTGACTAGTAGAATAGCACTATGCAAATCCAAGATGGCGAATGACGGGGGTTTTTTAAATTTTTAATTAATACTGTGTTAGTTGGTATAGGTACTTATATTGTACTACTAGCGGTCCGCCCCGGCTGCTTCGCCCGTGGCACATAATATACAACGTTAGTTTTACTTTGCGCAAAAACCGAAACACGTGTCAAATATTTTTACATTAAAAATATTTATACAAAATTTCAAAAAAATATAATGAAAAGTAACGAAGTTATAAGCTTGTTATGTTGCGTCGTTGTCCTCGAAAAAAATGGTCACCGCAAGCCGTCGCCGCAGCGACTTGCGATCGACGCAAGTTGAATGACCGCCGCTGTGTGCCGACCGTCAGCTGATGCGCGGTAGATCATTGTGTCTAAGCTTGTAGGATTTCAAAATATTTTTGGACAAAAATATAACACTATATAAAAATGGTTGGATTCGATTTTGTTACTGATTCTGAACAAACTACTTTCAGGTTTTTCGTAAAGTAAAACTAACGTTGTATAGCCTATAGCAATTAAGGATCACGTACATATCCAACGGTGAAAGAATTTTTGAAATCGGTCCAGTAGTTCCTGAGATCAGCGCGTTCAAACAAACAAACTCTTCAGCTTTATAATATTAGTATAGATATCTACTTTATGATTTAGATTGTAAAATGGTTGATTACAGTGCCGGTTTGGAAGCGCAACAGAAGAATATTAGACGCGGCGTTCAAACCGCACATAATAGATGGCTACGTTGATTTGTTTAACCGCCAAGCGATACGTCTCACCCAAGTCATGGCGAACCATGTGGATAGAGAGATGGACTTTACCAAGACAATAACACGAAATCTTTTGGAAACTGTTAGCCGTGAGTACCATCTCTCTGTTATTCACTCTTTCTTTCTTTCTCTTTTTTCTGTCTTTCTCGCTCTATATCGTCATGGTCATCTCACCCAAGTAATAGCCAAACATGTGGGTAAGGAGATGGACTTTACCAAGGTATTAACACGAAATCTTTTTGAAACTGTTAGCCGTGAGTACGTTTCTCTCGCTCTTTTTTTCTCTCCCTCGCTCTCTTTGTTTCTCTCACTTTCACTTTCTTTCTCTCTCTGTATCAGAGTTGGTTAAAATGTTATTATAGTAGGGGAGATGTGGCATGAAAGAGCCAGTTTTAAAAAAGGGAACAAAAAAGATATAAGGAAATAAGAAAATAACAAAACTTGTATCATATCATATTGTCTATTCCTTTATGTACGTAATAGCATTGAGCATTTTCCAAAATCAGCAATATTCTTGGATTTCTAGCCATTTATAAAAAATACGAAATTCGGCTCTTTCATAACTCATGGGCATTGAAAGAGCCAACCAAAGTTTTGAAAGAGCCAAGTTATTGTTACAAGACTTAAAATGTAAATTAACGAATATATTATTGAAGATATTTATTATTATTATAATAAATGTTTTTAGAATGCAATCTTTAAATAAACTGTTTACTTAAATCTAAGAAAATCCCAAAATTCTCTATTTGAGACCAATATCTGCCAACTTTCTATAGGACTAATGTTTGTTCATTAAAAATATTAAGTAATAAAGATTTCAAAATCAAAAAAGAAAAAAAACAATGAAATACAGAATTCAAAACAAAAACAAATTTAAATTAGTAAAAAAACTTTTTGGCAAAAATAATGCAACCTCCGTTTTACGCCACAGGATTCATGTGCCTAACCGCTACAAATTTTACACTGATACCATTCTTGATTGCTTTTAGTATAATTTTCACTTTCTATACTACTTATCTTAGCTAAATAAGCTCGTAAAAGATTAAAGAAAAGGACAGTTTATTTATAGGTTGTCATTTCTTGATCACTTTACGTACAGCTTCCTCAATTATAGATGCTGCAGGTCTTTTACGCTTCTTTTTAGCTCTTTCAGATTGTTTGGTACTTACCTAAAGTAAAATATCAACAAAAATTCTATTGAAACCTCAAATTCAAACGTCACTACAAAGTATAAAAATAAATTTTGTTTGTATAAGCATGTTGAAGTAAGGAAACGTTGCTCATTCTTCGTTTTCTTATAATTATTATACCCGTCAGTCTTTCTGAAGTCAGGATTGAGGAGTTGTAGTCAATTTTTTTAGATAAGACCACCTAGCAAACTTTTCTAATGATTAACAAAAAAATTACGTGAATCAGTGCAGAAAACTTAGAGAAATCGATGTGCATACATAGAAAAAATTACGCGCCAAATTGAGAATATCTTCCTTTTTGGTAGTCGGTTAAAAAAATAATGTAATCATTCATATAATTAATAAATATAGGTTTTAAATTGTAATGAAAAATAAGTTTTGAAAAAGCCGGTTATGAAAGAGCCGGCTTTTTCATAGCACAGTAGCCCAGCTCTTTCAAAACATATTCTCCTAAGAAATGTAATCTCAAAAAGTAGTACGAAATCAAAACTTTACACGAAAATATAAATATGCTATTGTAAGGCCATAGTATCCATAAAGTTATAGTGTAATCATATTACTGCTAGATTGATAGTTGTAAACATCAAAAAACAAATAAAATGTACTCAAAAACTTACTTTAGGACGACGAAATCTTTAGTACGTTGCACCGACCCCATTTATTTTCAATGAAGTGTCAAATGTTTGTGGGTGACATCTAGTCAGTGTAGCTATCTTAAAATTATAATTCATGAATCATTCCAGTGGCGTGCACAGATTTCTAAGCCAGGGTATGCAATAGGTATGAACAAGATTTCTTTATCGGTTTCAGTTTAACTTTCTTCTCTTTTCCTGAGTAAATGGCTAAGCGGCACTTTTGTCAGGGTATGCAGTGCTTTTACGCGTTTATGAAGTGCACGCCACTGAATCATTCGTTCGAAAACTACCGCGAAATTCATAGTGGCTCTTTCATAACTTGGCTCTTTCATACCACATTCCCCCTACTAGGTTTTACCCCGGCTTCGCCCGCGTAAATTTCGGTTTTTCACAAATCCCGAGGGAATTATGGATTTCCTGTTCCCGTTCCCTCTCCCTTTCCCAACCTTTATACCTATTTTCAAGAAAGTTTGCTATAGTAATCTCTTAGCTGTAGATTGCTCGGTTTTTCCAAAATCCCGCGAGAACTACGAATTTTTCCAGGGTAAAAAGTAACCTATGTGTTTGATTTCAGCCAAATCGCTACAGTAGTTTTTGCATGAAAGAGTAACAAACATACATCCATAAATCCATGTTCACAAGATTTCGCGTTTATAATATTTGTAAGGATGATATTATGTATGTACTCACGGCTAACAGTTTCCAAAAGATTTCGTGTTATTGTCTTTGGTAAAGTCCATCTCCTTACCCACTTTGCAGTTGTGCATTGTAGAGTCTACATCTCCTGAGGATGCTCCGGTGTCGGAGCGAAACGATCGTCGAGTTTATTTCGGTGTTGGATTTGTGTGGTGTTACTTGGTGGTGGTGCTTGGGGTCCGCTTGGTTGCTTATTTTTCCTGCTTATTTAACAGCAGGAAGGCTGACAGGGCATAGCACATGCTGCTTGTTGTAGCATACAAATTTGACTGTTTTGCGGATCATAGCAAAATAATTTTGACTTTTCATCATAATATATTATGGATTTCCGCAAAGTAACGCCTGCTTCTATTCAATATTCTATTCAATAGATATTATGTGTGTTTTGTAGAGACCGCGATGGGTATGAACATTGACGGGGAAGACCTCATCACGGACAGTTACTCCGCCGCCGTGGACAAGGTGATGGAAACTATAACCGACAGGTTCAGATATCCTTGGAATATATTGGACTTCATATTTAAATTCAGCACTCTGAAGAAGGAACAAGACGTAGCGCTGAAAACAATATGGAGTTTGTCTGAAAAGGTAAATTTTTAGGTAATAGATATTAAAACTGAAGCAGCGAGCTTAAAAAGTAAAGGTATAACAAGAGATAAAGTTCGTTAGTAAACGTGTATTCAACTGCATACTAATGGAAGAAAGCGCGGGGCAAGAAGCTAGTGGCGTCATCTGTTATGTATATCTAAAACTAACTTAATGTTACAGTTTAGCCGCACGAACGTCACTTCTCGATTTTTTCGCATATAAAATGTTACCCGGACCATAACAACGAATCAATTGACACCTCATCCATCAAAATCGGCACAGTAGTTTAGGCGCTACGGTGAAACAAAAAATAAATGGTCTCTAGGTGATATTTCAAAGTAAATTAGTGATTTTCTTTGTATTTTAACTGATGATCACCTCACTTATTTAATTATATAGTGGGTTAGTTAAGAATTAGGCGAATAAATAGGAGCAATTTATCACATTACTCAGATTAGTTCCAAAATGGCGATTATCAAAATTCTTCAGTCTTTATTCCGTCAGTATAGCTGTAGACAACGGCCACATATTGACTGTAGAGGTCAGTCGGTAAGTTTGTTAGCCGGATAAGTGCATCAAAAAATTTGCACGTATAAAAAATATTGCACAATTTTTACAGATGGTCAAACAAAAGAAGGAAGAAATTTTAAACAGAAAAAATAAAAAAGAGGACCATTATATTGAAGGTAAAAGGTACATTTTTAAAAATTTCGCTTGTACTTAGTTCGTTCGCTTAGTTATACTACAGAGGACGGAAGTTATACATCACTATCTATCAAGTACCACTGCTTGTTACTTAGTTTGGTTACTTATTATACAAAAGCTCCAGTCTACTGTAACTTATCATGTTTACTTTTCTACCTATCATTATTTTATTAACCCTCGATGCACATAGACGTCAAACTTATAACACCCCGTGTGTTATAAGTTGTGTGACTTCGAAGTGCCGACTTAAGGGGGGGTGCCGGCCTAAGGAGCGTCCACCCTACATAAGTATCAAATGAAAGGGCTTGACTAGTAGAATAGCACTATGCAAATCCAAGATGGCCGCCGCCACAAAATGGCGAATGTCGGAGGTTTTTAAATTTTTAATTTATACTTGTTATCGTGACGCTTTTCCAAAAATTGATTTCCATACTAAATTAAATAATACATTCATAATGAAAAATAATACATTCAAGGCCTTGTTTTTCAGTTCAATAAGATCTAAAAGTATAATTTGTTTCAGAGAAACAATTTCAGAGTTCCCTAGAGATTCTTCTGGAGACAACAATGAACGTAGAAAACGACAATCTGTTGACCGACCTACAACTGAGGCAAATCGTGGATAATCTCATGTTAGCGGGCTTTGATACAACAGCGCCCACTATTTTGTTCGCGCTGGTCTGTATTGGCAGCTATCCAAGCGTCCAAGAGAAAGTTTATAATGAGTGAGTTATTCGAACTTGATTTCTTCATTAGTACGAATTTAATTTACATAAGAATTTTACAATTGCGTTGCTTGTCTAGTGGTTGGCAATTGGCATATTCAACCGCAGATCACGAAGTCCCAGCATGGATTCCTCGGGCAAATAATAATTGTTAGGTACTGGGTTTTTCTGTCAAGAAATTCTCAGTGCCAGCCCGGAGTTGGTAGTCGGTGGTGCTTCACCCCCGTGCCTCGGAGAGCACGTGAAGCAGTCGGTCCCGGTTAATAGTGATAACAGTATTATGTGACAGTAGTCGTTAAAGCCCGCCACCACGCATATGAGCAGCGTGGCGGGTCTAAGCTCTAAATCCCTCTCCTCTCCTATGAGAGAGGAGGCCTGTGCCCAGCAGTGGGACGTTAAAAAGGCTGTAGTGGTGGTGGTGGTGGAAGAATTTTACTTACCGAAACATTAAAGGATGATGGGCAAAAATGTATGGAACCTGGTGCCGGCACCAATCGGTATGAATGATACATCGTTGGAAAGGTCTTTTTGTTTTGAATAGGAATATCCATGGCGCTAGTCTCAGTTCGCTGTCCAATCGGAGAAATCTTACCTTGATTTATTTTTTGGCTACCTAAGTATTAAAATGTTTCACCTGTAACATCTTTTCTCCATTTTGGTTTTTGGTTGGCCGGATATTAAAGATAATTAGACTGCGTTATATAACTCCTTTTTGCGCTAACGAATTTGTGTATGTAATTTATAACGGATGTCAGGGGACCAAAGACAGATAATAGTTATGATGATTACTGACAAAATACCACAAAAAAGGAAACGAAAAAAAAAATCCTGTCTTTTTAAAAGTTCGCAATGTAATGCAATCAGCTGACTAAAAATACTAAACCACTAATAACTACTACTTTATGACAATGGTTATTCGTATTGGATTGTGTTTAGCTTTAGGTAGTATAATAATAGCGCTAAGTTTTCGATAGCGGCCCCATTATACCTACCACGTATCTAAAAGTGGTAACCTACTGAATTATGGAGTGGTTACGTCTAAAAATATTGTTTGTTTTTTCTCACCAGAATAATAAATGAACTGGGTAAAGAAGCAAGACCTATCCTAAAGGACGATTTGCCAAGGTTACCGTACTTGGAGGCGGTGATCAAAGAGACTTTAAGGCTGTATCCTTCTGGGACGGTGGTAGCCCGAACCACTACTACTGAGGTGCAATTGGGTTAGTTGAAAATCAAAATAATAAAAAATATTAAAAAAAAAAACTAAAAAATATTTTCAAACGCCATCGTTGCAAAGTAGAAAATATTTTTTATTTGTACAAGTAGGTAAGTTTTAGAAGGGCGAGCGTCGTGAGTTGGTTTCGTCGTTTCTTATTATGCCTCTTTGACTTCTTTATAGGCACTTGAAGTCAGTTTTAAGGGTTCCGTACCTCAAAAGGTAAAAAAAGAATCCTTATAAGATCACTTTCTTGTCCGTCTGTCCGTCTGTCCGTCCGTGTGTCACCACCATGTCACCACCAATTTTCTCAGGAACGGGTGGACCTATCAAGTTGAAATTTATATCAGATACTAAGGTCTATGGTCCCTATTAGGTGTATAAAAATTAAGGTCCTGAATCCACTTAATGAAAAGATATGGGCAAATTTCGATTTTCACGAAAACTTGTAAGTACCAAAATTTACCTTAATTTTCAACTTTTTTTATTTTTCGGAATTTTTCCTTTACTTGATCTGTAAGACCTTGCATGGACCTTGCTTTTGACCAAAATGGACAAATCTAAGTCAACCGGAAGTACTCTATAGGTTTTGGGTCGAAAACCTAAATGGTAGTCCCAGTTGATATAGAATTACATCACAAATAAAGGAAAAATTCCAAAAACTTAAAAAAGTTGGAAATTAAAGGGTGTCCCCATACATACATAGTTGAGCCAATTAAGATAGACCTCTGAGTTGTATGAGCGCTCATACAATTTAGAGGCCTAGCTTAATTAGCACCTTACCTTTTAAGACAAACTAATGAAAAACAGATTGTACTTATACTTCTGGAGTACGAAACCCTCGTTGCGAAAAGCGCAAACGTTGGAGAAACGTCAACGCTCGCATAACGCCAGTGGGATAGGGGCCTAAGCTAGACTTCGTGTGGCTTTAGGTTTTTATAAACCCTGTGTACTTATCTAGGTGCAAACTATCTCTGTGCTGATTTTCATCAAGATCCGGGGCAGGTTAAAGAGTAGCCTGTCTGTTTTCAGCATGGAATGTTTTTAAAAATCTCGTGAGATCTGTGAGACCGCCTATAGTTCCCTGTTAAAACATTTTCAGAAAATTTCACGATACCAGCGGGTTGTCACGTGATGGGCCACATCTGGGCGTTGAATCGGAATAAGGAGTACTGGGGCCCGGACGCTGAGGAGTTCAAGCCAGAACGATGGCTGCATGACGCTGTTCCCACCCATCCAGCCGCCTTCGCGACCTTCTCCCCCGGGAGACGGAATTGTATTGGTAAGCTACTTACGACAAGTTTTTTTTAACCCCTAATGCAAAAACGACGGGGTGTTATAAGTTTGACGTGTCTGTGTGTGTGTGTGTGTATATGTGTGTGTGTGTGTGTGTGTGTGTGTGTGTCTGTCTGTTCCCCTCTAGCACTCAAACGGGTGAACCATTTAAATTCGGTTTTTTTTGTTTGAAAGGTGAATTAGTCGAGAGTGTTGTTAGCTATGTTTGATGAAAATCGATCCAAGATGGCCGCCGCTACAATATGGCGGATTACATATTTTTTCACAACTCCCTTAATATGGGTATCAAATGAAAGGGCTTGACTAGTAGAATAGCACTATACAAAAATCCAAGATGGCCGCCGCCACAAAATAGCGAATGTCGAAGGTTTTTTAAATTTTCAATTTATACTTGTTTAGCAAGGTTTCCTTCCTCCCGCGATGGGCATCGCTGCCCCCCGCCTCGGGGTGTCTCACAATCTTTTTTTTTTATTCAACTACAAGTTAGCCCTTGACTGTAATCTCACCTGATGGTAAGTGATGATGCAGTCTAAGATGGAAGCGGGCTAACTTGGAAGAGGTATGCAATATGCATATTGCATACCCCTGATCGGTTTCTACACGGCATCGTATCGGAACGCTAAGGTAGGGTGGTAACCAGCCACGGCTTAAGCCTCCCACCAGACCAGACCAGAGACAATTTAGAAATTATAAAATCTCAAATTGCCCCTGCCGGGAATCGAACCCGGGACCTCCCACTTGTAAGACCACAGCTAAATCATCAATCTATCATCTAAGACAGCAATCTGTTTCTTCCGCAGTGCCCTCTTCTAATCAGAGGGAGTTACCTACACTCCAATAAATATATTTCTTTGTTACAGGCAAATCGTATGTAACGACGCTGATGAAGATTACCATCGCTCACGTGGTCAGAGAGTTCCACATCGCCGCGGACGATAGGAAGCTGGAGTTCGAATTTGTTATATTGCTCAAACCCACGGCGGGGCATTCCATGACCCTAGAACTTAGGAAGGACAGCCGTATTATTTAGGATCAAATTTATCTTTAAAATTATAAAATGAATGGGTGTTCGACGTTCGTTAGTCTCGCTAAAACTCAGAAACGGCTTGAGCGATTCTGATGAAATTTTTGTATGTACTTATTTGTAGTGGGTCCAGGGATGGTTTAAATTTGGTGGCGCTGTAGCTGGGTTCTAGATTTTTAGGGTTCCGTACCCGAAGGGTAAAAAACGGAGCCCTATTAATGTCACTCGGCTGTCTGTCTGTCTGTCTGTCTGTCTGTCTGTCTGTCTGTCCGTCTGTCCGCCGGTCACAGGTCTCTAGCTCGCAGACGAAATGAGTTACAAACCTGAAATTTTGGTATTTAGTGTAAAACGTTAACTCAAAATCAAATATTGAATTAGAAATTGAATTAAATTATTTTTCAGGGGGGCTCCCATACATGAAAAAGGAGCCGGAAAAAAAATTTTTTTCTTTACCCTAGCTTGTGGGGTATCATTGTTTAGAGCTCATTAAGTAGAGTACAAATATATATTTTTTTAATTTTTATCTCAAAAAATAAGGGAATGGGAGGCCATCAAAGTTGTCAGTTTTAGACCATTTTTGTGACGGGGGCTATCTCAAAAACTAAACTAGTTGGGAATATGATATTTCAGTATATTATGTACTATATGCTCTATTTAAATAACAAATACTGAAAACAACGATTTATTAAATAGTTTATAAGCTGTGACCAAAATAAACGAACATTTTTTGGGTTTTTCTTTCACGGTTTGTTGCGATGTCTAGCTCGGAAATTAAATATTTCTTAGACCCAAAATATTATATTGTTCATAATTATGTATGGAACCCTGAAAGAGCGAGGCCCGACTCGCACTTGGCTGATTTTTTTATTTTATTACGAACACTGGACAGATTTTGATGTCTCTTATCTATGTGTGTTTAAGTTTGTCCTGGGGGGGGGGGGGGGTTGAGATTCACAATAATTGAAGGTGGCGCTGCAATTTGTAGGTTCAAAGCAGACTTCTGCCGGGCCCACTAGTCTGAAATAAAAAGTGTTTCAAACGATACCTTTTATTTATATATTCAAAAGATAATTTCTGAATTTATAAACATCGTCACTAACCGATAGACATTATTAGTTCTCTTGTAGGGACGTCACGTCGCGGTCTTGTGCCGTTTGTTTCCAGCGGCTCATCTGGCCATGTAGTAGGAGGCATGGGCGCCGGCAGAAATAATTTCCAGGTGGTGCAGATTTTAGTTTTCTTACAATGTTCGCCGTATTATGATTGTTAATAAAAAACTGAAATTTTAGTCGGAAATGAAAATCGAAATCTGAAGCCCGGTTTATTTTATGTTCGAGACATTTACAAAATGATTTCCAACAGACGACTTTTTATTTCAATAATTCCTGTTGATCCCGAGATTCCCAAGGGGTGCAAGTGCACCACCTGGCACCCCCCTGACGGCGCCCATGGTAGGAGGTCTACCCACGCTTCGTTTGCAGGTGCGAGGTCGCCACTCGAGCTTGGGACCCCAACGTCCATCGATTCTTCGAGCAAAGTGCCCCGCCAATTGCCACTTCAGTTTCGCGACTCGATGAGCTATGTCGGTAACTCTGGTTCTCCTACAGATCTCCTCATTTCTGATTGGATCCCCCAGGGATACTCCGAGTACCTATAGCTCCTTCTATTGCCCACTGAATGACCCTGAGCCTTCTTCTTCCTTGAGCCTTAGATGAATACTTAGGTGTAATTGAAAGGAAATAAATATTTGTAAATATTTAGTAGTTATCTACAATTTTTTTATTTATATATACTTAATACAAATTAATATAAAACAATTATTTGTTTCATTGACCGGGACTACTTGGTTTAATTTGAACTTGTCCATCTGTCTGTCTGTTCGCCTGTCAAAACCGATAACTTCTGAACTAACTTTTTGTCTCAAATTCCCAGCAGTTCTGTGCAAGGAAGGATGTGCTTTTTAGGGTTTCGTACCCAAAGGGTAAAAACGGAACCCTATTAATATCACTCTGCTGTCTGTCTGTCTGTCTGTCTGTATGTCCGCCGGTCACAAGTCTCTAGCTCGCAGACGAAATGAGTTACAAACCTGAAATTTTGATATTTTATGTAGAACGTTGACCCAAAATCAAATATTGAATTAGAAATTGAATTAAATTATTTTTCAGGGGGCTCCCTAGGGGGACTGAGTAGAGTACGAATATATATTTTTTTAATTTTTTGCTTAAAAAATAAGGAAATGGGGGGCCATAAAAGTTGTCAGTTTTAGACTATTTTTGTGACGGGGGTTATCTCAAAAACTAAACTAGTTAGGAATATGATATTCCGGTATATTATGTATCATATGCTCTATTTAAACAACAAATCCTGAAAACAACGATTCATAAAATAGTTTAAAGGCTGTGACCCAAAACAAACGAACATTTTTTTGGGTTTTTCTTTCACGGTTTGTTGCGATGTCTAGCTTGAAAATTAAATATTTCTTAGACCCAAAATATTATATTGTTCATAATTATGTACGGAACCCTAAAAGAGCGAGGCCCGACTCGCACTTGGCCGATTTTTTTATTCACTGTTCATTAATTATTAACACGCTGTTTTCATTATTGTTAAAGTAGTGATCCGTCAATTAATTTAACCCGTTAACAATCGCGATTTAAAATTACAAATTCTTTTACGCATATTAAGTAACTACTACTAATTAATTAATTATTATAAAAAATATTTACATATTATACATACCTACATGAAAACATGAAACTACTTACTTATTTTTACAGGAGTCTAACAAACCACAGACAATTAATTAAATTGTAAGAAAGTGTCTACAAAATTTAATTGACTTTGTTTACAATAAATAGCAAAACAGTAAGTAGGTATATAAAGAATTTAGGAGGATATTCCTTAAGTACCCTAAATAGACAAGGAATATTTCCACCAAAGAATTCGTTTTTTAAGGGATTGAAAAGGGATCTGGTGAAGTTTGCCTCGTTGGTAGTCAACTACGGATCACGAGGTTCTGGGTTCGATTCCCGGGTCGGGCCAAAAGTCCTATGAAAGGCAGGAGACCTGTGCCCAGCAGTGGGACGTTAAAAGGCTTTTGTGGTTGTGGTAGTAAAGTTTGTATGAAGATACATTTTTTAAACCTAAATCCACGCGGGTGAAGTCGTGGACAACAGCTAGTTATAATATAGAGGTATAAAAAAACCGACCAAGGGTGTGTGAAACTCGCGCACCGTGGGTTCCGGCCATGTTCCGGCACATTGGAAATTAACGTACTTATCAATAGTTAATTGCTTGATATTTGTTTGCTCCCAAAATAAATCGCTTTTATTCGAAACTGAGTAACTAATCGTAAGTACCTATTTTCGAATCAGCGATTGAGGCCTTTTTAAATTAAACTACAAATTTTCATTTCCGCCCCTTCAGCAATTACAATATTGAAACTAAGTATAAATTTTCAGATTTTTTTCTCTTTGTTTATGCCACAAGTAACCCGGTACCTCCGACTTATAAGACCACATTTCGCTCTCTTCTGCGTAGTTGGCTAGTGGCCGAAATTTCGCCAAACTAGCCAACTACGCAGAAGATATTATAGTGCACATGTGTGGCTTTGTTAGATGGGTGGTGAACAGTCACGACTGTAGCCCACGAGACCAGAGACAATTTGGAAATTATAAAATCCCAAATTGCTTCTGCCAGGAATTGAACCCGGAATCTGCTACTTATATCTAAGATCAGAGCACTCACCACTGCACCAGAGAGTTCGTCAAAACTATTACTAGAAAAAGTCATTTATTTATTTTTTTTATTTTTTTCAATTCAATTTTCAATTTATACCTACCCAAAGTTGTAGAAAAATTTAAAGATGCAATTAAACTATGAAAGTTTAATTTTGCCTTGTGTAATTGTTTCATTGTTTAAATAATAAGAATTGACAGGTGCCTATGACTGGATTTTTGACGATTTTCAGATCCAGTAATGGACATCCCCTCTAAAACTTGAAAACAACTCTATGTCGCATTTACTCCTTTACAAAATATATGTTTTAAATTTTATAACTAAGTGATTCGATCATTGTAAATTTACATTTTAATCAGAAACGAGAATCCATCGATCAAAATATTTACTTACCTTCTTAGCAATTTGCTTATAAAAACTACTGAACTACTAAAACAATTGAATGGCATACAAAATTTTGTTCACCTTGCCATTTTAAAACAAAATGGCCGTTACATAATATGATATTGGTCAATATGACAAATAGACCCATATTCTACATGGCTTAAATGTTGCCAGTGGTAAAACTCTAATCTAGCTCTTATTAATTTTTTGTTAAAAACGGTGAACGTCGCCGTCACTGGTGCCTGGTCGAGAACTGGCGACACTACGTTACTGTATTTAAAACAATAAATACCGAAAACATCGATTCATAAAGTAGTTTGTAAGCTGTGACCAAAACAAATGCACATTTCTTGGGTTTTTCTTTCACGGTTTGTTGCAGTGTCTATCTTGGAAATTAAATATTTCTTACACCCAAAATATTATGTTGTTCATAATTATGTACGGAACCCTAAAAGAGCGTCTCCCAACTAGCACTTGGCCAATTTTATTACACTATAACGATACGAACCCTAAAAGGAAACAAATCGAACAATCACGGAATAAACATGCGCTTTATATATATATTATATATATAGATTATGTAGGTACTACAGACTGCAGTTGTACACATAATTAGTAGGTACACCTTCAGTAGATACTTCAGTGGTTATAATGCTTTCAAGCGAAGTACGTGATTATCACATGTTTAATCATAATTATATTTCTGAGAAAAAATAATAATAAATAATTAAGTGTTTCTATTTACTACGCAGCTTTTAATACTTATATCAAATAATAAAAGGTAAGTGTTGCAATATTTTTGCAAAATATAGTAATAGGTATATTATAGTACATTAATAAACTTATAATTAGATAAGTAGGTATAAATTATTAGAAGTCACCAATGTTTAACCGACTTCAAACAAAAAAGGAGGTTCGGTATTCGACTCGTATATTTTATAATATCATATACGGGTTAATTGTAAAATACCAACAACCGTCTACAGGCAACTTCTATGCATCAAAGTAAATAACTTTTGTTCCACGACTTTTTAATATTCTTAAAAAAAAAAATTTTTTTTTTTCATACAAAAATAAAAATATTTCTTTTTCTGATCTAAAATATTAAAAACTCTACGCGGCACGTGTCAAAGGGAGTCATTAATAGGCGCGCGGCATGCGGAGCTCGGCGTGCGGGGGAACGAAAACCTGCGGCGCGCTGAAATTCAGAATCAGTAGGTTCCGCTCCGTCGCACGCGTCGTTATTCGCATAGTAACGGTCTACTGTTCGTACTACCTACTGTTCATACCTACTGTGTTCGCATAGGTTCTGTTCTGTCATCTGTCACTGTGCCTACTGCCTAGTGCTTAAAAGATGGCTTATCAGTATTCGAACACTGAATACGCGGAAATGGTTAGAGTGCTCGCGATATGTGGTGATAACGTGTCGGAAGCTTGCCGCGAGTATGCAAGGCGATTCCCTAACGTCCGTAGGCCAAGCCGCATGACAATGTTAGCTGCCACACAGCGATTAAGAGATCACGGACAATTCCAGCCTAGATCTAGTGATCGTGGTCGGCCACCGAGGCACACAGTGCGTGAAGAGGAAGACATACTAGAATTTTTTGAAGACAATCCAGCCGCAAGTACCAATGATGCAGCCCGAAGATTTAATGTGTCGCAGTACTTTGCTTGGAGCGTCATCCACAATGAAGGGAAATACCCTTTTCACCTTCATCGAGTCCAAGAGCTTACCGATCCCGATAAACCTGCGCGAGTTGCTTTTTGTAACTGGGTGCTAACGGAGAGGCCCACAGTTTTATGGACAGATGAGGCTACATTTGGTAGAGTTGGACTTTTCAACACCAAAAATGAACATTTGTGGTCGTTCGAAAACCCCCACCAACCCAGAGAGCATAGTTTTCAACACCGTTTTAGTGTTAATGTGTGGGCAGGAATTTTGAATTCGACATTACTGGGCCCAATATTTTTAGATAGATTAAATGCCGAATCGTACGAACGTTTTTTGTCCGAGACATTACCAGTGTTGCTGGAGGATGTGCCCCTCGCCTCCTTACGTATTATGTACTACCAGCATGATGGGGCGCCGGCGCACTATGCTCTCCGGGTCAGAGGCCTGTTGAACAGGGAGTACCCAGGCCGATGGATAGGACGCGGTGGGCCTAGATCTTGGCCCCCGAGGTCACCTGACCTCAATCCCTTGGATTTTTATTTGTGGGGACATGTAAAGTCCTTGGTTTATGCTGGTGGCGACATCACTAGCCGCGATATGCTGGTCGAAAAAATTATTTCTGCTTTTGAACTAATAAAAACTAATTTTGAAGTGCTGTCACGAGTTGGTGAACAGTTAATTTTTAGGTGTGGTCTTTGTGTTGGCTGTGAAGGTGACTATTTTGAACGTTTTGTTCGTGATTCTCACCGACATCCAAGGGACTTAAACCTGAGACGTAATGTCAATTAATTTAGGTAAGCAAAATTTCGTATAACTTTATTCATTTAAATTCAGTCAAATGTTTTTATTCAATTTTTAAATAGGTACGTACGCCTGCACTAAAAAATAATACAGGTGGCATCTAGTTCCGACTTCCGTAGCAAACTAACATGAGAAAAAAAGACTTTATGTAGGTAGTAGGTACCCACCAACTAAGTCAAATTTGGGTCTAATTTCCTTTTTTTTTTCAATATGTAGGTATACGAAGTCTAATAAAATGAGGATAATAATCATCATCATGATCAACCCATTAGCGGCTCACTACAAAGCACGGGTCTCCTCTCAGAGTGAGAAGGGTTTTGGCCATAGTCTACCACGCTGGCCAAGCGGATTGGCAAACTTCACGATGTTTTCCTTCACCGTTAAAGCAAGTGATATTTAAATACTTAAAACGCACATAACTCCGAAAAGTTAGAGGTGCGTGCCCGGGATCGAACCCACGACCTCCGATTAGAAGTCGGTCGTCCTAACCACTAGGCTACTACAGCTTGTGAGGATAATAATAATTTATTGTAATGATTTTTATGGAAATTATCACTTATTTTAGGAAGTAGGTAAGTATCTAGGTAAGTAGCTACCTAATTAGTTTTACTACACGCGTTTTTTGTTCTAATAGCATAGCTTATACACCTAGAAAATAGGTAACTACACTAACTTCACTTTTCATTAAATAAATTGATAACTTTTTATTTAATTTCAAATAACATTTTAGGTACCTACCTAGTTAACTACTCTACTACTCTAACTTGCCTCTCAATGCGTACGTTTTAAAATAAATTACGCGGCGGGAATCAAAGACATGGTAAATTCGAAGTTTGTACCTTACCTACCTAGGTCTACCATTAAACAAACATCTCATATTTTTCATTATCGGCTGAGCGCGGCGGCACAGAGTACACGGCGGCGTGCCGCTTGAAGTCTCAATTGGATACTTAGTAGGTGTAAATAAATACCTAATCAGATGGTCCATTATTCGAAATTCGAATGCGACAAACAAAGCGTAGGCTAGGTAGGTACTCATATGTGCTCATAACGTAGATCTAAGTACCTTAACGATTAATGTACATAGGTGTATTGTCCAGTTGTTTTTAAAACTATTTGCAAGGTTAGTAGGCAGCGTTCGGCAAACTTCGAGATGTCTTCTCGTCCAGTATCCCTCAATGTCTGAAGACGAAAGTCTTCGAACAGTGCGTGTTGCCAGTGATGACCTATGGATCTGAGACATGGTTGCTGACAATGGGCCTCATAAGAGGGCTCACTCAGCGGGCGATGGAGTGAGCTATGCTCGGAGTATCTCTGCGGGATCAAATCAGACATGGAGACAGGCGGCAGAAGATCGTGTTCTGTGACAATCCTTGCAAGAGACCTATGTCCAGCAGTGGACGTCTATTAGTTGAGACAACGACGATGATTGCCCATCATTTAGGTAGGTAGGTACCTACTCTGTTGTGCCGTATGGGAAAGTAGGTACCTATTTGGAAGTGGGAACTGGGAACTCGCTGCATTATGAATTATGAACCTAAAGAAATCTTTTCGATTTATGGAAATGGTTCACGACCCTCAGCAATGAGGAATACGACGCATAGAGAGATGTTTAAATTCAAGTCTTGTACAGATGGGCCGATGGTTTGTACTTTGTAGGTAGGTTAAGTGGTAAGCTAGGTAGGTACTATTCTACGTTACTTACGTATCTTACGTTATGTGACGCGTTAGGTAGATAGATTCGATGTTAGGTAGGGTTTAGGTGGTGTTTTAAGTGTTAGTTAGACAGGTTAATATCTGAGACATTAGGTAGGTTCGTGTTGACTGTTGAGGGTTTCGTAGGTAGATACCTAGATTGGTGTGCCGTTTGAAGAAAGTAGGTAGGTAGGTAAATAAACTAATAAGCGATTGATAGGTAGTAATTTTGGCCTTCCGTAAAAAAGCGCGGGAAATTACCAAGTAAACAATCGTACTTATCTTGTGCGCGTATGGTAGATACTAGATAGGTACATATTTAATGCCTGTCCCACACTTACGTCTGTCGCCGCGAGAAGCTTTTTTGGTATTCGCGATAAACGCTAGTGTAAGAAGATATTATTGACCTGCAGACGATAGTTCAGCCCTATGTTAGTAATACACATTACAAAGCATTTGTAAATACGACAGAGAAACCATAACTTCGGCCGTTAATTGCTGCGCGGTTAGTAGTCGACGCTTTATCTCGCAGGTGTGGAAGAGGCGTTACATAAAATCACCATAGAGTTAAAAAAATGACAGACTCTTCAACAAAAACTTAGAATTTTTTTTTTGGTGAATTTATTGAGTTACGTGAAAAGTCGTTGAACAAATGTTGTTCAGTATCATGCATAGAAATTACATGTTGGAGGTTGTTGGTAAATTACAATTAACCCTACATTCGCGAATATTTGAAAAACTATTGATCCGATTTTGATGATTTTTTTCATCAATCTAATAATGGAATAGATAGATGGAAGGTTTTAGTATCTACTTATATAAAACACATAGTTAGGTATAATTCTTATGTACGAAGTCGCACACATAAAATAATGTATATACCTACATACTAAATCGCGTCGTTTTATAGTCTCAAAGTGTCGACCATAGGTATCCTTTTATCAATGTGATACCTATTCATGTTACAAACGTTAGTATGGAGAACCGACATATTATATCGCAAGATTGTTGTTGGATTGTCACTCTTAAGTCTTCAAAAATAAAGTTTATGTGCTTATGTGACACGGAAGGTTGTACTCCTGGATTTGAAGTGATTAAGCCGGCTTTTCATGACAAATCCTGTGTGGATTTGTCTTGGAAATAGGCCATTTGTTAAGTGCGCATTAACGACGACGCTCGAATGGATCTCTTTCCTTAAGAACAAATAGGGACCCATTGTAGTAATTTTTGTCACAGATTAGATAACCTTCTTACTACCTACTATAAAAATATATAAAAAGGTAATGTAATTAAACTTCGTTGAGGTACATTTTTAACCCCCGACGCAAAAACGACGGGGTGTTATAAGTTTGACGTGTCTGTGTGTGTGTGTGTGTGTGTGTGTGTGTGTGTGTGTGTGTGTGTCTGTCTGTTCCCCTGTGGCGCTCAAACGGGTGGACCGATTTGAATGCGGTTTTTTTTGTTTGAAAGGTGAATTAGTCGAGAGTGTTCTTAGCTATGTTTGATGAAAATCGGTCCAAGATGGCCGCCGCTACAAAATGGCGGATGATATATTTTTTCACAACTCCCTTGATATGGGTATCAAATGAAAGGGCTTGACTAGTAGAATAGCACTATTGCAAATTCAAGATGGCCGCCGCCAC
Organism: Melanargia galathea; assembly: GCA_920104075.1. NCBI lineage: Eukaryota > Metazoa > Arthropoda > Insecta > Lepidoptera > Nymphalidae > Melanargia > Melanargia galathea. The sequence goes on along the minus strand of OV049868.1, from coordinate 4,256,485 downwards.
TAAATGGCGAATGTTGGGGGTTTTTTAAATTTTCAATTTACACTTGTTATACTGATAACAGTTACTAATACAGTATAAATTGAAAATTTAAAAAACCCCCGACATTCGCCATTTTGTGACGGCGGCCATCTTGGATTTGTTATTTGTTATATTGGATCATAGTTTTATTCTACTAGTCAAGCCCTTTCATTTGATACCCATATTAAGGGAGTTGTGAAAAAATGTGTAATCCGCCATTTTGTAGCGGCAGCCATCTTGTATCGATTTTCATCAAACATAGCTAACAACACTCTCGACTGATTCATTTATGAAACAAAAAAAACCGCATTTAAATCGGTCCACCCGTTTGAGCGCCACAGGGGAACAGACACACACACACACATACACACACACACACACACACACACACACACACACACACACACACACACACACACACACATACACACACACATACACACACACACACACACACACACACACACACACACACACACACACACACAGACACGTCAAACTTATAACACCCCGTGGTTTTTGCGTCGGGGTTAAAAATGAAAGACTACGAAGAAAAGCGCTGAGAAGGAGATTACAGCAGTTGATAGGCTAAACTACGGCGTAGCAAAACATTTTACTTCTCTCTAGTTTTATTTTAAAATATATAACTTCAAGTCGTATAAGGATATTATTTCATGGGTCATAAATTCATAAAACACAAATAACTATTCATGACTAAGTATAGTATGTACAAGATAATTGTAATAACTAATATCTATTATTATGTGACTAATATTTTTGCTTGGTGCACCGATTTTTCCGAGATTGCTGGACCAATCATCGGTTTATTTTTTTCTTAAAATACATATTATAGGTTGTTTTGAATTATCTGAATCACGTGGCGCTGTGGTGAGCGCGTGGGAGGTCCCGGGTTCGATTCCCGGCAGTAGCAATTTAGGTTTTTGTAATTTCTAAATTGTCTCTGGTCTGGTGGGAGGCTTCAGCCGTGGCTAGTTACCATTGACAAAGCCGTGCCGTGCCGCCAAGCGATTTAGCATCCCGGTACAATGGCATGGAGAAATCGATCAGGAGTATGAGTTTAATAAAAATCAGCCAAGTGCGAGTCGGGCCTCGCTCTTTCAGGGTTCCGTACATAATTATGAACAATATAATATTTTGGGTCTAAGAAATATTTAATTTCCGAGCTAGACATCGCAACAAACCGTGAAAGAAAAACCCAAAAAAATGTTCGTTTATTTTGGTCACAGCTTATAAACTATTTAATAAATCGTTGTTTTCAGTATTTGTTGTTTAAATAGAGCATATAGTACATAATATACTGAAATATCATATTCCCAACTAGTTTAGTTTTTGAGATAGCCGCCGTCACAAAAATGGTCTAAAACTGACAACTTTGATGGCCTCCCATTCCCTTATTTTTTGAGATAAAAATTAAAAAAATATATATTTGTACTCTACTTAATGAGCTCTAAACAATGATATCCCACAAGCTAGGGTAAAGAAAAAAATTTTTTTTCCGGCTCCTTTTTCATGTATGGGAGCCCCCCTGAAAAATAATTTAATTCAATTTCTAATTCAATATTTAATTTTGGGTTAACGTTTTACACTAAATACCAAAATTTCAGGTTTGTAACTCATTTCGTCTGCGAGCTAGAGACCTGTGACCGGCGGACAGACGGACAGACAGACAGCCGAGTGACATTAATAGGGCTCCGTTTTTACCCTTCGGGTACGGAACCCTAAAAACTGCCATACTTCCTACTTCCTTCCAAATAAACTCGCTCCCACCTTAGTCCATCTTTATACTTCCATCGTATTCCATCATGTTAATACTTCCACCGTCACTTACCATCAGGTGAGATCACAGTCGAGGCTCAATCGCATCGCATCAGATCGCAGTAAATACTTAGCTTTGACATTGTAAATGTTAATTAACTATATCTTTCTAATTAGTTGTTTGTACTGTAGACCTAATATTTGTTTTTGTTATTGATTGCTTTTAAAAAAAATTATCTTGCTTTTAAAAATCGGAGTAACCTCGGTAATATGGAATTTAAGTATGTCTATAAATAAAATTATTGATATCTAACAATTATTATTGCCAATTATTAAACCTGTTTGAATTATTATGGAAAATGTATTTACAAATAGATGACCCGGTGAACTTCGTATCACCTACAATTTATATGAAGTAGGGCTAGCGTTGCGCGTCGGTTTCGTCGTTTTCTTTTTATGTCCGCCCAACTTCATCATACATGCACAAACAAAAATTATATATTTTATATTGTAGATAATATATGTTCGCGATTATTTATTTCAAAAAATAATGAATTTATTTTCATGATATTTTCACTATCGTAATTTACATACTTTCAGGAAGGTTGTAATATAGTATAACATATCTAGTAATCATTCTTATGTACGAAGTTACACGCATAAATATTCCTCTATGTCACTAATAGCCCAGTCAATTTAGACTTTCAAGGCTACAATAACCCCCACCTGGCTGAAAATTGGTAGGATTGTTCAAAACACTATTATAAATGAAATGTGAAAAGTCCTCATCGATCCGACACCTGGAAAAAAATTTACTCCTGACACGCACAGTTTATTCACACTTGGCTGAAAATTTGTAGGATTGTTTGAAACACTATTATAAATGAAATGTGAAAAGTCCTCATCGATCCGACACCTGGAAAAAAATTTACTCCTGGACACGCACAGTTTATTCACACTTGGCTGAAAATTTGTAGGATTGTTTGAAACACTATTATAAATGAAATGTACAATATCCTTATCGATCCGACACCTGTAAAAAAAATTACTCGGGGTCAAAGTTTTCACGGGAAGTTTTCAGCAAAACGGTAAGTCTTATCATAAAATTATTTTAGACAAAATTGTAGACCAGGTAATTATCTATAAAAAATGTTTTAATACTTTTTTTCCTAAGAGCCACCGTTTTTGAGATATAATGGTTCAAAACGATAAGTTTCGAAATAAAAATGAGGGACTGGGTTTCTTTTTACCCGAAATTCTGATATTTATAATATTTTATATGTGTAACTTACACATAACGTACACATATAAGTTACATACTTACACACATAAAATATTGGAAATATCAGAATTTCAGGTAAAAAGAAACCCAGTCCCTCATTTTTAGGGTTCCGTAGTAAACAAGGAACCCTTATAGTTTCGCCATGTCCGTCCGTCTGTCCGTCTGTCCGTCTGTCCGTCTGTCCGTCTGTCCGTCTGTCCGTCCGTCCTCGGTTAATCTCAGAGACTATTAGTGCTAGAAATCCGTAATTTGGCATGAGTATAAATATTAATCACGCCGACAAAGTGGTGAAATAAAATTTTGATAAATATTTTTTTTTAGGGTAGCTCCCCTACATGTAAAGTGGGGATGAATATTTTTTTTCTCGTCTACCCCATAGTGTGGGGTATCGTTGAATAGGTCTTTTAAAAATACTGTGGGTGTGGGAACATCATTTTTCGATTTCTAGATCCGTTTGTAAAATATGATGTTTTAAAGTGCAAATTTTTATTAGAGTCAAGTGTCCCCCCCCTCTATCAGCCAAATGGCAGTATATAGGAACTTGAAAAAATTCACAGCAGTAGGGTATATAATCAATTTTAAAGGAAAACTATCACGGCTAAGTAGGGTTCACAGGTTAAGGAGTTATATCTGTTTTTCGAGGATTGTGACTACGGAACCCTACACTGCGCGTGGCCCGCCACGCACTTGACCGGTTTTTATTATAATTTACGAGTGGTTTTCCGTTCATTATTACGCCCGCTCTTTACCATCGCCGATAAAATCGCCGGCAATCGTCACGGTCAGCGTAGCATCCACACGGTCGTCGATGATCGTTTATTGAGCGGGAATTCCCTTTGATGCGTGCCCGAAAACCAACAAGTTGATCGCCACGAATGCTGATGATTGTATCGGCGATGATCGGCGACTACAGGCGATAAGCCTCCCTCCCTTGACGACCTCCCTGGCGCAGTGGTGAGCGCTGTGTTTTATAAGTGGGAGGTCCCGGGTTCGATTCCCGGCAGGGGCAATTTCGGATTTTATAATTTCTAAATTGTCTCTGGTCTGGTCTGGTGGGAGGCTTTAGCCGTGACTGGTTACCACCCTACCGGCAAAGCCGTGCCGCCAAGCGATTTAGCGTTCCGGTACGATGCCGTGTAGAAACTAGAAACCGATCGGGGGTATGCATACCTTTTCCAAGTTAGCCCGCTTCCATCTTAGACTACATCATCACTTACCATCAAGTGAAATTGCAGTCAAGGGCTAACTTGTAGTTGAATAAAAAAAAAAGCCCTCCACACGATCGTACACGCGTGTGATCGTCTACAGTCGCCGATTGTGAAGAGGAGGCTTCCTGATTTTTCATCCCACTCATTTGACTTTTAGGGTTCCGTAGGTGTTTTTTACTCGACCTCGAGGCACATAGAGAACCACCGTTAAAATGCTATCGCTAGTGATGGCAGCGCTGGCGTCGCTGCTGTACTGGAGCTGGTGCACGAGGCGCAGGCGCGGGGAGCCGCGCGTGTACCCGGGAGCGTGGCCCTTCATCGGTCACGCGCATTTGTTCATCGGTGACAATTTGAGTGAGTGATGACATTTCATCATCATCATTTTTTGACGACCATGACGCAGTGGTGAGCGCTGTGGTCTTATAAGTGGGAGGTTCGATTCCCGGCAGTGGGAATTTGGGATTTGGGTCTCTGGTCTGGTCTGGGCGGAGGCTTGAGCCGTGGCTGGTTACCACTCTACCGGCAAAGCCGTGCCGCCAAGCGATTTAGCGTTATACTTGTTTATGCCTTGTTTGATAGAGATAGGTGAAAATATGCCGCGCCATCGATTCGCTTCGATGCGCTTCAACTCTATTGTAGTATGCACTGACCCTAACGCTTGTTTTCTTTTTCAGAATTTTGGAACCAATTCAAGAAGATAGCTCGCGATTGCATGAAAATGGGTCACACCATTAACTTATTCATGGGCCCTTACAGGCTTTACGGTAACAAAAATTTTATATTCAAGTTTTTAGTAGTAAGAAGTATCCATTGTAAGCATACTTATTATTATTTTTAACCCCCGACGAAAAAACGACGGGGTGTTATAAGTTTGACGTGTGTGTGTGTGTGTGTGTGTGTGTGTGTGTGTGTGTGTGTGTGTGTGTGTGTCTGTCTGTTCCCCTGTGGCGCTCAAACGCGTGGACCGATTTGAATGCGGTTTTTTTTTGTTTGAAAGGTGAATTAGTCGAGAGTGTTGTTAGCTATGTTTGATGAAAATCGACCCAAGATGGCCGCCGCTACAAAATGGCTGATTACATATTTTATCACAACGCCCTCAATATGGGTATCAAATGAAAGGGCTTGACTAGCAGAATAGCACTATTGCAAATTCAAGATGGCCGCCGCCACAAAATGGCGAATGTCGGGGGTTTTTTAAATTTTCAATTTATACTTGTACATGATCTTATCATCACTTAGGTACTTACCTAAGTAGTAAGTTTAAAACACTAAAACAGATTATTGCTGCTTTCGAAGTGACTTGAAGGACAACCAGTATGCTGAGTCTCAGTTTGAACACTTCTAAACTTTACCAAATACCTACTACGTATCGAAAAACTGTAATATGTAATGCAAAATGAACCCAATGTTACTTATTAACCCCCGACGCAAAAACGACGGGGTGTTATAAGTTTGACGTGTCTGTGTGTGTGTGTGTGTGTGTGTGTGTGTGTGTGTGTGTGTGTGTGTGTGTCTGTCTGTTCCCCTGTGGCGCTCAAACGGGTGGACCGATTTGAATGCGGTTTTTTTTTGTCTGAAAGGAGAATTAGTTGAGAGTGTTGTTAGCTATGTTTGATGAAAATCGGTCTAAGATGGCCGCCGCTACAAAATGGCGGATTACATATTTTTTCATAACTCCCTTAATATGGGTATCAAATGAAAGGGCTTGACTAGTAGAATAGCACTATTGCAAATTCAAGATGGCCGCCACCACAAAATGGCGAATGTCGGGGGTTTTTTAAATTTTTAATTTATACTTGTTTTAAAGTCGTAATTCAATACTTCGAATATTTAGTTTACCTACAACATTTCTGTTTGGGCGCTGGCTGTAAACGAATGCTGAATGTATTGCTGAACTCAAACCTTAAAATAAAAATACAAGTGTAAATTGAAAATTTAAAAAACCCCCGACATTCGCCATTTAGTGGCGGCGGCCATCTTGAATTTGCAATAGTGCTATTCTACTAGTCAAGCCCTTTCATTTGATACCCATATCAAGGGAGTTGTGAAAAAATATATCATCCGCCATTTTGTAGCGGCGGCCATCTTGGACCGATTTTCATCAAACATAGCTAAGAACACTCTCGACTAATTCACCTTTCAAACAAAAAAAACCGCATTCAAATCGGTCCACCCGTTTGAGCGCCACAGGGGAACAGACAGACACACACACACACACACACACACACACACACACACACACACACACACACACACACACACACACACACACACACACACACACACACAGACACGTCAAACTTATAACACCCCGTCGTTTTTGCGTCGGGGGTTAATAAGCTAGTTTAGGTTCATTTTAACCCCCGACGCAAAAACGACGGGGTGTTATAAGTTTGACGTGTGTGTGTGTGTGTGTCTGTCTGTTCCCCTGTGGCGCTCAAACGGGTGGACCGATTTGAATGCGGTTTTTTTTGTTTGAAAGGTGAATTAGTCGAGCATGTTGTTAGCTATGTTTGATGAAAATCGGTCCAAGATGGCCGCCGCTACAAAATGGCGGATTACATATTTTTTCACAACTCACTTAAGAGGGGACTCGAGTGGACCTTTCTCCATACAAACGTATTCTGCTGTTTCCTTCGTGGATAATACCTCTAGAGCAATGTTTTTTTCCCAAAAAATCTATGTCTAATTAATGCGTGCCTCTATCATTTCCTTTTTTCCAAAACATAATCACTACAAGAAATATGACAATCCAAAAACCCGAAAAAAATACCCGTTTTTACTGCCGTGTTCAGACGACTATCAGACAAATTTGATAAGTTTTTAACAAAAAAGAAAATAATAGAGGCATAGATAAACTATTCCTCTAAATTTTGATACCAGAATTTTTGAGATCTGTTCAGTTTTGAAGGAGGAAATAGCAGAATACGAAACGTCTTTTCGCCAACGTTTTTGTAGGTAAAATCAGCCTGAGCTGCAGTTGTCCCGGGCATTTCCGCCAACGACAAAAAATCATGTAACAATTAGCTAGCAGCCAAAATATTCATTATCTTTGTGACTTTTAAATTTAATAATGTTATAAAATCCATTCTCTACATCGTCTGTTAGTATCAGTAGTCTATCTGTTATAGATATTAAACAAAAACAAAAATTATACCTTAGTCGACGCAAATTCTAGTGTAACAATCTACGTTTTCTACATTCATTACGAATTTACAAGAAAAAGAGCAAACAAATTGACTTCATACTAACATTCCTAGAATAAACGCCTTTTACTGATATCGAACCATGTCATAACATAATGCTATATGGTGTAGGTATATATTCTTTTGGTTGTAATATATGTGTATCTCGAAAATCGGTCATTACCAAATCACACACAATATTTCAATTTTCAAGTTATTTATTCACCCGCCCCCCACTTCAGTTAGAGAGATGCGAAGCTTTCGCCATCAGTACGCTGATGAATGCTGTGAGTGGCGGATGTGTTGCATAATCCGGTCTCAGGATGCATTCTTTTGCGAAACTATAAAAAATGTCCTTACCTACATAGAGTGAAATGTACTAATAAATAAACATTTTATCCTGTTTATTATTGAATAAGATTGAATGTAATAGTACTATGAATGTCTATCCGGTGATTAGAAACTAGAAATCTTTGATTTAAGTAAAAAATTATCAGAAAATGTTCAAAATGTCACTACCGGTACTGTCTTTACCGTGGTTAACCAGAAGCTACGGTAAGGACACAATAGCTACGGAAATGACCAATTGCATCACATACAAAGAGAAGCTGGCGTGAACAAGCAAATGATGTCGTCATCATTGTGAGTAGGTGTCTCCCCTTCACCCCGCCCACCTTCACAAAGCATCATTTCATACAAAAATACCATCCCCTCTTGGAGATGGTACAGCGCTCACTCTCCTCTTGCTCTGTTGCTAGTAATAATAATTAATCTGACTGTCTCGATGGGCTTTTTATTGACGAAGGGAGAAGTAGGTATTTAAAATGCAGTGTTTGTTGCACTTAGAGATTCTATTCTAACTCGTATTATTAATTATTCTTATGATCAAAGCATCATTTAGAGACTTCAAAAACATAAATTATTTATTACGTCGATATTTACACCCAAAAATATTAAAATGTCGAACGTGAATACGGCAGCAAATAAAGAAAGAACGACGAATAAATAAAAAGAATCGATATGAATATATAAACCTTGAAAAATATGCAGAATTACTGGAAAAAGAAAGAGAGCGTTAAAGAAAAAAAAAACAAGCAAAAAAAAACTTAAAAGCATTGCAGACATGCCAGAAAGAGAAAGGAGGTTGATAAGAAAGAAATGGAAAATTAATAAAAACCATATATATTACTTGTATTATTACTTATGCATATTATGACGATTACAACTTTTGCAACTTTTTGAATCGTTATATCTCAAAAACGGTAGCTCTTACGAAAAAAAGTATTAAGTCATTTTTTATAGATAATTATCTGATCTACAATTTTTGTTTGGACTAATTTTATGATAAAATTATAGTCCATTGAAATGTTACAATTTAAGGACCGAATATTGCATTTTATAGAGGACGCAATTTTATTTTTGGGACATGTGTCAATAGAAGCTTAACCTCAAGTTTGTAGGGTCGCCAGTCGCCACCCTTGTCCCCAGGGCGCCATCTTGGAAAAAGGGATGATAACACTTATTTCGCGATATCTCGGAAACACAAAAAAATCGTAAAGACATAATTTGTAGCAAATTGTTTTGCCTACAAATATGTTTATATAACTTTTTGCCCTAAATTAAAAATTAAAGAAGTTATAAGCAAAACGTGAGATTTTTTTTAAATCTTTTTTGCTCTATTACTTTTTTTTATACATTTTACAAAAAAAATTACCTCAGAAAAATCATTTTTTTTTTAATTTTATTTATTTAAAACGCTGTTACTGCACTCCAAAGTTGACCGGGTTCGTCAATGCTCATGAGAATCCGGAGCAAAAAAGATTTTATAATAATTTTCTTACTTTTTTCCACATAACTTCTTTAATTTTTAATTTAGGGCAAAAAGTTATATAAATATATTTGTAGGCAAAACAATTTGCTACAAATTATGTCTTTACAAATTTTTTGTAAGACGCATAGTTTCCGAGATATCGCGAAAAAAGTGTTTTCACCCCTTTTTCCAAGATGGTGGCCAGGGGACAAGGGTGGCGACCCCACAAACTTGAGGTTAAGCTTTTATTAACCCCCACACATGTCCCAAAAATAAAATTGCGTCCTCTAAAAAAATGCAAAGCTCATGTAACATTTCATTTCCGTTTTGCTGAAAATCGCGAAAAACCCGTTTTTGCAACCTTTGACCCCGAGTAATTTTTTTCCAGGTGTCGGATCGATAAGGACTTTTCACATTTCATTTATAATAGTGTTTTGAACAATCTTACCAATTTTCAGCCAAATGTGAATTTTTGTAACCTTGGAAGTCTAAATTGACCGGGCTAAAAATAACACCTGGAGATCTGAAGGAAAATTTTAATTTAATTTATATTATTAGCACAATTTTAATTATTATTAACACAAATTGCTTTAAAACTTGAGATAGATTAAGATGTCAATTATCTTCTTCTATTATATACAATATATGTACATACTTAATATAATAAAATCGTAGACTTGCCGTATCTGTACATTAAAGATTTTTGCAAAATAATAACTGGGAGATGTTAGGGATAAGTAATAGAACTTAACAAGTGTAAATTGAAAATTTAAAAAACCCCCGACATTCGCCATTTAGTGGCGGCGGCCATCTTGAATTTGCAATAGTGCTATTCTACTAGTCAAGCCCTTTCATTTGATACCCATATCAAGGGAGTTGTGAAAAAATATATCATCCGCCATTTTGTAGCGGCGGCCATCTTGGACCGATTTTCATCAAACATAGCTAAGAACACTCTCGACTAATTCACCTTTCAAACAAAAAAAACCGCATTCAAATCGGTCCACCCGTTTGAGCGCCACAGGGGAACAGACAGACAGACACACACACACACACACACACACACACACACACACACACACAGACACGTCAAACTTATAACACCCCGTCGTTTTTGCGTCGGGGGTTAAAAAAGCAATTTTTGAAATTTTTGTTTATCTGTTTGTCTGTATGTTTGTGCGCGCATCACGCAATAACTACTGAATGGTTTGAAATGAAACTTGGCATGATTTAAGTTCATAATACGGAGTAACATATAGGATACTTTTTATTCCGAAATTCAGCACGGTTCTCTTGGGAGAGGGGATGGAAGTCAAAATGTGTACTTACTTAGCTGTAATTCTTAATGCGTGGTCCGATTTCATTCATTCTTTTTTTGTTAGACCTTTCTTTTGAGATACTTTATAGATTACCGGCTAATCTCTGAAAGGCTGGGTCGATTTTGATGGGACGTTCACTGGCGGATGTTTACATATTGATGTACCTAAACATACGCCAGTGAACTTTTAACAGTTTTTAGCAAGGTATGAGCTCAAAAGAAAAACCAAGAGTTCCCGCGGGATTTTTAAAAACCTAAATCCGCGCGGACGAAATCGCGGGCATCCTCTATTTTTATAATATTTTGTAGGTACCTACAGTAAAAATGTTGATTATATATATTATTTTGATTTTTAACCATGACATAGAGAGATTAAGTCAGATTTCAGACATCCGAGTTCCGACTGTAAAGCAGTCATTGCCGTACTTTAATGTCCTTACCGTTCCTTACGAGTTTTAATTATTTATGATGGCAATAAAAAAAACCCACGATGAAAACATTTCCTTCTTCGATTTTCTATTGACTGCAGTTACTTTAATTGGATAATGTTACAGTTTTTTTTTAGCGTGTCCTTACCGTGTTTTTTGTGTCCATACCATTTTTTCAACATGGAATATTTATTAAACTTCTCAAAATAATTCTTGTACACAGAAGTGAGACTTTTATAATGGTTGTGGAAATATATTAAAGCCATCCATAATCTGATATCTAAAGATTTTTTTTAATCTTTCAAATTTTGCAATTTGGCGGAAATGCCCTCCCTATCATACTTTACGGGGGCAGGTTGGTGGCGAGGGGGGAAGGCTTACACGTACACTAATAGGGAAGTGGATATTTTCAATATTTACACTATACAATTATTATTTTTATTTATTGTTTACCGACTTTATTCGCCCGCTACTAGGCTGCGGAAAATTAGTAAATCTTTTGTTGGTAATTCTAATAGGTAGGTACTTTCTTATAATCGGTTGCCGGTGGATATTTTGGATTTGTTTCTCAATAGGTAAGTTCAAGGTTCTTATAAAACGCAAATAATTGAAAAATCCTATTATAGCGTAAAAGATGTTTTTAATGACAAAAAACCATGAACATAGATTGCTCTAAAAGTCAACAGTTCAAATTATTTAGAAATTATACATTATTTGAGATGGTTATAATAAAAAAAATAACCGGCTGAGTTTGTTGAGGGCTCTTCTCAGACCAGGGCGCGTTTGGAATCCTCGTAATTTTAATTATAAGTTTTCGTAGTAATTATCACCATTACCTCATTTTCATGTACTTTATATTATATTGACGTTCAAAAAGTGTATAGTGTACCTACTTTGAATAAATGAAATTTGAATTAAAATTTATTAAATCGTGTGATTGTAAGTAGGATATCGTACCTGTTCTCGGACACCTAGCGAATCACTCAGGAATGCTTACAAAATAAAAGTATTATAAGACTCAGGGCCTGTTTCATCACCTTCTGATAAGTGTCTGGTAGCTTTTGTCTTTGTCACTTAACGTAAAGTAAGAAAGTGACAAAACTTACGACTATCCGACACTTATCAGAAGGTGGTGAAAAAGGGTGTGAATTAAATAAAATTCATCTCTGAGCCAATTTGAATATCTTATCAGGACATGAGCAGTAAAAAAGTTTATTGCGCTCAAGTTTCTTTGAAAACAAAGCGATCTAATTTTGAGCTTGCACCTAATGAATGAAAACGAGTCGTGTAGAGCAAAAAAAATAGTGGCATGCTGCAATTATCACGGTTAGTTATTAATCAATTTACTATAAGATTTAGTCAGTTAGTCTTGGTAGCACTTATTTATGTTTCATAAAATACTATGAAAGTGTTTATTTTACTTTTTATAACATAAGAATACAAAAAAGGAGTAGACAAGAACTAGTTCACTATTTTCTTAAGAAATCCTATTATCGTCCGGGTGGTCAAAAACTGGTTTAGAAATTTTATTACTCTGTACTGTTATACAATGAAGTGTGCAAAAAATTTAAATTAGGTTTATTGAATTAATCCGAAATCTTTTACACTGAATAAATATTTTAGTTTTCGCCCGTCAAGTTCCCAAGGGATTTTGAAAAATCCGAAATCTATAGCTACAGCTGTAGGTAGATTACTCTAACAAACTTCCTTGAAAGTAGGTATAAAGGTTGGAAAAGGGAGCGGGAACGGGAACCGAAAATCCACGATTCTCTCGGGATTTGTAAAAAACCGAAATTCACGCGAGCGAAGACACGGGCAGAAGCTAGTAATTTCTAAATTATTCCTGGTCTGGTCTGGTCGGAGGCCTCAGTCGTGGCTGAATACCACCCTCCGAGCTAAGCCATGCCGCCAAGCGATTTAGCGTTCTAATATGGGTTAAATAAAAACTGCCATATATACCCATCTCTTCCAGGTTAGCCCGCTTCCACCTTAGACTGCATCGTCACATCATCTTCAGGTGAGGTTGCAGTCAAGGGCTAACATGTGATTAATAAAACAAAATACTAGTGTTAATTTTATGTATTTACAAATTAAAATGAAACTGTCTGTCTGTCATTTCGAAATATCATGTACTTAACATAAAATTGTTATATAGAAACTCGGCGGTTGCTCTTTTCCAAATTAACAAAATTTGGAAAAGAGCAACCGCCGAGTTTCTTGCTGGTTCTTCTCGGTTGGAATGACATTCCGAACCAGTGGTAGATTCAATTGACTATTCAAAAGTACTTACTTGTAAAAGTTTATTTGAATAAAAAACTTTTCTATTCTATTCTATCTTGCTTTTATTACGTAAAGCCACGTAAACATTTATAAAAAAAAGGTTTTCTTTTGTCCGTCTATTTACACTATCTGTACTCTTGGAAAGAGTTGAACCTATTTTATTCAGAACTTTCACAGACAGGTAGACCTTATAAAAAGTGATGTGGTCTGAAAGGATGTATACAAAAGTATTACTGACTTAACAAAAGTAATCTACCTATAGCTATAGATTTCAGTTTTTTCAACATCCCGTGAGAACTGTGGATTATTCCTGGATAAAAAGTAGCATATTTGTTAAGTCAGGTAGGGCATAATCTATCTCCATTCAAAATTTCAGCCAAATCGGTTAAGTTACACACACATACACACACTTTCGCCTTTATAATATTAGTGTGATAATATACCAAATTGCCACTGCCGGGAATCAAACCCGGGACCTCCCACTTATAAGATTATAGTGCTCACAACTGCCATCAGGGAGGTCGTCAATGTCGCACGTTCAATTATACTTGCATACATTTCTAAAGAAAATTTCTCATACAAATCAGTGGTCAATAACAGGTATACAGGTGGATGATAACTGGATTTAAAAGAGTAAGCTGGATTTACAAAAGTACCTAAGCTTAAAACAACTAATATAAAATACAAATAGACTAGTACATTTTAAATTTTTTTTAATATATATTACCTATATTTTCACCCTCTCAAACTCAGTAACTCCACTAAATGGACGATAACCGGTAACAAAACCCTATTATTTTTTATTGTTGAAGCAGGTTGAGATGATCGCGATTAAAATTTTTTTTTTGAGTCGTTGATTTAAATCAATACTTACTTTTTTAATCCAATAAAGTGAAGAAGTGTTTTAACCGAGTTCAAAAAGGAAGAGGTTCTCAATTCGTTGGAATCTTTTTTATTTGTTGTTTTTTTTAACCCCCGACGCAAAAAGGACAATATCAAATAAAAACACTGAAAAGAGTAAAATAACTATAAATTTCGAAATAATATGAATGAATGAATATATTATACGGGCATAGAGGGAGATGCGCGCGCGCGGCGCGCGCGGGCGCGGCGGGCGGCGGCGGCGGGCACACAAATACACTACTCGTGCACACATTGATAGCTCGCTTGGTACTCGTGGTGTCGGGGCCAGAGCGATGGCAATAGTTTCTTCAAATACCTATTTTTCAAATTCCTCACGACTCGAGTACCGTCTTATCAAATGAAAGAGCTTGACTAGTAGAATAGCACTATGCAAATCCAAGATGGCCGCCGCCATACAATGGCGAATGTCGGGGGTTTTTTTTAATCTTTAATTTATACTTGTCTCACAACCATACGATTTTCTTTCAGTTTTAACCGATCCAGATGACATTTTTAAAGTATCGAACACGTGCTTTGAAAAAGATCAATTCAGCTACGAATTCACAAAGGAACTACTTGGAGATGGGCTACTATTCTCGCCGGGTAAGAAAAACCGGACAAGTGCGAGTCGGACTCGCGCACGCAGTGTTCCGTACCATTATCTAGGTATAGAAACGGCAAAAAAATCACGTTTGTTGTATGGGAGTCCCTTTAAATATTTAATTTATTCTGTTTTTTAGAATTTGTTGTTATAGCGACCACAGAAATACGTCTGCGAAAATTTCAACTGTCGTAACTATCACGGTTCAGGAGATACAGCCTGGTGACAGATGGACGGACAGACAGACAGACAGACGAACAGCGGAATCTTAGTAATAGGGTCCCGTTTTACCCTTTGGGTACGGAACCCTAAAAACCAAAAAATAAGGCCTCTAACACACACAACGCGTGATGAACAAAAAAGTGCCTTATCTATTATACAGCGGGGCACCTAGAAGTTGGCAAGGAAGGCGTTCACACTACCATACTTTCGATATTTCAAGGCCGTTCTATATGTAAATAATATATAACCCCCGTCACGTAAGTCGACCGGTGACCTTGTGACCGGTGCGAGAGAGCGGGACACAATACGATTGGAGAGCCAATCAGCGCTTACGAGGGATCCGCGAGAGCTAATCACTGCTTGCGAACGATCCCCACGCCCTCCCCGCGACCCCCTCACACCCCGAGATACCTCATTTGCGCATTGAAGGTCACCGGTCGACTTATATTACGCGGGTTATACCTATTGCTTTGATAAGTACCCTCGCTTTTCAGCGTCAACATGGAAACGACACAGGAAGCTAATCAGTCCCGCGTTCAACCAGCACATCCTCGACGGGTTCATGTCGGTGTTCAACAGCCAAGGCCGACGGTTGGTGTCGCAGCTGGCGGTCGAGGTGGACAGGGGCCCTTTTAACCATTCACCGTATGTGAGGAAGAATTTCATGGAGACTATTTGTTGTAAGTAAATTAAGACCGTCTAGATATCAATGTTATACGGCAACCAGTAAACCTATAGGTATATATTCGACAAGTAGTTCGTAAACTAAAACCCGACTACGCATAATAATTTAATAATAATTTAGTAGACAAAAGCGCGGGGCAAGCAGTTAGTGGCGCCATCTGTTATGCCTATCCAAAACTAATTTTATAATAAAGAAAGCCGCGTGAAGGTGTCTTCTCGATTTTTTTCGTAAATAAAATGTAGCTTATGTCACCCGGACCATAACAACGAATCAATAGACACTTCATTCATCAAAATCGGTCCTGTAGTTTAGGCGCTACAGTGGTACACACAAAATCTCATACAAAAATCGGCCACAAACATACATACATAGACTGCTAAAATCATTACCCTTCCTTTTGGCTTTGAAGTAGTCGGGTAAAAAGCTACAGAAACTAATTTCGCGCGATAATTTTGGAAGTGTTCGGTAACTCATTAGGTATCTAGGATGGGGCAAGCGTCCCCCTCTGGCCCGTCATCGCTATGCCCTTGACTAGCAGCACAATACTCAACCCAACTCAACCACTGTACAGTGTACTCAACTACTATCCTCAACCACTATACTCAACCACTATCCTCAACCATTACCTCCACCACAATCCTCCACCACTATCCTCAAGATCCTTAACCACTATACTCAACCACTATCCTCAAGATCCTCAACCACTATACTCACCGACTACCCTCAACCACTAGTAGAGCCTACTTACAATTTTCGTCGTACTTTTCAGTAACAGCATTAGACGACAGCATAAACGAGGAAGACGCCATAAACTACGTAAAATCCTTCGAAACGTACATGAACTGTAACATATCCAGATTCCACAGACCCTGGCTCTATCCGGACTTCTTGTACAAGTTCAGCAGTATCAAGAGGAAGCAGGACGAGTGTGTTACAGTTCTACACAGAGTTTGTGATTCGGTAAGCATCTTGTTAAGTTGCTAACCGTTCGACTAGTCCCAATGATACCGGAACTAATAGACTACTACTAACAGACGTATACAACGTTAGTTTTACTTTGCGCAAAAACCGAAACACGTGTCAAATATTTTTACATTAAGAATATTTATACAAAATTTCAAAAAAATATAATGTAAAGTAACGAAGTTATAAGCTTGTTACGTTGCGTCATTGTCCTCGAAAAAAATGGTCACCGCAAGCCGTTCGCCGCAGCGACTTGCGATCGACGCGAGTTGAATGAGCGCCGCTGTGTGCCGACCGTCAGCTGATGCGCGGTAAATCATTGTGTCTCATCTTGTAGGATTTCAAAATATTTTTGGACAAAATAAAACACTATGTTATAAAAATGGTTGGATTCGATTTTGTTACTGATTGTGAACAAACTACTTTCAGGTTTTGCGTAAAGTAAAACTAACGTTGTATAACGGAAACGCACTTCATATTATGTCGCCAGTTCTCCTGTCATATCATACAAGTCTACGACTGACATGGGCGCATACCATTTAAGTAGGTTAGGACGGTTAAAGCCATACCAACTTCTGACACCTACTAAGTGCGGTATGTAACTACGGGCGACGACGGAACCACAGGCGCCAAATCTTCCAAACTTTGATCACCCTCAATGACGAGCCAAAGTTATAAACCTAACAAGTTTAACAATATTGGTACAAACAATATAGGTAAGTACCAATATTCTCGTGAACTTCCTAGCTAATAGATTCTGAAGGCACACTGGAGCTGTAAGAATTTGCCTAACGTTATATCATCCTATTAGAGTATCAAAGATTTGCTGAAAATATATTGTGTGTAATTTATAATTTTGTCAATTATTAGGTGCTCCAAAAAAAACGAGCTCAGCGCAGACAAAACAAATCTCCAGATTCGAATAAAGATCAAAATGGCAAGTAAACTTTTATTTTTAGATCGTCTACAAAGATTTGTGTTTTTTTAAAATCTCAAAAGATCTCTGTTCTCCGGGATAATTTATTTTTCACAAACCCCTTTGAGGAATTTTGGACAATCCCACATTATTGCCTAATTGCGGTTTATGATAGACTAATTTATCAAATAATTATTAACATTGGCGATTTTCCGATCAATTTTAAAGGACCGAAATAGACATGTTGTCCTCTATTATTACTTATTAGGTATCCGTTTGATGGTAGAATTTAAAAAATCAACTTTTTAAATGTAGGTAATTCTAAATGTACCTAATTCTAAGGCCTATTCCACTAGTCCCTACCACGTATCCCCCCTGGGGGGTAAGAGTGGAATTTTTTTTCCACCTATCCCTACGGTAGGGATGAGTGGAAAAAATATTTACACTTATCCCTACCGAATTGAACGTGGGCCATTTTTGTTAACAAGTAGGTACATGTCTGTACATAAGTATCTAAACTTTGTTTCCATAATTATCAATACGTACATACATTTTGCACTTAATATTTCACTGGGTCAAAGATTGCACTTTTTGGTTTTTAGGTTTTGTTTTTGTAAAACGTAAACTAATTGAAAAATCTTATTACAATTTAAAGGATTGTTTAAAAAGCAGGGGAATGAATTATTCCAGCGGCTAATTAAACAAATTGTTAATTATAGTTCTATTAAATATACGAAGTTTGTAATGTTTAAAGTTTGTATGGTGATAATAAAAAACATGGCTGAGTTTGATGTGGGCTCTTCTTAGACCAGGGCGCGTTTGGAACCCTCATAGCTTTAGTTTTAAGAGACCGTAATTGGTTACCACCATCATGTTTTATAAGCCTGAAATACAGTATACCTAAATTGAATAAATAAATATTGATTGACTTACTATCCTATCGGGTTTATATACGGAAATTAAGTTAAAAACAAAAATGTATGTGAATATTTAATTCTTAATAACAATAATTATTGTTATTAGACTTTTCCTAAGATACCATTTGTCACTAACTAGGTACCTACTGCAGTCTGCAAGTAATAAAAAATGCTAAATAAAAAGAGCATTTTAATAAAAAAAAATCTTTTAATTTTTTGAGCAGTAGTAGTTAATTACTTAATTTAAACTAAGTAACTTTTTATGTATTAATAAATATTTTTCTTCTTGACAGTACCTACCTACTTATCATTAACTAAAACCACTCGGTAGGGATAAGTGTAAATATTTTTTCCACTCATCCCTACCGTAGGGATAGGTGGAAAAAAAATTCCACTCTTACCCCCCAGGGGGGATACGTGGTAGGGACTAGTGGAATAGGCCAATTCTAAGGCATGTCATAAACTTATTGGTACTAAGCCTAATATGATACGGCGTTCATGAATGGTAGACCCTTATAAAATGTCAGCCGCATTACCGCACTAAACCTATTTCCAAACTACAATTTTACAGGATTGCGCTTCAAATGCATACCTACTAAGTAAGTACTATGTGCAATGTGATTGACTTCTATTGCTTGTACGGCAGCTCATTTAAATGACTACGGTTACCTATACAAAATGAGCGGATTCTTATGCCGATTCAAAGCGCTGCACTATAGGTACTGGGAACTAAAATACATATTTATAATTTCTCATGTTCATATTAGTTCCCAGCACCTTCACTCTCACTTTTATTAGCAATCAACGCCAAAATGGCTAAAATTAAATCGCCTCAGTTCATTCATACAAGTAGGTAATACTTGTATTAATAGAAGTCAGTGGCATAGATCCCAATTTAAAAATGTTAATTTACCTACCAATAGTCTATTCCACGAGTCAAACTCTTAGCAAACAAAATACTCACACCTCATATTGATCAATGCGCGCGGCTAGACATAAGTGAACACCCATTTTAAAGGCAAGGCTTACATGCTGGCAGTCTACTAATAAGCATCATATCACTACATAGTATAAAACAAAGTCGCTTTCTCCGTCCCTATATCCCTATGTCCCTATGTCCCTATGTCCCTTTGTACGCTTAAATCTTTAAAACTACGCAACGGATTTTGATGCGGTTTTTTTTAATAGATAGAGTGATTCAAGAGGAAGGTTTATATGTATAATAACATCCATTAAATAGTGGAGAAATACTGTTATTTTTGAGGTTTCTAATGTGATGTCGTAAATAATTACATTTTTTCTGCTTACATTGCAAACGCAGGCTGAACCCTACGAGATTTATCAAAATAATGTACTAAGTATTGTACACATTGAAAAGGTCTACAGAAAAGTCCGCGATGGTATATGTCTATCTCTTATGGATATCCCACAATAACATTTTTTTTTTTCATTTACTTTTTACGACAAATAATGGCTAATTTTAGAAGCGATTTCAACCAATACAACATTAATCCTTATCTAATTAAATACCTTAAATACATTGTTGATTTGATATAAATCCATATGGCCCTTTACAGCATATGATTTAAATGAATACTTTCGAAGATATTACAGATTTAAAAATTGCGGCGGCGGGAGCGTGCCTATAAGCGCGTCGGTGGCCGCGGTTCTCCCTATTATATAGCCCAGTGTCAATAATTTTTGAAACCAAAAAAAAAAATCACAGTACGTAGGATGAAACCCATTGGAAAAGGAGGAGAATATTATAAAAATACAAGGAAAAATAACTTAAGGGCGATCTGAGCTCGGGAAAAAAGGGGGGGAGTTTTATGGGTAAAAAACGGTTTATCTCGATTTCCGGCAAAACTAGAAGTCCTATGGAAAAAAATCAAATAGCAAAGTTGTAGGTAATAAAAAGATCTACAACTTTTGTATTTACACTTTTTTCACATAACCTCAAAATTTATGTGAAAAGTTCAAAAAACCAAGTTTTTGGTTTTTTATTTTTATCTTTTAAAATAATTTTTTTTTTCACGGAATCTGGTGAAAACTTACCTTTTTATGTCCCAAATACACTGTAATTTATTTGATTTGAAATATTTAGTTTTTCTCCTTATTTTTGACTTAATATCGACTTAATTCTGACAGCTGTCATTGTCATTTACAGGTGAGTTATTTATATGGAAAACAGGGTTAACATCTACGAAGTACGATTTTACCCCAAACTACTTTAATTCCCTGTCAACATATAAAGCTCTAAGTCGCTTAATAATATTAATTGTTTTCCCTAAAATAGAAATTCCTAAGAATGGAAACTAGAAAGTGCACACTAACAGCAATAGAAAACAAAAGAAGCACATTGAAAAAATTTATTCAAAAATGGAAGTCGAATGACATTATCACCATGAAGTGTCTGTCAGGCATTTGTCATATCTACATGCAGCAGTTGATTTGTATTTGCATAAGTTTTGAATTTTTTATCTTTTTTGTGGGAATTGTTTTATCTCTGGTAACATTATGAAACGTCAGAATTCCACGGAATTAGTAATTCGGGTATAAGGTGAGATATAGTAAGTTCATTGTGGAAAATATCGTAAAAAGTCAAGCCGCCTGGGAGCTTTCATTGAAAACGCTGCCTAATCCCTGAGCGGGTAGTACCTACGCATAATATGCTCTACTACCCGTGCGAAGCCGGGGCGGGTCGCTAGTTTTTTAATAAAAGGACTTTTTCGGCATGTAAGACAATCCTAAAAACGATTTAGATAATGAAGTTCACGTGTATTAGCGAATGAGCGTACAATTTTCTTTGGGAGGTTGTTTCGTGGAATGGACCATAATTACAATATTATGTCAACAGGAGCAAAGCTGAAAGTGTTCATGGATCTACTGATGGATCTGGACGAAGGTGAACTGACCGACAGAGAGATCAGGGACGAGATGAACACGATCATCATGGCGGGGCACGACACTTCAGCGAACGTCACCGTTTTCGCCTTCCTGCTGATCGGATCTTATCCTCATGTGCAGGAGAAAATATTTCAAGAGCAAGTATACTTTCATCATCATTATCAATCAATACATTGCCGGCCCCCTACAGGGTACGGGTCTCCTCTCAGAATGAGAAGGGTTTAGACCGCAGACATAAAAGGGTTTAGTTCCCGGGATGTAAGGTAGTTTTGTACCAAATTTCATCAAAATCGCCTAAACTGTTGGGCCGTGAAAAGCTAGCAGACAGGCAGCTACACAGACAGACAGACATCATCATCATCATCATCATGATCAACCCATTACCGGCTCACTACAGAGCACGGGTCTCCTCTCAGAGTGAGAAGGGTTTTGGCCTTTTTGCACACTAAATTATTATTATTAAATTATTAAGCGTAGTCGGGTTTTAGTTTACGAACTTTATTACTTGTTGAAGTATTCGGTCCAGCGAGCTGTATAGGCTGTTCTACACTGCGCTTACCGGTACGCAACTACCCACGACCACCACTACAGCCTTTTTACGTCCCACTGCTGAGCACAGGCCTCCTCTCTCATAGGAGAGAGGTATTGGAGCTTAGACCCGCCACGCTGCTTCAATGTGGGTTGGAGGGCTACATAACTTGCCCACTGCTTGCTTATTCTTTGAACTAAGTCGGCTAATATGGTTCTCCTACGAATTTCGTTCCCTGCTTGAATCAAAGTTTTTGATAATCGTTAGAGTCATCATCATCATCATGATCAACCCATTACCGGCTCACTACAGAGCACGGGTCTCCTCTCAGAGTGAGAAGGGTTTTGGCCATAGTCTACCACGGCCAAGCGGATTGGCAGACTTCACACACCTTTGAGAACGTTATGGAGATCTCTCAGGCATGCAGGTTTCCTCACGATGTTTTCCTTCACCGTTAAAGCAAGTGATATTTAAATACTTAAAACGCACATAACTCCGAAAAGTTAGAGGTGCGTGCCCCGGGATCGAACCCACGACCTCCGATTAGAAGTCGGTTGTCCTAACCACTAGGCTAGCACAGACAGACAGACACACTTTCGCATTTATAATATTAGTATGGATTTGCAGATTACAAGAAGTATTCGGCGACACGGACAGAGACGTGGAGAAGCAAGATTTGTCGAAGCTCGTCTACTTGGAAGCGGTTCTCAAGGAGACCATGAGATACTATGTCATGGCGCCGTTTGTTGGCAGATATATTGACCGGGATGTGAAATTAAGTAAGTTATAAATTCTTGCACATTCACTCACTACATAAAACAACTTTAAATTTCGACCAAAATCTGTAGGTAGGACCTAGGTACCATGACTGTGTAGTAAGTATGTACTAACCTTCAATGGTACCTAATCTGGTTTGAATTTTTGGGAATAATTATTATTGGTACCACCACTACTCTCTTTTAAGTTTTAACGTCCCACAACTGGACACAGGCCTCCCTCAGTTCTAAATCCTCTAAAAGCTCAAAATCTAAATTTATAGAGCTTAGATCCGCCACGCTGCTCCAATGCGGGTTGGCGGGCTTTAACGACTATTGTCACATGATAGTAATAATAACCGGGACCGACGGCTCAACGTGCTCTCCGAGGCACGGGGGTAAAACACCGCCAACTGCCAACTCCGGGCTGGCACTGAGAATTTCTTGACAGAAAAACCCAATACTTAACAATTGTTTGCCCGACCCGGGAATCGAATCCGTGAGCTGCAGTTGAATATGCTAACCACTACACCAACGAGGCAGTTACAATCCATGCAACTGGATCGAAATATCGACAAATTATCAATCGTTGTCATTGTGGTTTAAAATGCACCTGTGTTTTACATTATATTATGCCGTTAAACCATCAAATAAGCCTTAAATAATTAAGTAAGTGCCCCATTCATTGAACGCGCCGCGTCGCCTCGGACAAATCCGCAAGACTCATGACGAATCGCGAACCCTACCATTCACACGAAGATTGGTCCGCGGCCATGTTGCCAGTGACAAATCTCGCGGATTGGTGCGCCCGTAAATGGTAGGCCTAATATGCACTGTAATAATATTGTCCCCCTGACCGAATTTCGGCCACGGCGGCCAATCGGCCGAGGCAGAGACTAACCATCTGCGCAGGAGATATTATAGTGCACAAGTGTGTGCGCATACACAGGTACACTCTCTATTCCCTCACTCTCATAGTCCGATGGGACGCCAATGCGACACGACCGGAGAGAGATTAGGCGCAGGACCGACGGCTTTACGTGCTCTCCGAGGCACGGGGGTGTATCTAACACCGCCAACTTCCAACTCCGGGCTGGCACTGAGAATTTCTTGACAGAAAACCCCAATACCTCATTTTTTTTGGCCCGACCCGGGAATCGAACCCAGGACCTCGTGATCCACAGTCGAACGTGCTAACCGCTAGACCAACGAGGCAGTCAAAATGCACTGTAGCAACTAGACCATACGACCGGCGACCCTTCATCTCCGTGAAACATTACAGAAAACTGCACACTCAGAGCCGGCAGCAACTGTATGTTGATGCTGTACGGCATCCACCGCAATCCGATATGGGGGCCGGATGTCGAGGAGTTCAGGCCCGAGAGGTGGTTGGATCCCGCCACGCTGCCGGGAAACCCCAACGCTTTCGTTGGATTCAGCCTGGGGAAGAGAAACTGTATAGGTAGATAAATTTAGTACTTAGGTAGGTACATCATTATCAACACATTACTTACCCTTACTTACTTCACACGCCTTTGAGAACATTATGGAGAACTCTCAGGCGTGCAGTTTTCCTTACGATATTTTCCTTCGCCGTTATAGCAAGTGATATTTAATTACTTAAAATAGGTAGTAATATAAATTAAAAGTAGTAGATACACGTGGGCCCAATGTGTTGAGTGAATTCGCTAGGCTTACGAGTTACGTGTCAATAGGACCATTTCATTGCAACTATGATAAAGGTCTCATCAGCACAAAATGTAAATGTGGGTAGTTAGTAAAATATCACGTGATTTTCTTTTCACGCCGTGATACTACAAATTTAAAAATTATCGTTTAATGATTTTCAGGAAAGACCTATGCAATGATGTCGATGAAGTCCCTACTAAGCCACGTCCTCCGAAGATACAGGATCTGTGCTGACCACTCCAAGCTCGTCGTGAAGCTGGACGTTCTGCTGAAGCCAGTCGCCGGACATTTTGTTTCTATTGAGGAAAGATTAAAAATATGATAACATTACATATTGATTGTTTTATTTATTTTATATCTATAAAATTTTCCATTTAAAAATAAACACATATTTTAATAATAATAATTATAATGACAAACATGATGAAATCAAAAATTTTGATTTTTGAACGCTACTAGGAACGCCATCCCGCCTTGACGCCATTCCGTCAAACAAGTGTCAACTGTCAACCCGATAAATGTCATAACAAAACAAGGTTTTTGTATCCAAAATCGAAACGTATTATGCATACTCATCCTTCAATGTATTTTCAGTCATATGATTACACAGTAATAAGCGCTAGTATTGTATTCTTCAAACGTTATAACTTATGGCCCAACTAAATATCTAAGTCGGTGTTGTTATCAGTTATTAAGTATCAGCCGACCAAAGTTCATAATAATATTTTCTTTACTTTACATAGTTAATTTTCATTAAAAAGGTACCCCAAAACTGTTTATGTACTTAAATAAGTTAAAAGTTCAATAATCTACTTATAGTTATATTTCAAATTGTTTGAAAAATATTAAATAAATTGAACCAAATATTATAACCTTCAATAAGTATTAAGTAGGTAACAACTATTAAATAGCAGTTACGTAATTTGTTATGTTTATTGAGTCGTGACGTTCGGACGAACACTTCAAAATGAACAACCCAATCTGGGCTCGGCGTGCGATAGCGTGTATAAAAACACACTTCCCCGTGAAAAAAGTTATCAGTTCATCAAGTGTCCGAAACTTCGGTGTAACATCGCGTAGCAACATGAAACTCGTTCAATTCGCTCACAAAAATAATCCCAGCGAGATTCGCGCTGGAATCCTGAAAGGCGACAGTGTGGTGGACATAAACAAGGCTGATAAAAATTTACCCAAAACCGTGTTGGAGATTCTGAGGAATGGTGACATTGAGAAAGTTAAGAGGTGCGTACGTTATTATTTTTGTGAATTAAACGATTTTGAACCTGAGATAGATACCTACATATATAGCTTAACAAATTTTATGCTGACACAGCCTATAATAGCTAGTTATCTATATAAATAAACTATCGACTGTGATTTCGAAATCAAAGATTGTTTAAGCAATACTATAACGCGTTATTAAATTTTTTTGTGTCTGTTTGTAGGGCTTAATTTTCGGAACGAATGAACAGATTTCAATGGGACTTTCCCAGATGGGTAGGGAATTAATCCAGGAATGATCTACACTTCTTTTTTCCTACAAACGTTTAGTGTTCCTTCATTGGAAAATAAAAACTCTTGTTTAGGGAAATATTAGCGACAATAATTTTATAATAAAAATTAATGACAAATATGATATTCCTATCATAGATGAACCTTCGTCAGTGGATTAAGATAAGTTCCAGATCACTATTAAGGGCAACAGTAAATAAAATTCAACTGGCCCTAATGGTTGCCAACCTACACTAGGAGATGGCACTCGTAATAGAATAGCTTAATTCACTATTTTTAGAGTTAGCAAACACCCTAAAGATGGACATAGGCAGTAGCCTAAAATCTATTTATAAAAAGTATTTTACTGTCGGAAATCAAAGAGCTCCCAGGGGATTAACAGGAGATGGAAACTAAATCCTTGCGGACAAAGTCTGGCTATCATCATGTAAAAAAAGTCAGTGTACTCTAATTTATATTATGTACTCTAATTTCAGATTACAATCTACCTCTGCAGCCTTAGTACCTCTGTCATCTGTAGATTTTGCAGCGCCGGTCCATGGCGTCGACAAAGTCCTGTGCGTGGGCCTCAACTACAAGGATCACTGCGAAGAACAGAAGCTGACTCCTCCTGAGGTGCCCATGATCTTCAGCAAATTCTCCAGCACCATCGTCGGGCCAAAGGATGCTGTGAGATTGAGAACGCAAGTCACTGATGTAAGATTTGATTCTACCACAGACATGTATTGTATATAGATCAGTGGTCTTTAACTATTTACAAAGAATTGATGCGTGCCTAGAATACTAGCAGAAGAATAGCACTTGCATCACTTACGTGTGATAAGAAATATCCCCTTTTTTGTGATTTATTTCTGAATTACTGTGTTTACAGTTTTGAAATAGGTTACGGTTATTTCAAGGGCCTGTTTCACCACCTTCTGATAAGTGTTGGATAGCTTATTCACAACTTTTGTCTTTGTCACTCGACATAATTAAGAAAGAGACAAAAATTATGTTTAGGCTATCCTACACTTAACTCTAATATCCCGCTTATTAGGTGCTGAAACAGGCCCTATAACAAATAAATGATGTTGAAATCTCTGTGTACTGAGTGATTCTAGAGATTTGTGTACAATTGTGCATCAATTTGGCACACGTTTACCTCTTACTTTGGATCATAAATACATTATCAAAGATTGAATGGCCCTTGATAATGTATTTCTATAGATTCTACCCTGTTTACTGGTGAGAACTGCCAGCTCAAAACTGCCTCTACGGCTCTTGCGGCTGCGGCGGGGATCTTGAGGTTCTTTATTTGAATGCTAGGTAATATCAAAAAAAAGAAAAGTTATTGGATTTCTCAGTCAAAAAAATCTTAGTAGTAATGCAGAGTTGGAAAGTAGGTGATGATCAATGATCAGAATAGACGGTGCAATGCCGCACGATATCATAATATGGATACGGCAATTCATAAATTCTTTTAATATTATCCCTGGTTTCTTTACTTTTTAATAGTACAACATGAAAAAGAGAAATCTCTTCGATACTGAACATTATATGAGGTATCAAAATGGCGCAAGACAGAAATCCCACAGTCATATCCATTGATAATGTTCCAGGTCATTCACCCCAAATTGCACTACCTATTCCGATCTTTGGTGAGGAATGAGGATAGATGCTTTTGAGAGTATGTAAAGCCACATATAAAGATGAGATGAATGACATTAGACATATGTACATGACTGATAACAACGTAGCAAGAACTCCGGCCTAATGGTTTGTTCTCCATGTCCGCAGAAAGTCGACTGGGAGGTGGAATTGACGGTGGTGATCGGGAAGACGGCCAGTAACGTGAAGGCAGCGGACGCGTTCGACTATGTCGTGGGCTACACCATCGCTCAAGACATCAGCGCGCGCGACTGGCAGAAGACTAGGAATGGCGGACAGTTCTTACTCGGCAAGGTGGATAAATTAATATTATTAAGCACAAAAATATTATTAAAATACTTCATCGATTTCGGTTTTTTAAGAATCCCTTGGGTACTCTATAATTTTCCAAGATAAAAAGTAGCCAATGTGATAATCCAGAGTACAATCTATCTCCGTTCCAAATTCCAGCTAAATATGTTCAATAGTTTTTGCGTGAAAGAGTAACAAACATACAAACTTTCGCCTTTATAATATTCGTGTGATTATTATTCACTAACTTCTGCTCGCATTTCGTCTGCGTAGAGTAAGGTTTTTCGAAAATTCCGCTGGAATATTTTGTTTTCCCGGAAAAATAAAACATCAGCAAGTTTCGTGAATTCCTTCAATTGAAATACATAATTCAAATTATATTAATGACTAGATGATGCCCACGGCTTCGCCCGTGTGGATTTAGGTTTTTAAAAATCCCGTGGGAACTTTTGATTTTCCAGAACAAAAAGTAGCTTATCTGTAGAAACTCGTCCCCAAAACGGAAAAATCCTGTGGGATGCCCACGATTTCGGAATACAATTCCTTACAGCATCAGGGTTGAGGAGTTGGATATGTACCTACTCGAGCTCATTCAACGATAAAGTCTTTAATTGGTACTCCCAATATCAATTTAAATAACCGAAAGTTTCTAAAACCCATTAGATTAGGTCCCCTACAGCATCAGGATTGAGGAGTTGGAATCCAAATTTTGTACAGAACAGGGTCGCAATGTTTCTCTATCGATTAAAAAAAAATTACGCACATCGGTTCAGAAATCTCGGAGATATCGGTGTACATAGGTAGAAAAACACAACTCCTCCTTTTTTGAAATTCGGTTAAAAAAGTAGCCTATGTTACTCCCTGGTTAATTCTCTACTTGTATGTGAAGGTCCCGTCAAAATCGGTTCAGCCGTTCCGAAGATTAGCCCGTTCAAACAGACAGACAGACAGACAGACAGACAGACAGACAAAAATTTTAAAAACGTGTGATTCGGTTATGGTAGCGTTCAAATAACCATATGAGCTTAATATGAGGTAGTTATTTCGATATTACAGACAGACATTTCAATTTTATTTATTAGTATAGATTATTATTCACTAGCTTTTGCTCGAGTACCGTCTGCGTAGAGTAAGATTTTTCGAAAATCCCGCTGGAATCTTTTGTTTTCCCGGGATAAAAAAACATCGGCTAGGAAATAAATAAAAATACATAGCAAGTTTCGTGGGTTCTTTCAATTGAAATAATTTTTTTTCCATTTATCGAAGTTTTCCAGGTCACGCCAAAATCGTCAAAGCCATAAAATCCAAAATGCATTATATCTAAAGACAAACAACATTTATCTTACGAGATTTTACACTTAGTTCAGTGACATTATCTTAAGTGCATGCTGACAATTCATATTAAAATTATCTACTGATATTCATATAAAAATAATCTACGGAAGATGATCTATAGTTAAGATAAATAAATCTATGAAAAAACTCAAAGATCTTGAATATAGATGAATTTGAAATTGCATTGCATGTTGCACTTTCAGATTAGATTCAGATTATTTATTCAAAATCATACCACTTTCCATTTTTTGAATGTCAATCAAACTTTACTAGTATACTAGCTGACCCCCGCGACTTCGTTCGCGTGTTTATAGGTTTTATATAGGATCGGAACGGATCCCATGTAAACTAAGTTACTCCTTATAACATCACCTATCTGTCATTGAAAGTTCCGTTAAAATCGATCCAGCCGTTTTTGAGATTAGTTGAAACAAATAGACAGACCGACAAACATAAATTTAAACACACGCCAGTTTAAAATAAGCCGTACGTACAAAGATCCGGGTCCCAAGTTATTTGAACCCAATAAATGTCTGTCATTTCTGAACTAAAAAATCTATGACCTTGAAATATTTACGGGACAATATATAAAGTAGTACCTTTCTAACAAAAAAAGAATGAGTGAAATCGAACAACGCGTTAATGAATTACAGCTAAATACACGTTTTAACTTTCATCCCCTCTCCCAAGGGAACCGTGCAGAATTTCGGGATAAAAAGTATCCTATGTCCTACCTCGGAGTATAAACTCAAATCGTACCAAGTTTCATTTGAATCCATTCAGTAGTTTCGGCGTGATGCGCGGCCAAGATACAGACAGACAGACAGACAGACAGACAGACAGACAGACAGACAGAAAGACAGACAGACAGACAAAAATGAAAAAAATTGCAGTTTTGGCTTCAGTATCGTTTATAGAGTGCCCTCCAATATTTTTTTTTTAAATATCTTCAATGTACAGAATTGGATTTGTTACAGTTTTATTATATTACTAGATGATGCCCACGGCTTCGCCCGTGTGTATTTAGGTTTGTAAAAATCTCGTGGGAACTTTGATTTTCCAAAACAAAAAGTAACCTATCTGCAGTAAGTAGTAACCTGTCCACAAAACGGAAAAATTCCGTGGGATCCTTACGATTTCAGAATGCAATTCCTTACAGCATCAGGGTTGAGGAGTTGGAATCCAAATTTTTTGTAGAACAGTGTCGCAATGTTTCTCTATGGATTAAAAAAAAAATTACGCAAATCGGTTCAAAAATCTCGGAGATATCGGTGTACATAGGTAGAAAAACACAACTCCTCCTTTTTTGAAAGTCGGTTAAAAAAGTAGCCTATGTCACTCCCTGGTTAATTCTCTACTTGTATGTGAAAGTCCCGTCAAAATCGGTTCAGCCGTTCCAAAGATTAGCCCGTTCAAACAGACAGACAGACAGACAGACAGACAGACAGACAAAAATTTTAAAAACGTGTGATTCGGTTATAGTATCGTTCAAATAACCATATGAGCTTAATATGAGGTAGTTATTTCGATATTACAGACAGACACTTCAATTTTATTTATTAGTATAGATGGAATGGTGGGAATTAAGTATTTAAGACAACAGTAATAAATTATTTCAAAATAGAGACACTAGCATTTAGCAAGGATTAAGTTCATAATATGTTGCCTGAGGTCACTCTTAGTGATGTCACCTTTTGTATAAAAATATTCCTGTAACTCTATTTTTGTAATTATACAATATACATTATACAGGGTATAAGTTTCGCCGTTATCGAAAGTTTAACGTAGTAGTAATTGGATTGTGTTTTGCTAGTATAATAATAGATTATACTAGCAAAACACAATCCAATTACCAATACCAATAACTATTTGTGTTATACTTATAGTATACTAGCGACCCGCCCCGGCTTCGCACGGGTAGTAGAGCATTTTATGCGTAGGTACTACCCGCTCAGGGATTAGGCAGCGTTTTCGATGAAAGCTCCCAGGCGGCTTTTACGACTTTTTACGATATTTTCCACAATGAACTTACTATATCTCACCTTATACCCGAATTACTAATTCCGTGGAATTCTGACGTTTCATAATGTTACCAGAGATAAAACAATTCCCACAAAAAAGATGAAAAATTCAAAACTTATGCAAATACAAATCAACTGCTGCATGTAGATATGACTTTCTAGTTTCCATTCTTAGCAATTTCTATTTTAGGGCGAAACAATTAATATTATTAAGCGGCTTAGAGCTTTATATGTTGACAGGGAATTAAAGTAGTTTGGGGTAAAATCGTACTTCGTAGATGTTAACCCTGTTCTCCATATAAATAACTCATCTGTAAATGAAAATGACAGCTGTCAGAATTAAGTCGATATTAAGTCAAAAATAAGGAGAAAAACTAAATATTTCAAATCAAATAAATTAGTGTATTTGGGACATAAGAAAGTAAGTTTTCACCAGATTCCGTGAAAAAAAAAATTATTTTAAAAGATAAAAATAAAGAACCAAAAACTTGGTTTTTTGAACTTTTCACATAAATTTTGAGGTTATGTGAAAAAAGTGTAAATATAAAAGTTGTAGATCTTTTTATTACCTACAACTTTGCCATTTAATTTTTTTCCATAGGACTTCTAGTTTTGCCGGAAATCGAGATAAACCGTTTTTTACCCTTAAAACTCCCCCCCTTTTTTCCCGAGCTCAGATCGCCCGTAAATTATTTTTCCTTGTATTTTATAATATTCTCCTCCTTTTCCAATGGGTTTCATCCTACGTACTGTGATTTTTTTTTTGGTTTCAAAAATTATCGACAATGGGCTATAGGGAGAACCGCGGCCGCCGACGCGCTTATAGGCACGCTCCCGCGCCGCCGCAATTTTTAAATCTGTAATATCTTCGAAAGTATTCATTTAAATCATATGCTGTAAAGGACCATATGGATTTATATAAAATCAACAATGCATTTAAGGTATTTAATTAGATAAGGATTAATGCTGTATTGGTTGAAATCGCTTCGAAAATTAGCCATTATTTGTCGTAAAAAGTAAATGACAAAAAAATGTTATTGTGGGATATCCATAAGAGATAGACATATACCATCGCGGACTTTTCTGTAGACCTTTTCAATGTGTACAATACTTAGTACATTATTTTGATAAATCTCGTAGGGTTCAGCCTGCGTTTGCAATGTAAGCGGAAAAAATGTAATTATTTACGACATCACATTAGAAACCTCAAAAATAACAGTATTTCTCCACAATTTAATGGATGTTATTATACATATAAACCTTCCTCTTGAATCACTCTATCTATTAAAAAAAACCGCATCAAAATCCGTTGCGTAGTTTTAAAGATTTAAGCGTACAAAGGGATATAGGGACAGAGAAAACGACTTTGTTTTATACTATGTAGTGATAGTGGTTTAGTATTTAATAATTTTAATATTTTTCATTCAAACTGGCAATGTAGCGTGCACAACTCGGGGTCAATGCCCCGCTTACGGAGTAGGTATACAGTACCTACTACGGCGGCCGGCGACAACTTTTATATGTATATGCATCAGCTAATTACGAACATTTAAAAAATACAGGAAATATTTTAAACTAGCTGATCCCCGCGACTTCGTTCGCATGGATATAGGCTTTTATATAGGATCCCATAATCCTTTTTAGGGCTCCGTAGTAAACAAGGAACCCTTATAGTTTCGCCATGTCCGTCCGTCTGTCCGTCCGTCCTCGGTTAATCTCAGAGACTATTAGTGCTAGAAATCCGTAATTTGGCATGAGTATAAATATTAATCACGCCGACAAAGTGGTGAAATAAAATTTTGATAAATATTTTTTTAGGGTAGCTCCCCTACATGTAAAGTGGGGATGAATATTTTTTTTCTCGTCTACCCCATAGTGTGGGGTATCGTTGAATAGGTCTTTTAAAAATACTGTGGGTGTGGGAACATCATTGTTCGATTTCTAGATCCGTTTGTAAAATATGATGTTATAAAGTGCAAATTTTTATTAGAGTCAAGTGTCCCCCCCCTCTATCAGCCAAATGGCAGTATATAGGAACTTAGAAAAAATTCACAGCAGTAGGGTATATAATCAATTTTAAAGGAAAACTATCACGGCTAAGTAGGGTTCACAGGTTAAGGAGTTATATCTGTTTTTCGAGGATTGTGACTACGGAACTCTACACTGCGCGTGGCCCGCCACGCACTTGGCTGGTTTTTTATTTGTACCTAAACTAAATGTAGCCTAAGTTACTCCTTATAACATCACCTATCAGCCATTAAAAGTTCCGTCAAAATTAATCCAGCCGTTTAGGAAATTAACTGGCACAAATAGACAGATCGACAAACATAAATTTAAACGCACACCAGTTTAAAATAAGCCGTACGTTCAAAGATCCGGGTCCCAAGTTATTTGAACCCAATTAATGTCTGTCATTTCTGAACTAAAACACCTATGACCTTGAAATATTTACGGGACAATACTTAAAGTATTACCTTTCTAAAAAAAAAGAATGAGTTAAATCGAACTACGCGTTAATAAATTACAGCTAAATTCACGTTTTAACGTTCTTCCCCTCTCCCAAGGGAACCGTGCTGAATTTTGGGATAAAAAGTATCCTATGTCCTACCTCGGAGTAAACTCAAATCGTACCAAGTTTCATTCGAATCCATTCAGTAGTTTCGGCGTGATGCGCGGCCAAGATACAGACAGACAGACAGACAAAAATGAAAAAAAATTGCAGTTTTGGCTTCAGTATCGATTATAGAGTGCCCTCCAATAAAATTGTTCAAAATATCTTCAATGTACAGAATTGGATCTGTTACAGTTTTATTATATTATAGAAGATAGAAGATGAAGTGAAAACTTCTTTAGACGCGTTGAGCACTTTTTGGGTGAACAAAAATCATGAATCTCGCGTCATCGCACGCTTCTAATTAGCTATACCTATGTATACTTACTGTTTAAACTTTAATTATTGATCACTTCTATGGGCTTTAAATTTTTTCCAGTTTTCACTTCTATCTCCAGTCTCCAAAGACTGCCTCGCATTTTTTTGTGGTTTATAATTGTTAGTAATCATCACTACTTTACTTACTATTCGTTTTCGTTTCCTAGAGCGGTCCCCTTACACCCGGTGTACATATTTATTTATTTATCTATACTAATAAATAAAATTGAAGTGTCTGTCTGTAATTTTGAAATAACTACCTAATATTGAGCTCATATGGTTATTTGAACGATACCATAATCGAATCACACGTTTTTAAAATTTTTGTCTGTCTGTCTGTCTGTCTGTCTGTCTGTCTGTCTGTCTGTTTGAACGGGCTAATCTTCGGAACGGCTGAACCGATTTTGACGGGACCTTCACATACAAGTAGAGAATTAACCAGGGAGTAACATAGGCTACTTTTTTAACCGACTTTCAAAAAAGGAGGAGTTGTGTTTTTCTACCTATGTACACCGATATCTCCAAGATTTCTGAACCGATTTGCGTAATTTTTTTTGTAATCGATAGAGGAACATTGCGACACTGTCCTACAAAAAATTTGGATTCCAACTCCTCAATCCTGATGCTGTAGGGGACCTGATCCCCAAAACTAATGGGATTTAGGAACTGTTGGTTATTTAAATTGATATTGGGGGTACCAATTAAAGACTTTATCGTTGAATGAACTCAAGTAGGTATATCCAACTCCTCAACCCTGATGCTGTAAGGAAAATTGCATTCCGAAACCGTAGGGATCCCACGGAATTTTTCCGTTTTGGGGACGAGTTACTACAGATAGGCTACTTTTTGTTCTGGAAAATCAAAAGTTCCCACGGGATTTTTAAAAACCTAAATCCACACGGGCGAAGCCGTGGGCATCATCTAGTTGTATAAATAAATATTGTATAAATATTTATTTATTTATTGTATAAATAAATAAACGAGTTCCCTTTCGTTTAAATTTACAGTCCATGGACACGTTCTGTCCGATCGGGCCGTGCATCACCACTAGCGATGAGATCGGAGATCCACAGAACTTGGCGATCAAGTGCAGCGTCAACGGCGCGCTCAAGCAGACCAGCAACACCGACCAGCTCGTGCACAAGATACCCGACGTTATCGAGAGATTGACCTCGTGAGTACATTATTACTATACGACGGGTTTGTGATAGAGTCTACATCTACTAACTACTTTATTAATTCAACACTAAGATTTATAAGGAATACGAAAACAGAGTCCCTTACGTCGTCCCTTAGGCTGGCCTCACACAGCCGGAATGATTCAGAATCTGAAATTTTCAGATTCTGAATTCCGGCTGTATGAGGCCGGGCTCAGACACATTTTGTCAGATCGATCTGAAAAATTAAGAATCTGAAAAAATCAGAATGTGTGTGGAGAACAGTAAAATTGTTTGCATTTCTGGGCTTTCTGAATTCAGATTCGGAATTCAGATTCTGAATTCCGGCGTTCATTCCGGCTGTGTGACGCCGGCCTTAGACGTCCCACGCTAGTCTCTCCGTTTGGAAGCACTCGCTAAAGTACAGCAAGAAGCTTAGGTGTAGAACGTCGATGGTTTCATTTCTGATGAATATGCTGCATAGACTCATACAAGTCACAGAGGCTACTGATATTGAGAAACGTCACTTCGGCGCGAGGTAAACGACAAGTGGCGCCATCTAGTTTACGCAGGTGTCAACTTCGCTTGTTCCTAAGTTTGCTTTTTTTCTTTTTTTTTTTGAGTACTTTTCGGGAGACTTAAGCGGCTTTTATTGTTTCCGCAGAGTGATGACCCTCCTGCCGGGGGACATAATCCTGACGGGCACGCCGGGCGGGGTGGGCATGTACCGTGACCCGCCCGAGTACCTGAGGCCCGGTGATGTGATCCACAGCGAGATACAGAACATTGGCGTGCTGGAGACCAGGGTGCAGGCGTTTTAGATGAACGAATTATGACCTAAATGTAATATATATAAGAACCAGAATAAAAAAACCTGCGCACAACAATGTAATTTCTACTCAACTCGGTGGTCAGAGGACATTTCAAACGTGCGAACTGAGTCATTAATCATTTTTATCGGACTTCTCGCTCGCACTTACAGGCCTTATGGAACTGGAACCTGTTTCTCCGGTGTTGTGCGTAACAGTGAAAAAGGATTTTTCGATAGTCGATAACAGGTTATAAAGAGCGAGGGAGAGCACTCACAACCCATGATTGTAATGTTTTACGGCTTAGTTCGCACGTTTGTAATGTCCCAACTATAGTGATGACCCTCCTGTCTGCTACTTTGAGATGACTATATATACCCGAATTTATCTTCAAACCTGTGTACAGCAAAGTAATTTATCTGGTAATAATAAAAAAACTGTGCTAAAGTTCGCAATGTAATGCAATCAGCTGACGCCTATTATCGTCGACCACCCGCCGCTCGCGAGCATTGACCCCGAGTTGTGCAGTCTGGCTCATTACTGACAAATTGTTTTAATATAAACTTCGCAAATATTTACATTGAACAAATCAGAATGTTGTTACTAATATAATTATTAAGTATAATTATTGTTAATATTAATGTAAGGAAATAAATAAAGTATAATATTGTTTTTGAAATTCTTTATTTACATTACATTTATTTACAATCTTATGTTAAAGCACAACCATTTTTCTCCTTGTACAAGATACCACCGCTGGCAATTAGTGAGAGCTAGCGAAGTGTTGGAAAATGACGTCACACTAGACGTCCACCTCCTGGGACTCGATGTTGAAATGTCGTAATAGAATACAAGTATAAATTAAAAACGGGAAGATACAAGGAAGAAGACCCCCTGAAAGAAGAAGAACCTCATGGCTGAAAAATCTCAGGACGTGGTTCAAATTAAGCACCAGATCCTTGTTTCGTGCGGCTGTCTGTAAAATCAAAATTGCCAGAATGATAGCCAACCTCCGGTAGGAGATGGCACCATAAGAAGAAGAAGAAGAATTCATCTTTCAAACAAAAAAACCGCATTCAAATCGGTTCACCCGTTTGAGCGCCACAGGGGAACAGACAGAAACACACATACATACACAAACACACACACAGACACGTCAAACTTATAACACCCCGTCGTTTTTGCGTCGGGGGTTAAAAATAGAAAAGTTTTTTACATATTATTCAAATAAACCTTTACCAGTGATTTAAGGTCATAACTCCTTACTAATTGTATCTCATTGAATGAAACAAGAACCAGAGAATTTGTATACCTAATATCTATACTGTGACAAAATTTCAAACGGCATTGCATACCTCATTCTCCAGTGAAGATCTGATAGGTTATTTGCTAACTTACTGATTATCAAATGAAAGCCACCGAATTATAACCCGCGGCACGAAACTCGAGTGCTGACCTTCAATGCGCAGAAGTCGAAAATGAGGCATCACGGGTGGTGAGGGGGTCTCGGGGAGGGCGTGGGGATCGTTCGTAAGCATTGATTCGTAAGTAAGCTCTCGCGGATCCCTCGTAAGCGCTGATTGGCTCTCCAATCGTACTGTGTTCCGCTCACTCGTACGACGCTGCGCGCACTTGAAGGTCACCGCTCGAGTTGCGTGCCGCGGGTTATAGTTTGATATAGGTACCTAACCTACCTAGGTAGGT
This sequence comes from Melanargia galathea, assembly GCA_920104075.1. Lineage (NCBI taxonomy): Eukaryota > Metazoa > Arthropoda > Insecta > Lepidoptera > Nymphalidae > Melanargia > Melanargia galathea. The sequence goes on along the minus strand of OV049868.1, from coordinate 4,218,688 downwards.
ACCTAAATAAAATAAAAAATAAAAAAGCCTTTTATTTCTTACATTTAACAGTATTTTAGTATCTTTACAAATGTTTTGTTATTCGGTTAGTTAAACTTATAAATTAGTTAGAATTGTTAGGTAATTAATGATATTATTTATGTAAGAACCCCAAGTTTGGTAAAGGCCTCCTCCAAAGGTAGGTATAGGTACATAAGATGTGTAAAAAACCGAAATTTACGCGGACGAAGCCGCGGAGCTATTATAAAGCTAGTACAAACTAATGTCGTTTTATTTCTGACTGTCGTTACATAAGTAAAATTGTAATAATTTACAGTAGGTAGGTAACCAGCAGGGCGATTCAGAACACTTCGATTCGGTTTCGATTTCGACAACTACCCTGTCGATACGGTTATTCTGAATTGAAAATACATCTTATCGTACGATAACTTACCGAATCGATCGATAGTTACGTTATCGAAGTGTTCTGAATTACTTACCGTACGATAAGATGTATTTTTAATTCAGAATAACCGTATCGACAGGGTAGTTGTCGAAACCGAAACCGAATCGAAGTGTTCTGAATCGCCCTGTAGGTACTCTTATGTACATAACTACTAACTAGCGCCGCGTCGCGTGAACTCGCTTATGATTAAGGGCCCCGGAGAGGTTAGAAACTATAGTCTAGTCTGGCATACTATGAACGTATGTACCTACATCACGTGAGTTTCCCATACATTTTTTTAACCCCCGACGCAAAAACGACGGGGTGTTATAAGTTTGACGTGTCTGTGTGTGTGTGTGTGTGTGTGTGAGTGAGTGTGTGTGTGTGTGTGTGTGTGTGTGTGTGTGTGTGTGTGTGTCTGTCTGTTCTCCTGTAGCGCTCAAACTTATGAACCGATTTGAATGCGGTTTTTTTTGTTTGAAAGATGAATTAGTCGAGTGCTTGTTAGCTATGTTTGATGAAAATCGATCCAAGATGGCCGCTGCTACAAAATGGCGGATTACATATGTTTTTCACAACTCCCTTTATATGGATAACAAACGAAAGGGCTTGACTAGTAGAAAAGCACTATTGCAAATCTAAGATGGTCGCCGCCACAAAATGGCGATTGTCGGGGTTTTTTTAATTTTTATACTTGTTATTCAACCAACCCTAGTAGCAATTTGCGTTGGCTGTTGGTTGGGCCTCTGTCCCTAGTTTGGTTGGCCAACAGTTAGGCTTGTCATCCCTAAAAAACGTGGTTCCAACCGTTGAAAAGCGGTTGGCCCACTTGACCCGAGCCAACGACTTTCAACCAACGACTAGCCAACAATAGGCTAGTCGTTGCTTTTCTCATGATGGCCCAACAAAAGAATTCATACTATATACCTACGTTGGCTAGTCGTTGATTTGCTTACAATGGCCCAACAAAAGAATTCCTACTGTATGCCCACGTTGGCTGGTAGTTTATTTTCTTACAATGGCCCAATGAAAAAAATCATACTGTATACCTACGTTGGATAGTAGTTGATTTGCTTACAATGGCCCAACAAAGGAATTCATACTGTATACCTACGTTGGCTGGTAGTTTATTTTCTTACAATGGCCCAATGAAAAAAATCATACTGTTTACCTACGTTGGATAGTAGTTGATTTGCTTACAATGGCCCAACAAAGGAATTCATACTATATGCCTACGTTGATTTGCTTACAATGGCCCAATGAAAAAATTATTTTTATAAAATTATTGGGAATATATTTTCGTATACTGTTTACTATCTAGTTACAATATTATACGTTCATAGGTTTCCAGAACGCCCTGTCCCAGCAGATGTGGATGCAAGGGTTCATGCCACCTATATAGTTTGGTACTAAAACTAGCGTTAAACCACACGAGTAGAAAAGGAACAGAGAGGAAGCTACCTACAAGCGTCCCGCAGCAAGTACACTCACACATAGCGCCGCTCACGCACACACGGGCTGTCACGGACGCTCCGCTAGTGAACAGTTAGTTGAATAACGTCAAGGCTGTCGTATGGTCGTGTCGCGTGCGCATTAAATTATTAGCGAGAGTTATTAGCGAGAGTTTAGACAACTGTGTACTTAAAATAGTGTAAATTATACTTATAAAAAATTAAGTGTTGTGTTTAGACAAATATGCCTCAGTATTGTACAGTATGTTTAAGTTCCACTATATATATCTATACTAATAAATAAAATTGAAGTGTCTGTCTGTTATTTCGAAATAACTACCTCATATTAAGCTCATACGGTTATTTGAACTGTACCATAACGGAATCACACGTTTTTAAAATTTTTGTCTGTCTGTCTGTCTGTCTGTTTGAACGGGCTAATCTTCGGAACGGCTGAACCGATTTTGACGGGACTTTCACATTCAAGTCGAGAATTAACCAGGGAGTAACATAGGCTATTTATACATATTTTTTAACCGACTTTCAAAAAGGAGGAGTTCTGTTTTTCTACCTATGTACACCGATATCTCCGAGATTTCTGAACCAATTTGCGTAAATTTTTTTTTAATCGATAGAAAAACATTGCGACCCTGTTCTATAAAAAATTTGGATTCCAACTCCTCAATCCTGATGCTGTAGTGGACCTGATCCCCAAAACTAATGGGTTTCAGAAACTTTCGGTTATTTAAATTGATATTTATCGTTGAATGAACTCGAGTAGATACATATCCAACTCCTCAACCCTGATGCTGTAAGGAATTGCATTCCGAAATCGTGGGGATCCCACGGGATTTTTGCGTTTTGGGGACGGGTTACTACAGATAAGCTACTTTTTGTCCTGGAAAATCAAAAGTTCCTACGGGATTTTAAAAAACCTAAATCCACACGGGCGAAGCCGTGGGCATCATCTAGTAAAAAATAAGGATATTTCTTTTTTTGTACCCTAGAGATCAAGTGAAGTAAGTATACCTACCTTTACATAATATTATATTATCTACACAAAAAATCAAACCAAAACGGAAATCAGATTCTACTCAATAGAATTAGGTAAAACATTGCCAGGTAAGTTAAAATAGCTCCTGTACACAATGGACCATTTCGATGGGCCTATCTAAGGTACCTATCTAAGTAACTAGGTACTTAATTCATTCAATTTACTAAAGTAAGTAAGTATCTATAAGGTAAGTAAGTATTATAGGTACTGTCACGCGGGCGAAACCGCGGGCAGAAGCTAGTATAATATAAAAAACATTTTATTCCAATCATTACTACATATCTTGCTATACATATATACTAGTATATAATATTTTTATTTTTACCCATAATTTTTCACATGCAACAGGTGACAACCCTATCAGAATAGGTATAAATTTTGGACGTTCTTAGGTAGCTTCCCTTCTGGTTATTCTGTGGTTAAACTCTGTCCCAGCAGGTGTGGATGCAGAGTTCGTTACCCGTTTAAGTACCAAGTAAGGATTAGAATGATTTACCAACATAAGCCGGCCGATATATATACGCGGACCCGCAGTCAATTGTAGCGCGACTTAACGTACTACTAGCGCCATCAAGTTTCACAGGTCAAGTACTAAAATCGGTGTTACAATGGATATTTATTTCGGCTTTATGATGAAGCAGATGTTGTAGTAGTGGTGTAGTGATAGCCTAGTGGTTAGGACGACCGACATCTAATCAGAGGTCGTGGGTTCGATCCCGGGCACGCACCTCTTAACTTTTCGGAGTTATGTGCGTTTTAAGTATTTAAATATAACTTGCTTTAACGGTGAAGGAAAACATCGTGAGGAAACCTGCACGCCTGAGTGTTCTCCATAACGTTCTCAAAAGTGTGTGAAGTCTGCCAATCCGCTTGGCCAGCGTGGTAGACTATGGCCAAAACCCTTCTCACTCTGAGAGGAGACCCGTGCTCTGTAGTGAGCCGGTAATGGGTTGATCATGATGATGATGATGATGATGATGAGATGTTGTAGGAGTAAGTTTTTTACTTAGGTAAGTTAGTTAGTTAAGCTTTATTATGAATAGGAAGGTGTAACTTCATATCGATCGATTTTTTTTTGTAATTTATTGTATAGAAATCTATACTAATATAATAAAGCGGAAGAGTTTGTTTGTTTGAACGCGCTAATCTCGGAAACTACTGGACCAATTTCAAAAATTATTTCCTTGAGTGCTATAGGCTATATAATATTATGTACCACGGGCAAAGCTGGGGCGGACCGGGTGGTTGAGATGCCAACTAAGTCCCTCTGTAAGGCCAACTGCATGAAATGTTACGTTACGTCATGCAATATTGCCAACAATCTTGTAACGTTAGGCCAACCTTCGCCATAGTTGGTTTAACAACAAGGTATAATCATACTGTTGGTCCAACGTTGGCCTAACTACAGACTACAGCGTTGTAATATATGCAAAATATGTAACGTTGGGCCAACGTTCGCTATAGTTGGTTGAACAACAAGGTATAATCATACTGTTGGTGCAACGTTGGCCTAACAACAGACTTCGGCGTTGTAATATATGCAATATATGTAACGTTGGGCCAACGTTCGCTATAGTTGGTTGAACAACAAGGTATAATCATACTGTTGGTCCAACGTTGGCCTAACTACAGACTACAGCGTTGTAATATATGCAAATTATGTAACGTGGGGTCAACCTTCGCTATAGTTGGTTGAACAACAAGGTATTATCATACTGTTGGTCCAACGTTGGCCTAACTGCAGACTACAGCGTTGTAATATATGCAAAATATGTAACGCTGGGCCAACGTTCGCTATAGTTGGTTGAACAACAAGGTATAATCATACTGTTGGTGCAACGTTGGCCTAACTACAGACTTCGGCGTTGTAATATATGCAAAATATGTAACGTTGGGCCAACGTTCGCTATAGTTGGTTGAACTACAAGGTATAATCATACTGTTGGTCCAACTTTGGCCTAACTACAGACTACAGCGTTGTAATATATGCAAATTATGTAACGTGGGGTCAACCTTCGCTATAGTTGGTTGAACAACAAGGTATAATCATACTGTTGGTGCAACATTGGCCTAACTACAGACTACAGCGTTGTAATATATGCAAATTATGTAACGTTGGGCCAACCTTCGCTATAGTTGGTTGAACCTATCTTGTTGTTCCTTATACCTTGTTGTTCGACCAACTATAGCGAAGGTTGGCCCAACGTTACATAATTTGCATATATCACAACGCTGTAGTCTGTAGTAAGGCCAACGTTGGACCAACAGTATGATTGTACCTTGTTGTTTAACCAACTATAGCGAACGTTGGCCCAACGTTACATATTTTGCATATATTACAACGCTGTAGTCTGTAGTTAGGCCAACGTTGGACCAACAGTATGATTATACCTTGTTGTTCAACCAACTATAGCAAAGGTTGGCCCCACGTTACATAATTTGCATATATAACAACGCTGTAGTCTGTAGTTAGGCCAACGTTGGACCAACAGTATGATTATACCTTGTTGTTCAACCAGCTATAGCGAACGTTGGCCCAACGTTACATATTTTGCATATATTACAACGCTGTAGTCTGTAGTTAGGCCAACATTGGACCAACAGTATGATTATACCTTGTTGTTCAACCAACTATAGCGAAAGTTGGCCCAACGTTACATATATTGCATATATTACAACGCTGTAGTCTGTAGTTAGGCCAACGTTGCACCAACAGTATGTTTATACCTTGTTATTCAACCAACTATAGCGAACGTTGGCCCAACGTTACATAATTTGCATATATTACAGCGCTGTAGTCTGTAGTTAGGCCAACGTTGGACCAACAGTATGATTATACCTTGTTGTTCAACCAACTATAGCGAAAGTTGGCCCAACGTTACATATATTGCATATATTACAACGCTGTAGTCTGTAGTTAGGCCAACGTTGGACCAACAGTATGATTATACCTTGTTGTTCAACCAACTATAGCGAACGTTACCCAAAGTTACATAATTTGCATATATTACAACGCTGTAGTCTGTAGTTAGGCCAACGTTGGACCAACAGTATGATTATACCTTGTTGTTCAACCAACTATAGCGAACGTTGGCCCAACGTTAAATATTTTGCATATATTACAACGCCGAAGTCTGTAGTTAGGCCAACGTTGCACCAACAGTATGATTATAACTTGTTGTTCAACCAACTATAGTGAACGTTGGCCCAACGTTACATATTTTGCATATATTACAACGCTGTAGTCTGTAGTTAGGCCAACGTTGGACCAACAGTATGATTATACCTTGTTGTTAAACCAACTATGGCGAAGGTTGGCCCAACGTTACAAGATTGTTGGCAATATTGCATGACGTAACGTAACATTTCATGCAGTTGGCCTTACAGAGGGACTTAGTTGGCATCTCAACCACCATCTCCCAACATGTTACCAACCGTTGGCTACCGTTGGCAACAAACCCCCAACGAAAATTGCTACTAGGGAATACAATTCAAGTTAGCCCTTGACTGCAATCTCACCTGATGGTAAGTGGCGATGCAGTCTAAGATGGAAGCGGGCTAACTTGTAAGAGGTATGCATACCCCTGATAAGTTTCTACACGGCATCGTACCGGAACGCTAAATCGCTACAGCTTTTGCCGGTAGGGTGGTAAACCACGGCTGAAGCCTCCCACCAGACCAGACCAGAAACAATTTAGAAATTATAAAATCCCAAATTGTCCCTGAATCGAACCCGGAACCCGCCAATTATAAGACTGCAGCGCTCACCACTGCGCCAGGGAGGTTGTCAAACATTGCAGTCTTTGCACGTGAATCGAACTTAGGCCACGGTGGTCAATCTCAACTACCTGCTACTAGACTACTAGGAGAATAGCCAACTATGCAGGACCGATTTTCGACAAAGTGCGGCGTTCGGCGCTCGACGTCACAAACTTGAATTATTCATTGGGCCAACATCATAAACAAGTCTGCAAAAAATCCGAACTACCCGATTTGACGCAAGGTATTGCAAACGCTAAAGTTACTGGACTATATATAATGAATGAATGAATGAATTATACTGAGCTAAAAATGTTCATAGCAATCGCGCGGCGTGGCGTGCATCATTTCATCTGCGGCCCACCTACGCGCCGCGTGAATTACGACCTCCCATTTGCTTCAATAATTGACCCCAATTGCCGGCTGAGGTCACACAGGCAGGCCCTGTGAATCACGGACTGTAACGATTTTGACCACACCTTGAAGAATAAAAGTACTTATTTCATCATCATCATTACCATATTTTGACGATCTTAGGGTGTAAGTGGCCCAAATTCCACGTATGTGGCCAAAGTCAACCTCACCTGCGGTGCACCCTGCCTATATGCTAACGAGGCCCTGACGCTCTCAGTCCCCTCTACGGGTCGTTGTGCCTGATACCACACAACGTAATCTGGATGGACGGAAGATCTCCTTGGCGCAGTGGTGGAGTAGCAGTACTGAAGGTTTCGGGTTCAAGTTCCGGCAGTGACAATTTAGGATTTTATAATTTCTAAATTGTCTCTGATCTGGTCTGGTGGGAGGCTTCAGCTGTGGCTAGTTACCACCCTAGCGGGCAAGCCGTGCCGCCAAGCGATTTAGCGTTCCGGTACGATGTTGACATGAGTTTAACAAAACTGTTATACCTCTTTCAAGTTAGCCTGCGTCTACCTTTGACTGCATAGTGCATAGTCACTTACCATCAGGTGATATCGCAGACAGGGCTATGTTTTACATGATTAACAATAAAAAAAATCAACCCGGCCCACTATAGGGCACGCGGTGTCTTCCCTCAGAATGAGAAAGGGTTTAGGCCGTAGTGTACCTACCAAGCTGGCCAAGTACGGTTCGGTAGATGACTTCACACGCCAACGTTACATTCGGGTAAAAACTCACGCAATCAAGATTTGAATTCGGAATTCAAATTGCCATTGTGCAACAGATCAACACATCTCGCCGCTGATTGGTGAATAGGCCACTCAATTGAGCCAATCGCCGTCTTCCGTCGGCCGCAGGAAGGACCGTTTAGACCTCCCTTTCAAACACTATTAAATTTAATACCAAGGGGACTTTTATTAACTTAAGTGATACGGGCCTAAAGACCAGCTCGCGTTGACCCCCGACGCTTTCTAAACCTTCTATACGTATGCATACGTCGATCGCAGATCAGAGGATAATGGTTATCTACCCGCAGATTCTAAATTTGTCTATCCTCGACGGATATTCGTCGTTACGAATAGATTTCAGGCAATTTTGTTATTGAGATCTATTTGTGCAATTTGTTTCATTGTGCAAAGAACAGATTTGTTTGTTGAATTGGGATCAATTTATCGCTTGGAGTGACAAAGCTGGTCGTATCCTGAGACACATTTATGCAAATTGCAAATCACTGCACCTACATCAACTTTTCATACCTACTATGGTATGAAAAGTGCAGGAGAGGTACCTAATAGCCTAGTAGTTATGACTCCAGTCTCCCTCTCGAGGGGACCGAGTTCGGTGCTCGAAGAAAAGTCGTTTTAGCAATTAAATATAACTCGCTTTAACGGTAAACGAATACATCGTGAAGAAACCTGCATGTCTGAAAGTTGTTCATAATGTTCTCAAAGGCGTGTGAAGTCTACCAATCCGCACTTGGCCAGCGCGTCGTGGTGAACTACGGCCTAAACCCTTCTCACTCTGAGAGCTGACCCGTGCCCTGCAGTGGGCCGGTAATGGGTTGATATTATTGATAATGATGATGATGCCACAAGTACCTATGATTTCCCGAGTTTGAAAAAATAAACGCAGATTGGACGGAGTTTATCATATTGAGTCACGTAGAACTGCTTTAGCTGGTCGACAGTCCTTTAATTACAATATTAATTTTGTTGTAGAGTTCATCACTCTACTGTCTACCACAAAATTAATAAAATATTAATCGACTAGCAGATGTCAGCGACTTCGTTCGCTTGGATTCTTATAAATCTCATCCCCTGTTTAACCCACTTGGGGGTAGAATTTCCAAAATTCCAGAAACACGTGATTCTTTATTTTTAACCGAAAATACAATTAATACCGATTTTCATGGATATAGGTAACTTGCAAAATGACGGACTTTCATACAAACTTTCACCCCCTATTTAACTCCTGTAGAGATGGAATTTGAAATAATTCTTTAGATAATAAATTGAATAGGGTAAAACCCGGATAGACGCCCCACTTTTTGAAATCGCCTCATAACTTTTAAAATATTAATTTATCACAAATAATATTTATGAATATAGCTAGTTTAATCTTTTGGGTTCCATTATGACTTGTTTTTGTTGTCCTAACGATTACAGATTTTGCAGAATTTAACTTTTCGCAGACCCTTTTTTTTGGGGATAGATGCCTACCTGTGTGGATAGATGCCCCACTATGAAAATACTAAAAAGGATAGATGCCCTATGAAAAAAAATAAGCAAAATACATAGTTTCATAAGGTTTTATTATCTAAATATATAAAAGGAAAAAGTGACTGACTGACTGACTGCCTGACTGATCTATCCACGCACAGCTCAAACCACTGGACAGATCGGGTTGAAAGAGATAGATGCCCCGAAGTATATTAAAACTATCAGGAATTTATTGAAAAAAGAAATAAAAATATAAAAGAACATTAAAAATATTAAAAAAATACTTAATATATGTATAGGTATATTAGGGGATAGATGCCTCTAAGGGCACCTATACCTCGAAAAATCGAGGCAACTATCCTTTTTGATATGGATAGATGCCCTTTTATTTATTAAATAAACTAAAAACTAAAGAGCGATTATTTACACTTAGGTGTACACTTATTGAACCAGTGTATTGATATAATAAAAAATATAACAGAATCTTCTACTACTTCAAAAGTTATACAACGGCAAATACTCGCCTCTAAAACTTTGAAGGATTTGCCGCGTTCGCTGCGGAGATAATCACACGCACAAGCGAAACAAATTGTTTTAATACAAATGTATGTAGGGGCCTGAGGTTTGGGGGGCCTGCGCTTCTTATTTAAACTATCAATTTTTAGTCGCGAGTTTAGGAAGTCAGGTTTTTTGACACTGAGGCATCTATCCAACTGCGGCATCTATCCGGGTTTTACCCTAATCCTTTAATAAAAGAAAGCTACTGTGAAAATTTCAAGTTTCTAGCTTTCTTTAGTCTGTGCGTTGATGATCAGTCAGTCAGTCAGGACAAGCTTCTTCATACACACATTTCGTAGACGAAATGAGTCACAAGTTTCTTCAATGCAATTGACGCTTTAAGCGCAGGCCACATTAGGAGCGAAGCGCAGCGAAACGAGGTTTATTTCGCTTCGCTCACGAACTTGCGAGCTCTCATAGTCTAGCGACATGAGAGCTCCCAATATGACTTGCGCTTTAGGGTAGGTTGGATATCAGGCGGTTAAATTGTACCATCTTAAAATATTAGGATTCTTTACCTTTTTAGCAAAATTTTACCCTTACGTAACATTATAGCTTGTGCAACCTTACCTATTTGTTTTTTGGTTAAGAGTCGGGCATACTAGCACAGAGTCGAAGCACATCGAAGCGTCAAACAGTTAATGTTCTTGGCATATTGCCACCTATCTCTACAAAATAAGGCACACGAGTTCGTACGAATGTGCGCGCACTAATCCACGCTAATCGTGCGCATTCGCTTGTCATTTTAGGGTTCCGTACCCAAAGTGTAAAAACGGAGCTTTATTAACGTCACTCTGCTGTCTGTCTGTCCGTCGGTCGGTCACAGGTCTCTAGTTCGTAGACGAAATGAGTTACAAACCTGAAGTTTTGATATATGGTTATACAACGTTAACCCAAAAACAAACGAACATTTTTTGGGTTTTCTTTTACTGTTTGTTGCTTCGATGCGCTTCGACTCTGTGCTAGTATGCCCTGACCCTTACGATAACTTCATTTTAGCCGCCTGAGATGCAATTGGCCCCTAATAATACGTACTTAAGTACAAAATGGACAAGTTCTATTTAAAAAAGTGATTCAACATTATCTTCTTACTTCTTCTTGATACTTCTTACTTCTTCTTGATACTTCTTGTTTCTCCTCGATGGTTTAACTAAATCTATTGATAAGCACTTAAGCAGCAGGAGATATGTAAAGCACTCCTGCGGCACTAGTACTTAGGAACACGATTTAGCGTCTACTTCTTCGTATTTCTTCGTTTCGTCTTCTTTCTTCCTTCTTTAATGTTCTCTTGAGAAAATTTTAGTCCTGGCGGTCAATATCAACGGAGAGTAGTCAACTATGCATGATATACTTATCTAATATTATTGTGCGTAAGTGTATGTGTGCAAACACAGATGAACTCTCTATTCCCTCACTCCCATATTCCGATGGAACGGTCATGCCACAGTACTGGGGATGGACCAGGCGCAGAATAAATGGCTTTACGTGCTCCAACGTCTACTTTATTCTACATCTAAAACAGGGTTTCTTAACCTGTGATCCATGGACCCCTGAGGGGTCCGTGTAATTAACACTAGGGGTCCATGGCAAGCCTACCTAACAAAATGCATTAATTAATATAAATCACTAGAGGATGCCCGCGACTTCGACCGCGCGTATTTAGGTTTTAAAAAATTCCGTGGGGACTCTTGTCTCGTTTTGTGGGAACAATTAAAACTGGTAAAAGTAATCCTCGTTTTTTATATGTATATTTTTTTTTTTTATGTCTTTAAAAAGATTAAGAAATCCTGATATTTGGATGCCTTGTACAGAATTCGATAAGTAATAAATATTAATATATATATAGCTGTTCGTTCTGATTCACTGACTCACTCATTCATCGCCCCTCCTGTAAAATTTTGTATGAAAAATTTTTTTTTCACTAATGGTTTCGTATAGAGGACAAAAATTGAAGTAGAACAAAAATATGGAGAGAGCTGATGATTGAGGATTTCGAAGACGCGTGAAGAGCACGCTCAAGGTATTGAATATAGGTGGGGGGTGCTCGAGCAAATGTCACTCGAAACGTCATCCAATTGGCAGTCAGGTGAAAAAAAAATCAAAATGGCGAAAAAAAGATGGCCGCCATACAAATTTCGTCGTTCTCCATCTTGGAGGGTATAAAAGATGAAAGAGTGGTTTCTTCGCAAAAGATGATGAGGATCCAAAGGTCTACTTGATGAATTAAAAAAAAATTCAAAATGGCGGAATTTATTTTTCCATAGAAAATGTATGGCGAATATTGAAGAGACTACAAGTTGTGAACTATGCAAGGCTAAAAATGCGGTTTTTTGGAGAACTCTCAAAGAAAAATATGGGAAGACATGATGATTGAGGGTTTGGAAGTTGATTGAGGAGCCCGGGCAGGGTATTGAAGATAGGTAGGAGGTGCTCAAACAAAAATTACTCGAAACATCATCCAATTAGCAGTGAGCTGAAAAAAGTCCAAAATGGCGGATTCAAGATGGTGGCCATATAAACATCGGTGTCTATCTCACCAAGTATAAAAGATGGAAGAGTGGTTTTTGCCAAAAGATGATTAAGACCTTAAGTTCTACTTGATGAGCAGAATGATTCGAAGAAAAAATATGGAGAGTGATAATGATCGAGGATTAGGAATAGGGGAGAGATAGGTGGAGGCTGCTCAAACCAAAATACCCGAAAGCGAAACCTCGCGGTCCGCTTGCGGGCCGCGCACCCACGCGCCCTACTAGTTTATTATAGAGCCTCAATAGCGCAACGGTCGTCGGTCGCGGATCGGGGACCGTAGGGTCGACGGTTCAAACCCCTTCTGTTACACTACTGTCGTACCCACTCCTAGTACAGGTTTCCACTTAATTAGAGGGGAAAGGGGAATATTAGTCATGTTCAACATAGCTTATATTCTTTAAAAAAAATATCCCTACGTCTAGCTCAGTGGCGTAACTATACTGTTTGAGGCCCGTGGCAAATTAATCGGATGGGGCCCGCTCCTGCCCAATATTTAAAGAAGCTCGGTCAACGTTATAGTTTATATTTTCGGGTCGGAGGCCCCTTCCGGCTGGGGGCCCGTGGAATTTAGCCGAATTGCCACCCTATAGTTACGCCACTGGTCTAGCTGTAAAGCTGCTACAGTGTGGCTATATCTAGACCTAAATATGAATAGCACACGATGGTTCTCAATTAAGTCTGTCTGGATTCACAATTATGACACGCTTGGATGTCGTTGCGCTTACACAGTTTAAAGCACTGTTAAATAGTTAGAAATATTACTAATAATATACTTACTTACATTTTATAATAATAAATCTAAATATATATAAACAAGCTATAATTTAAAAATTAAAAGAACCCGACTGCCATGCTATAAAACGAACTAAAAAATTAATAAACTACCACCGTACCACTTACAGTGTAGTTGTTATTTATTTTGTTTTTCATGATTTGTCACTCCAAACTGATTTAAAACATATAGATTGTATACATTTTCGTACTGGTCTTTTAAAGCCCTTTATTTTGATACCCCACTCGAGGGTCTTGAAGAAAAAAAAATTTCAGCCCGCACATTAAAGTGCATAAAATCCGCCATTTTAATTTTTTATGATTTTTATGTACCCAGTAACATTTGCGTCATCAAGACAAATCTAATGACGTATAATTTATCAAAATTGGTTTAGCCGTTAAGTAGTTACGAACTGACATAGGAAACGGTCATTTGATACGATTTATCACTCCAAATTGTTTCCAAATATGTAAATTGTATACATTTTCGTATTTGCCTTTTGAATCCCTTTATTTTGATACCCCACTCGAGGGTCTTGAAGAAAAAATTTTTTTCAGCTCGCACAATAAAGCGCATAAAGTCCGCCATATTGATTTTTTTTTAATTTAGGTACCCATTGACACTCGCGTCATCGAGACAAATCTAATGACGTATCATTTATCAAAATCCGTTGAGCCGTTGATTAGTTACACGCGGACATAGGAATGGACATACATACACACAGGTGAAACACAGTCATATACCCAGTCGTGTAAAAAAACGTGACTGACTGACCTGACTGACTGATCTATCAATGCACAGCTCATACCACTGGCCGGATCGGGCTGAAATTTGGCAAGCAGATAGCTATTATAACGTAAGCATCCGCTAAGAAAATATTTTTAAAAGTTCGACCCCTAAGGGGGTTGGATAATTAAGGGTTGAAAGTTTGTATGAATCTAATTCTGTACATTGAAAATATTTTGAAAAATTTTTTTTTGGAGAACACTATCATTGTTACTAAAACCAAAACTGTATTTTTTTCATTTTTGTCTGTCTGTGTGTATCTTAGTCGCTCATCACACTGAAACTATACTACTGAATGAATTCAAAATATGAAACTTGGCATGATTTGAGTTCATACGACGAGGTAGGACATAAGATACGTTTTATAGGACGTGCGGTAAATTTTATGTTTGTATGTCTGTCTGTTTGTTACGGCTAATCTCTGAAACGCTGGAGCGATTTTCACGGAACGGCCCGAAGTTGGCAGTTGGCGGTTTTTCACCCCCGTGCCTCGGTGAGCACGTTGAGCTGTCGGTTCCGATTATTACCACTGTCATGTCACATTATAGTCGTTAAACCCCGCCAAGCCGCGTCGGAGCAGCGTGGCAGGTCTGAGCTCTAAATCTCTCTCTTCTAAAGAGGAGGCCTCTATCCAGCATAGGGACGTTAAAGGTGGTATTCCTGATTTAATTTCAGTATTCCCTCAAAAGAAATTGACAACATTCAAGGCGACTCGACAAATGTTCTCGTTAATTGCTCAATTGCTCGCATCCGCGCCATAGACCCATGAAACGCGCAGAACTGGCGGCGTCCGGTCGAACGATCTTTGTCAACTAAATTAATTCGATAAATGGACGGTGGTGTGATTTAAATGCTTCCAATTAATTGGACAACGACTAGACGATTCACTATTGATTGGTTGAATTGGTTTCAAGTAATTTAATTGAAGTATCTACTGATTGCATTCTTACACCTGGTAAACAAGAGATAAAGTTCGTAAACTAAAATTCGTAACTTTCATCGCCTTCTGATAAGTGTCGGATAGCTTACTCACATTATGTCACTTGACATTATGTAAGAAAGTGACAAAACAAAACTTAAGTACGTTTAGCTATCCGACACTTATCAGAAGGTGGTGAAACAGGACTTTAATAATTTAATTTAATATTTCAAATAGGCCCACTTGTAAAATAATAATTTAGTGTGCAGAAAAACGTGTATTCAACTGCGTACTAATGTAAAATTTGAACGGAAGAAAGCGCGAGGAAAGCAGCTAGTAGCGCCATCTGTTATGTGTATTCGGAACTAACTTAATATTAAGTTTAGCCGCGTGGAGGTCACTTCTCGATTTTTCTTATATAAAATGTAGCCTATGTTACCCGGACCATAACAACAAATTAATTGACACCTCATTGATCAAAATCGGTCCAGTAGTTTATGCGCTACGGTGGAACACACAGAATCTGATACAAAAATCGGATACAAACATACATACATACATACATACATACATAGACTGCTATAATCATAACCCTTCCTTTTCGCTTTGCCGTAGTCGAGTAAAAATACTAATAATTCGACAATTACTTTTAAACGAATCATTTTAAAGGCCTAAATCTCAAAATAAGAATAACCTTAGGTTTTCCTTAATCGTAAATCAAATTATACTAGAACAGCTAATCAACGACCCATATTAATAAGCAATGTCACGGCATTGACCAAGCTCGACCCACATATAAATTGGATCTAGCTGACATACAAAATCTTTTCTATAATATTTAAACTGTGATTTAAATATTCAAAGCACGTGTCACTTCTACATCATAAATAAATTACAAAGGCGCGATCGTGCGATCCCATATGGCATTGGGATGAATGACCAGCGCGTTTCGGAATCGCCTGTTCGTAATTTAAAATTTAACTTCTTTTTTTTAATTGCCCGCAGCTTCTGTACGTACACGCGAAAAGGGGGAAATTGAATTTTATAGTTTATGGTTGTGTAATTTTATGGTTACTTTTAGGAACAAGTCTCTCGTAAAAATGATAAGTACCTTGTAATAAGTATATATATATTGGCTATAGTAAGTACTGATTCAGTATGTAGTGTAGATTTACTTATTTAAATTGACAGGTCTGAAAGTAGGTAATGGTAGGTATCCTTTCTCGCAAAGAATAGTCAAAAAGATAACACTGTAAGTATTAAATCGACGAAAAAGGAGGAAATTCTCAAGTCGACTAGTTAATATAGGAGCTAAGTAGATATTTAGATATAACAATAACATGTAACGCCATACAATTATGCGATTGGAACCCCTATTTGCTAAATCAATGGCTTTCAATATTTGAAAACCACTGAGACCATTAATTGACATAAGTAAGTACATATATATTTGGGTTTGCTATAAAAGTCTTATTTTTGCTTTACACTATGAAAGGGCAATGCATAACGAATGAAAGAAAGAGCTCAGTGGCTTTCATTCAGTGATGATCTCAGTGATCGTTAGCAAATAATCCTGCCCTGCACGATTCTAGAGGCACTTTTAGAGATTAGAGATATATAAATATATCCTTCTTTTTTTTTTCTTTTTTTTTCTTCCACAATTTTTCTTCTAATTTTCTTCACATTTTTTGATACAAAATTAAAAACAAAAAAATAACAGCCAAGTACTTGATAGTCAGAAATTATTTCTATTACACGTCTTATCGTATGAACGAGCTATTTGAGGCCAAGTCTAGACAATACAAGTGTTCAAAATAACAAGTGCACTATTTACGCGCACGGTTCATCACACTGTGTGTCGCTAAGATATCTCTTTATAATTCACATCTGTGACATTTGCCCTGTATTATCTGCGGTCGGGTTGCCACCCCGCTATCGGCGAAGCGACGCCATTCTTAGCGAGTCTGCCATTTCTTCAAAGTTATTTATTCATTGAATAGTTTAGTTTACAGCATAACGGTTAATATTAACGTTAGGTATATTCAAAGAGCCCCTAGATCTATATTTTATTGACTTGATTATATTGATAGTAGGATATTGACCCCCAGGGGTCAACGACGGTCGAGGGGTCCATGTGAGCGAGAAAAAGGATTGCCGGGTGTGAGATGTAAACAGGAGTCCACGTGAGGATCTAATTTAAGCAGGTCGCGATTTTAATTTTGACTTTCCATTAATGGAATAACCCACACGCAAAGATGATTTGTTGCTTAGACAATCTCTAAACTAAACTAAATCGACAGATTTAAAAATAGTGCTATCCTTTCCCGCAGGTATCACTGTGAAAGAGATAAGAGTATATTTAGCCCTGTCATTTTAGTTTAGGTTTAGAGATTGTGTACAACAGAATTAGCCACATTGTATGTTGTTTTTTTAAACAAACCCATTTTCGTAGTTTTATTTAGTTAGAATATCAATGTAACCACATTTGAATTTTCAAATTAGCTAAGCAAGGGGTCTACACAAAATCGAAAAACATAGCAAGTGGTAATTATACGAGAAAAAAAGTTTGGGGACCTCGGCTTTAGACCTTCCGACAGTCGGATATCCATTGTCGGTTGTTTAGTTGGTTACTCGTTACATAGGTATAATGAAAGTTTCCGACCCTTCCTACAGAAAGAGCAATGAACTCTCTGATTTAGCAATAGTTATATGCCTTTTTTTCATGAATTATTCTGATCTAAGTACCTAGTTACCTACTGGTCTCTTTGGCGAAAAACCTGTAAATCTTCCTGTTCTTTGCGGCTGTTTATAAATTACAATCAAAAATTATACACAAAAATTTTGTACCAAAAAACCATAGAGATAATAATAATAAGTAGAGTAGGCATACCTACCTTAAAAACGTGCCAAAAATACACTCACACACGCACAATCCTGTAACATAAAATGGCGCGTGTTCATTGTGATGTCTCAAGTTGTGCGTGTGTGAGTGTTCATGTATGTACATTTTAGGGAGGCCATCTTAAGGGAAGTTGCAATAAAATTTCTGCCACGATCTGTTTTATTGTTATGTTTAAAAATGTAGTGTTGTCTCTTACACACTTATGAAAATGATAAGCTTAAGCTATTTTCCGATCCACTATTTTCTATAGGACATTATGCCAAGTCCTCTTCTATAGGTTCATGCAAAAAACCAATCTTGTTTTTCTGAAATAAGTAGGTACGTACGTACTTACGTACCTAACTACCAGAATGATTTTTGTCCGTTCCCCGGAATTTTCTCTACCACTAAGTATATTATGATCAGGGTTATATGTATGGGTTTAATAATAACTGCCATACTTCTTCCAGGGGGGTTATTCTGTAACTTAGTTAGCAACTGAAAATAGTTGCCAACGAATTAGTTCGATATACATTGCTGCTTTACTGTGTAAAATTATGAAAACACTTTATATTTCCCACAGTAAAGCAGCAATGTATATCAAACTAATTCGTTGGCAACTATTTTCAGTTGCTAACTAAGTTACAGAATAACCCAGCAGGTTAGCTCGCTTCCATCTATAGGATTGCATCGTCACTTACTGAATACCTAATTAGTGTCTAACTTGTAGATGTATAACAAAAAGTTGTATCCAAACGAAAACCTAAGTACATAATAGTTCTATCATCTTTATAATATTATGGTTGTATCATATACAAGGACAAAATTGGTTCCATTCAACTTTTATTGGCGTTCACGGGATGACGTTATTTCGGTATTTAGACCGGCCGCGGCATGGCAGACATATTGTGAATCATTAATCAATTCGCCGCTACTAACTAAGTGGTCATGAATTCCTTATTCCTGTACATGTTGACTTGTTAAATGAGAGTTTAATAATCGCTTTCGCTTACATATTTCGGGATATTTATTTTTTATTCAACTAGGTACCTACAAGTTATTAGTTAGCCCTTGACTGCAATCTCACTTGATGGTAAGTGATGATGCTAGTCTAAGATGGAAGCGGGCTAACTTGGAAGAGGTATGTATAGTGTATACCCCTGATCGGTTTCTACACGGCATCGTACCGGAACGCTAAATCGCTTGGCGGCACGGTTTTGCCGGTAGGGTGGTAACCAGCCACGGCTTAAGCCTCCCAACAGACCAGACCAGAGACAATTTAGAAATTATAAAATCCCAAATTGACCCTGCCGGGAATCGAACCCGGGACGGTCCCACTTATAAGAGCACTACCTACGCCAGGGAGGTCGTCGAAAATAATTGTACGTTTTTATGGTTCCGTAGCCAAAGGGGCAAAGGGGGCTTAGCCTTAGGGTCAGGGCATACCTACTTGAGCAGAGCTCAAGTGCATCGAAGCGAATTGAAAAAAAAAATCACGGCAAAAAAAAAACAAGGCATTTTTTCTATACGTCATATAAAAAAATCAGCCAAGTGCGAGTCGGGCCTCGCTCTTTCAGGGTTCCGTACATAATTATGAACAATATAATATTTTGGGTCTAAGAAATATTTAATTTCCGAGTTAGACATCGCAAGAAACCGTGAAAGAAAAACGCAAAATAAGTTCGTTTGTTTTGGTCACAGCTTATAAACTATTTTATGAATCGTTGTTTTCAGTATTTGTTGTACAAATAGAGCATATAGTACATAATATACCGAAATATCATATTCCTAACTAGTTTAGTTTTTTAGATAGCCCCCGTCACAAAAATGGTCTAAAACTGACAATTTTGATGACCCCCCATTTCCTTACTTTTTAAGCAAAAAATTAAAAAAATATATATTCGTACTCTACTCAATGAGCTCTAAACAATGATACCCCACAAGCTAGGGTAAGAAAAAAATTTTTTTTTCCGGCTCCTTTCTCATGTATGGGAGCCCCCCTGAAAAATAATTTAATTCAATTTTTAACTCAATATTTGATTTTGGGTCAACGTTTTACACCAAATACCAAAATTTCAGGTTTGTAACTCATTTCGTCTGCGAGCTAGAGACCTGTGACCGGCGGACAGACGGACAGACAGACAGACAGACAGACAGACAGACAGCCGAGTGACATTAATAGGGCTCCGTTTTTACCCTTTGGGTACGGAACCCTAAAAAGACGAGCGAATGCGCACGGCTTCGTACGAAGTTACGAATTCGTTGTGCCTTATTTTGTACAGATAAGTAGGTACATAGGTGCCAAATCCAATACGCCATGATCATTAGGGTTCCGTACCCGAAGGGTAAAAAACGGAGCCCTATTAATGTCACTCGGCTGTCTGTCTGTCTGTCTGTCTGTCTGTCTGTCCGTCTGTCCGCCGGTCACAGGTCTCTAGCTCGCAGACGAAATGAGTTACAAACCTGAAATTTTGGTATTTAGTGTAAAACGTTAACCCAAAATCAAATATTGAATTAGAAATTGAATTAAATTATTTTTCATTATACATGAAAAAGGAGCCGGAAAAAAAAATTTTTCTTTACCCTAGCTTGTGGGGTATCATTATTTAGAGCTCATTAAGTAGAGTACAAATATATATTTTTTTAATTTTTATCTCAAAAAATAAGGGAATGGGAGGCCATCAAAGTTGTCAGTTTTAGACCATTATTGTGACGGGGGCTATCTCAAAAACTAAACTAGTTGGGAATATGATATTTCAGTATATTATGTACTATATGCTCTATTTAAACAACAAATACTGAAAACAACGATTTATTAAATAGTTTATAAGCTGTGACCAAAATAAACGAACATTTTTTTGGGTTTTTCTTTCACGGTTTGTTGCGATGTCTAGCTCGGAAATTAAATATTTCTTAGACCCAAAATATTATATTGTTCATAATTATGTACGGAACCCTGAAAGAGCGAGGCCCGACTCGCACTTGGCTGATTTTTTTTTTGTTGACGATTTGATGCGCTTCGATGTGCTTCTACTTACCCTTAATTTTATTTAGATAATCTTCCCCCAAATAATAAAATTAAATGAAGAAATGTTAGCTTATTTACAAGGGCATCATACAATCATTACTACTACTACTAAGTACTACCTTATACATATAGGTACTTAACCTACTACCTACCTAGTATACCTACCAAGCAGACATTAGTCACAATAAAAGTAATTAAATATTACTAATTAATTTGGTGCTATTGGACGAAGATATTAGTAATGTTATTTGTATTTCGTGGTAATGTTAATAACTTAGGAATTTATGTAACAAACAAAAACAAGTAATTTACAATAATTAATTATAATTATTATTATTCACTAGCGGACCCGGCAGACGTTGTCCTGCCCGGTGACATACCGACATCAGCGCTATCTGCCGAGACCCGGTAGAAACATAATAACTTCAAAGTAAAATAGACCTAAAACAGCTTGTTTTAACAAGCTGTTGTAGGTCTATTTTGAATGACATAATATGAGGATGTACAGGAATGAGCATATCTAGCTCTTATATGGATCTCCTCATTCCTGAATGACGTAGAGAAACATACAGTGCAGTGGGGTTATGCCGAGTTTGCACATTGGCAATGTTGATCGATTTCGAGTATCGACTTCAGAGTGAAATGGATCTAAACTGGCTAGTTTTAAGGTTTGAGTTCGTCCATATATCTACAGTAAGCGCCCAAAGTGGAAATTTTACAAAATATAAATTGGAAGTAGGTAGGTACTGACGTTAAGATAAGAAGTTTTGGGTCAATTTTACTCTGATATTCGATAT
This sequence comes from Melanargia galathea, assembly GCA_920104075.1. Lineage (NCBI taxonomy): Eukaryota > Metazoa > Arthropoda > Insecta > Lepidoptera > Nymphalidae > Melanargia > Melanargia galathea. The sequence continues at coordinate 4,197,094 of OV049868.1, read as the reverse complement.
TCGAAATGTAGTAGCGTCGTTGTCGAGGTGTACAAACTTGGCATTAGCATTACCCTACTGTGTTCAAAGTTTTGCGTTCCGCTATCAACAGTGACCAAAAATCAGAGACAAATACGCAGAACTATGGTCTCAGAACTTAAGTGCTTGGAAGTAGATTAAGGTCCTGTTTCACCACCTTTTGATAAGTATCGAATAGCTATCCACAACTTTTGTCTTTGTCACTTGACATATAAATTAAGAAAGTGACAAAACTTACGTTCAGGCTATCCGACACTTATCAGAAGGTGGTGAAACAGGCCCTAAATATAACAAACTTACCATAAAAAAAAAAGTGCTAAATCCAACAACTGTCACTGTTCAACATCATTTCACACTACATGGATCTTAAAATGAGAAAGACAAAAGACTAATTCGTTGAGAAAAAATACCGATAAGAAAAAATTGTTAAAACCCCGCCGCTAGCAGAGGGTAGGTGCTTTGACAGCTACAGTGTGACGATGACGTCTGATTGGCTGAAACTATCTCGCTATTGGCTAAAATGCTCTGTTGCAGCGAAAACACAATAAATGCAGCCAATCACAACAATTACCTAAGCTTGTAGCAATTTGATATTCACAACTATCATTCTATCCTATTGGCTGACACAAAGTTGATCCTATAATACCAACACACATTTGACGCACAATCTTCTCTTTCTATTTGGCTTACTTAACTAATTATTTAAACTTCAAATATACGTTCTTGGAGACCTAGCATGTTCTCACCACACGGGTCACCCGCGTTCCCCGCATGCGAAAATTAGACATTGGGTCTTACCGACGCATGCGGGGGAGGGGTGTATATCCCCATCAACTTTTATGGCCGGCACTCCTGCCATGCCACATAATATACCTAGCAAGTGGTTCCCCTACGTCGATACATGCTCGATGAGCAAGCTGCATACTGCATAGCAACGCTCGTCCTTATTGGATAAGTTGGATTCACACTTTATTTACATAAATAGGGTCCTCCTTAAGCTCCATGCGCCTCGCACTGCCTCGACCGAGTGATGGGCTTTTGCCTCGAGGCGTGTTTACACCGATTAAACTCATGCCTCGCGAGGCAGCCTCGTGAAGCTGCCTCGCTTAGTGACTGCTGAGGTTAACTATTAGTCGAGCATGTTCGCACGTGGAGACCACTGTAAAATACACAATTTCTGCACCAGTTCCCTCAACTCAGCCATTTAAATCAACGCAATAACCACGAAGACGCTAGCGAAGTGTTTCTCTCTTGTAAGATCCACGTAACGTCCATGATTTAGGTATTAATTAATGAATCACTATGAAACGTCAGCCGCGCTCGGTGTTCGAAATTCGAATAACAAGTGACATCACAGGGACATCACCCAGTCGTCGACCGTCGACGTCGGTCGTCGCCTGCGCACGCGAGCGAACTACTCCTTAACTAAGTTTGATTAGCTTTAAATAGGGGGGCTCACATTATCTACTTATTCCATTGAGCCGTCCAGTGTGGGACAGGCGACAGAGCACTTTATGATGGCACACGTAACAAACTGCTCTAATACAACGTTTTTTTTATTCAACTACAAGTTAGCAGAGGTATGTATACCCCTGATCGGTTTCTACACTTACCGTAACGCTAAATCGCTTGACAGCACGGCTTTGCCGGTAGGGTGGTAACCGACCGCGGTTAAGCCTCCCACCAGACCAGACCGGAGACAATTTAGATATATGTACAATCCCAAATTGCCCCTGCCCTACAATTAAGGATTACGTTATTTTTTTAACCCCCGACGCAAAAACGACGGGGTGTTATAAGTTTGACGTGTATGTGTGTGTGTGTGTGTGTGTGTCTGTCTGTTCCCCTGTAGCGCTCAAACGGGTGGACTGATTTGAATGCAGTTTTTTTGTTTGAAAGGTGAATTAGTAGAGAGTGTTGTTAGCTATGTTTGATGAAAATCGATCCAAGATGGCCGCCGCTACAAAATGGCGGATTACATATTTTTTCATAACTCTCTTAATATGGGTATCAAATGAAAGGGCTTGACTAGTAGAATAGCACTATGCAAATCCAAGATGGCTGCCGCCACAAAATGGCGAATTTCGGGGGTTTTTTTAATTTTTACTTTATACTTGTTTTACTAAGTATATTACTTAAAGGAAAAAAATCATTTACGTAAACCAAACCGATAATTCCTATGGGTCGATTCTAAATTTAGATTTTAGATTTCTCGATTTCACGTTGGTCATGGAGATTCAATGGTTATGATGTCATCTCGGATATTTACCAATAACAAAAAAATTAGTAGTGTAACTATTATCATTATTAATTGTTGGACATTTCTCGTGATGTACATCCACTAAAGTCTATTAATATCTACAAATAGGAACGCTAGTCAAGCTGTTCCATACACAAGATATATTTTAGGAAAAATTAAACCTACTTCGGTCCAGCAATCTCAGAGAAGTCGGTGTAGGTAGTAGGTACCAATCAAAAATATTAGTGTTTTTTGTAATGTACAACCGGTGTAAGTATGTATGTATGTTCGCGATTGTTTCCAAAACCAATGAACCGATTTTGATGATTTTTTCACTGTCGTAATTTATATACTTTCAGGAAGGTTTTACTATGTACCACACCTAGTTTTTTTTTTAAAGAATATTTGCCATGATGAACATAACTAATTCTCTTTCCCCTTTCCCCTCTAATTAAGTGAAAACTTCTGCTCGTTATCGTATAGTTATCGTTATAGTAGGGGAGACCGGGGATGAACGTAACAATTTTTACTTTTCTCGTAATATCTCACAAAGTTTATTGAATATTAAAATTCTTTTCAGTACATATAATAGATTGGTCTTTCAGCTATCTGTTAACATCAGCATAAATGCAACAGATGTTATAGATTTTGAGAAAAACGACCAAATAAAAAACGTGGAATTTGTTACAACCATCCCTACCCCTAGGGTTGGTTGTAACAGTGTAAGGGGATGGTTGTAACATTCAAATAAAAACGAAGTTACATTATGTATCAATTATATAATCAATTTAAATTATAACTTATTTCGTTTTTAGTGCAGTCTACATAAACATATAAATCATTTCGTTATTAGTGCAGTCTACATAAGTCCATAACTTAAACTTTAGGCATAGCACCCACTTTTCATTTGACTTGCTGTTTGAAAAGGGAAAATATCTTATTTGACTGATTTACGCCAAAGAAGAAGAGAAAGAAGGAAGAGAATCCAGAGTTATTTTAACTTCTTCTTTCTTCTTTTGTGCTTTATTTCTTTGGTTTTTTAAATTGTTTTCTTTTCATAGAGCCCTCGATTTTTTTGTATCTTTAGTAGTACACAATAGATTTCTTTACTTTTTTAGGTAAGCTTCTTTCTTCTTTGTCTTGAAAGCTTGTTGTAGTATCGGTCATTATTATAGTTTTTCTGACTTTTGCTTCCCTTTCTATTACTATTTGCATGTTGTAGCCTATAAGTGGGTTTGCAGTACAAACTGCATATTTTATTCTGTAAAAATCATAATAAGTAATATTATATTTCTTACTGTATAAAGTACCTGTTAGTGCCCAAATATACATGAATTCTTTCTGAGGTAGCCTTTGGTAGGGTCTTAATTTCATAGCGACTAAACGATGTCGTGACTTGTTGAACAATAGCTGAAGAAGTAGATTGAGCGTGTAAATTATCAAACGATGTCAATGGAAAAGCCACATCTGTTGATGGCAAGGCCATTGCTGCTAGAGTTAAGTCTGGAGGGGTTCTTGGCAGTAATAGTGAAGCTACCAATGATACGAGTAGTGTCACTAATAGTGTTGGTGACTGCAACTAACTCTGTGGGGGCAGCAACTCCACAGTCAAAATTGCTTTTAAAAGAGATGATGATGAAGATACACATTTACTAGTCTTTAGTTTATGTATATTAGGTATTCTGGAATAAGAAAATAAGTACTTAAGTATAACTTTGAAATATGAAAAGCACAATAAAACATATGTTTTGAAATGTCACGATCTTAATCGGGATAAAAGTAACAACTTGTTACTTTCATCCCTAATTTAAAAAAATCCCGAATATGGCAAACACATGTCTATAACTTTAAAATTCGTTAAAAAAATACCGTTTCAATTGCCATATTAGAAAGAAGAATACTTATTATATTTTAGTAATACTTGACATGCAAGCTTAAACCTACCATATCAAAAATAAACAAAGTTGAAAAAAATGGCCAAAACTTACTTTGGAGGTATTTTTGTGGCACCAGCTCGTTATTTCATCAACCGTCGGCATAGCGCCATGACCGTGACTTTGGTTAGGAGGGGGGTTCAAAATGGCACATTTTGTTCAAACAGACATAACAAATGAGTTTTTGAACCAGTTATGCTAGCTAGTAGCATAACTGGTTCAAAAACTCATTTGTTACGTTCACCCCGTGTTACTTTTATACCCGGTCTCCCCTACCTACGGCAGCCCTGGAACAAAATTTTTAGTGATTAATAACAAGCTGAATTTTCGTGAGCAGGTTCGTTTCGACGAGGCGAACAACTTTTTTATTTATGAAAATTCTCGAAGGAGGTAGCTACTCGAGTGGGGAGGTGTTAAAAATTTCGATTCGCTCGGGTGGGAAATCGTTCCACTAACTACTACTACTACTACGACTTTATGGACATTTCATTATACAAGTATTTAATAGGCTGCATACATTATGTACGAAGTTACACGCACAAATGTACCCACATTATGTCGTTAATATTTTTGATTGGTAGGTACACCGATTTCTCTAGAGATTGCTGGACCGATGTCGGTTCAATTTTTTCTAAAATATAGCTTGTTTATGGAACAGGTCATCTATCGGTGTCCACGTTTCTTGGACTTATTGGACGAGCTCAAAAAAAATTGAAAAAGGAACAAAACTGTTCCTTTTTCAATTTTTTTTGAGCGCGACAAATAATAAAAATTATGATAGATTTGAAAGTTTCACTTAAAACGGAAGTTCCTCGTTGCGCGCGCGTTTCCGGCGGACACAACATGGCTTGTTCTTGGATTGAATTTAATTCAATTAACCCCAGTTCGCCCGTGTCCAAATGTATCATTACGACATTCAACCAGGTACAGATGTGCTATGCTATACTATCACTTTATTGTGACAATATAATACTGTGTACGTCCTACCTCTTGACCACAACATTCTTATAACCCACACTGTAGCCCATCGACCCTAGTCATCATCCCCAGAGCATGCGTCCACAGTTAGACATAGGTCTTTCAAGTAGCACCAATGCTCTATCCTCCATCCAATCAATGCCAGCCATCTTCCGGATTCCCACTTTGCTGGAAGGTGACCTAAACTCCGTTTGACCCCAGTCGGTAATCTAAAAGTGATTGCTTCAGTGTGACGATCGCATTCAACTCAGCTGATTGGCCGACATTCTCACGCTATTGGCTGAAATGTATTGTTGCAGCAGGAATACCGTGCATTCAGTCAATCACCACAATTGAGATTATAGCAAGTGAATGCATCTCTGCAATAATTATCGACTGTCGCAAGTGACAGTTGTATGGTGACAAGGCGAATTTTTGGAGCGCCCCGTCTTGCAATCCACGCATTTTTCTATATATCTTTATATGACGCAGAAGCAACGAAGTAACGCCACAATTAATGGTCGCGGTGCCGCAGCGCATAAAACATCTGACTGATTTTTTCAAGTAGGCTGCCGTAGCGACGCCGCAGAAGCAACGCAGCGATACCGCAATGCATCGCTTTCATACTCGCAAAGTTTGCATGGACAACATGCTTCACGATCATTCCAATGACTATTCAAGTGAATGTCTTAGTTAACTGTTAACTGCACTTAACAGTGGAATGTTAACCTGATTAATAATATGATTAATATTCCTATGGGATGATGTATAATATGACTGTAATTCTGTAAGCTGTGATAGCCTAGTGGTTAGGACGACCGACTTCCAATCGGAGGTCGTGGGTTCGATCCCGGGCACGCACCTCTAACTTTTCGGAGTTATGTGCGTTTTGAGTATTTAAATATCACTTGCTTTAACGGTGAAGGAAAACATCGTGAGGAAACCTGCATGCCTGAGAGTTCTCCATAACGTTCTCAAAGGTGTGTGAAGTCTGCCAATCCGCTTGGCCAGCGTGGTAGACTATGGCCAAAACACTTCTCACTCTGAGAGGAGACCCGTGCTCTGTAGTGAGCCGGTAATGGGTTGATCAGGGAGGACAGGATGCTATGCAAGTTCTAACAATAAGATATAATGCCCAGATCAGCTGGTTCCTGCAAATAACTACCAGCTAGTTTTAAGATCTTTCTTGAACGAGCCCATTCTAACTGCTCCCGTATAATTAATTCTCCTTAGTGGGTAAGAATAGCTTCAAAGGTCAGAGATAACCACCAGCCACTCGATGGCCTGCAGTTAGCGTACATAAAGGCGGCGACAGATGCACCAATAAGGAAGTGATCACTTGCCGAGCAATAGAATACTTTAATCAACTACACAATGCAAATAGTGCATTCGCTCGTCTAGTGAGTTCTGAGGCGGGTAGGTAGGAGTATATCAATTTCAATGCCTTTTTAACCCCCGACGCAAAAACGACGGGGTGTTATAAGTTTGACGTGTCTGTATGTGTGTGTGTGTCTATGTGTGTCTGTCTGTTCCCCTGTAGCGCTCAAACGGGTGAACCGATTTAAACGCGTTATTTTTTGTTTGAAAGGTGAATTAGTCGAGAGTGTTGTTAGCTAAGTATGTTTGATAAAAATCGATTACGAGGGCTCCGCGAAAGCTAATCAGTGCTTACGAATAATCCCCACGCCCTCCCCGCGGCCCCCTCAAACCCCGAGATACCTCATTTTCGACTTCTGCACGCGCATTGAAGGACACCGGTCGACTTATTTGTCGTGACTTGTAACAAAGTGTAGCAAAGAGTAAATAAATTCAACCCATACAATAATTGAAATTATCACAAATTAATAATTCTTCTTTAAGAATATCTTCCAGCGTTGATACTATTGCCGCGTATAGAAGTAGACTGTATCTGGTTTTGTAGTGAATAAAAACCAGACAAAATCTACTTATATTAACGGCGAAGTTGTTTTTCTTCTTTCTTTTCTAATCTTCTTCGTCTTCGACGTCCATTGTCTAGACAACACTTTTTCATATGGCCTAATAATTTAAGCCAATGCGCGACTGACATTTCCTGAACCTCTCATCATTTTCTTCTTATTCTTCACTTATCAAACATCTTCTTCGTATTCTTCTTAATTTGTTCTCATATTTCTATGAGCAATGATGAATAGTTTTGCTTGTAAATGTAAGCAAACTTTGAACGACTTGGATTAAAACAAGTCGAACAAAATCTACTTAGCTTTACAGCAAAAAATACTTAGTAGGACTTTACCTAACTACAATATTTTTCCGTCGGCATCGTGTGATGCATCGTCTTCATTATTGTTCGAATTTCTTCATATTATGTACAATGACGAATAGTTTTGCTTGTAAACGTAAGTAAATTATGAACGACTTAGATTCCAAACAAGTCGAACAAAATCTACTTAGGTTTATACAGCAAAAATATACTTATATCGTTACCGTTTTTTTCGGTCTTGTTTCTTGGAATTTACTGAGAAAATTGGATTGTTTTTCTTTTTTCATCCCGTGCGATATCATGATGTAGGGACAAGTAGAAGATATCGGACTTAGATCATAGATACTCATACAAGTCCAATGAATTCTACTTATCACCACAACAATGATTTTCCTCTAAAAAAAGCCTAGTACACATTGGCTCATATTACTGTACTGTGTAATTAATCTAACATTGAAGATTTTTGCAAAATAATAACTGGGGGATGTTAGGGATAAGTAATAGAACGTAAAAAAGCTATTTTTGAAATTTTTGTCTGTTTGTCTGTTTGTCTGTTTGTTTGTTTGTCTGTTTGTCTGTTTGTCAGTTTGTCTGTTTGTCTGTTTATCTGTTTGTCTGTTTGTCTGTTTGTCTGTTTGTCTGTTTGCCTGTTTGTCTGTTTGTCTGTTTATCTGTATGTTTATGTGCGCGCATCACTCAAAAACTACTGAATGGATTGAAACGAAACTTGGTACGATTTAAGTTCATGCTACGGATTAACACATAGGATACTTTTTATCCCAAAACTCAGCACGGTTCCCTAGGGACCTCGGATGAAAGTCTAAACGTGTATCTAGCTGTAATTCAATAACGCGTGGTCCGACTTCATTCATTCTTTTTATGATATGAGCTCAAAGGAGCTTAGGAAAAACAAAATGATTCCTATATACTACGGGATTTTCAAAAACCAATATGTATCCACGCGAACAAAGTCGCGGGTGTCCGCTTGTCTTAACTAAGTAGTTCTAGCACAGAATATATAATAGTACCTACTAGTTCTTGTGGTAAAAAAAAAATTATATATGTACGTCCATGTCTCTAGATCGAATCGAGTATACATTTCGGTTGGATTGAAGTAGACACCACGCCGCTTGGTGATACTGAACAAGCCGGATGGAATCTACTTAAATCCAACGCAAAATCCGAAATTTTCAGCAACTGAAAAGAGACTGTAAAAGACGTAAATGACGCAAACGAGAGAGCAAAATAATGCACCTACCTAATAATATTCTGCTGACCGAATTTTGGCTGCAGAGCTGCCAATTTTAACGGGGTCTAGCCAAATTAATTAAGATGATATTAATTATAGTGCACAAATGCGAGTGCAAAGACAGGTGCACTCTCATAGTCCGTCTCATAGACCGGAGAGGGATCATTTTACAGAACAATCGGCTTTATAAGAATGCTCATGCTCTTCGAGGCACGGGGTATAACAACGTCATCTTTTAACTCCGGGCTAGGTACTCCTGAGAATTTCTTGAAAAACCGGTAATTTTTTCGACCGACCTGAGCCTCGTACCTGCACACTCACGAGCCCCAGCCAAACAAACTAATCATTAGACCAACGGGGCAAATTACGTACCTATTACTGCGTAAAGCGCAGGTTACATTATGGGAGCGCAGCAAAGCGAAACGAGGTTCGTTTCGCTTCGCTCATGTCGCTCGACGGGAGGTCGCATGTTCGCATCGCTGGCAAATAAGTCTAGCGTTGACCATCAATGCGCAGAAGTCGAAAATGAGGTATCTCGGGGTGTGAGGGGGTCGCGGGGAGGGCGTGGGGATCGTTAGTAAGCACTGATTAGCTCTCGCGGATCCCTCGTAAGCGCTGATTGGCTCTCCAATCGTATTGTGTCCCGCTCACTCGTAGGACGCTGCGCGCACTTGAAGCTCACCTCTCGACTTATGTGCCTGGGGTTATAGTTCGCGATGTGAACCGTAGCATGAAAAGACGCGGTAGAGACATGAGCGAAGCGAAACGAACCTCGTTTCGCTTCGCTTGCTCCCAATGTGGCCTGCACTTAAAAAATCGACATTCACTTCCCCCCGTAATTATTGTCGCCTACTAGGTACGCAGAAATGCCTTAGATACTTAGTAATATTAGGTACGTATAGCATTGTCCTTCTTCCGCTCGATTCACCTATAACGTTCTCCTTACCAGTAAATAGTAGGTTCGCATGTACCTATTTAAGTTATTGGAAATATTATGTACCGTACTTACCTACAAATGAATCGTCGCAATGATTTTCCTTCACAGGAGAACACAAATTCCATATTTTTTATAAGTCTACATCACAATTCGATACAATTTATATGCACAAAACACAATAATAGAAACAGGAGAAATAAGGTCCGTTTTTTCATAGGAAATGATAAGAAAATACTGATTTCAAACTGATTCTTATCGGACTTAGGTACAAGATCTAACTATTGATGAAATTGATTTTAACACTAAACTGTATTGGAAAGGAAAATTTCTCATGAAACCCATAAAAGGCACAGGTTTGTCACACAGTCTAACTCCGTAGATTTTTGGATCTACGGATCACTGAAGTATTGTGAAAATCGAAGCTCTTGCCATACACTTTATCAAAAGTTTGACAATATTGTCTCCACCGAGTTAGGTATAATTAGGTAGATACAAATATGAATCTTTTTTTAAAAAAATATGATAAATCCAATACAATTTGAATAAAAAAACCTCACTACTCTTTTATCTTGTAGTTAAGTCCGTTAAAAATCAGTTTGAAATCAATATTTACCGACATCACATTCTATAAGAAAACGGTCCTCGTTTTGATTTATTTACTCCCAAGTTATTAACTTATTTTATAAGTATGTAAGTAGGTAGGTATATTAGTACTTTTGAGAAACTACTTAGTAGTTAATCACCAATCACTATGAGAAGTTCACCACAGACTGCACTATTCACTTCTGATTCCAACATATCATTGTCCAAGCATTTTTATACATAAACAAACATCGTTAAGGGATGCCAGCCATTAGATCTCATAAGACTTGTTTACATTCCCTAATGAATTTGTTTTGAATGTAACTTCGTTTTGGAAATAATTAGTAATTAGATAATTAGAGATTTGAAATTTTTAACCGACTTTCAGAAAGGAGGAGGTTCTCAAGTCGGCGTTTTTTTTCCATTCATTATACTTACTTATTAACCCCCGACGCAAAAACGACGGGGTGCTATAAGTTTGACGTGTCTGTGTGTGTGTGTGTATATGTGTGTGTGTGTGTGTCTGTCTGTTCCCCTGAAGCGCTCAAACGGGTGGACCGATTTGAATACGGTTTTTTTGTTTGAAAGGAGAATTAGTCGAGAGTGTTGTTCGCTATGAATGCTGATGACAATGGATCCAAGATGGCCGCCGCTACAAAATGGTGGATTAAATATTTTTTCACAACTCCTTTAATATGGATATCAAATGAAAGGGCTTGACTAGAAGAATAGCACTATGCAAATCCAAGATGACCGCCGCCACAAAATTGCGAATGTCGGGGGTTTCTTTAATTTTTAATTTATACTTGCTATGTACTAACTGATGCCCGCGACTTCGTCCGCTCGAATTCAGCCATTATTTGGGACTCTTTAAATTCCCGGGCGGTGGTGTTAGATACACCCCCGTGCCTCGGAGAGCACGTAAAGCCGTTCGGTCCTGCGCCTGATCTCTCTCCGGTCGTGTCGCATTGGCGTCCCGTCGGACTATGAGAGTAAGGGAATAGAGAGTGCACCTGTGTATGCGTACACATTTGTGCACTATAATATCTCTTGCGTAGTTGGCTAGTCTCCACCTGGGTTGAATTGGCCACCGTGGCCGAAATTCGGTTGAGAGACAGTAGGTATTATAATTTCCTGCGATAAAAAGGCTATGTCTATGTCCCGATGCAAGCTATAGCTCTTCAAAATTTCGTCCAGTTTGGTTAGACTTTCGCCAGCCATTAGACTATGAATATAATTAATACTTATATCTATATAGTCGTTGTCATGTCAACCCATAGACGTCCACTGCTGGGCGTAGGTCTCTCGCGAGGATTGATACCGACCACGATCTTTTGTGAAACTGTACTTTAACATAACCGCTTAACCAATATCCACCCGCTTCCCGCCACCTTTTTACCCGACTACGGCAAAGCCAAAAGGAAGGGTTATTATTTTAGCAGTCTATATATTGTATGCATGTATGTATGCATGTATGTTTGTATCCGATTTTTGTATGAGATTCTGTGTGCGTAGCGCCTAAAATACAGAACCGATTTTGATGAATGAGGTAATTCGTTGTTATGGTCCGGGTGACAGGCTCCATTTTATTTACGACAAAAATCGAGAAGTGACCTTCGCGCGGCTTTCTAGATTATTCAATTAGTTTCGGATAGACATAACAGATGGCGCCACTAGCTGCTTGCCCCGCGCTTTCTGCACACTAAATTATTATTATTAAATTATTAAGCGTAGTCGGGTTTTAGTTTACGAACTTTATTACTTGTTGAAGTATTCGGTCCAGCGAGCTGTATAGGCTGTTCTACACTGCGCTTACCGGTACGCAGCTACCCACGACCACCACTACAGCCTTTTTACGTCCCACTGCTGGGCACAGGCCTCCTCTCTCATAGGAGAGAGGTATTGGAGCTTAGACCCGCCACGCTGCTTCAATGTGGGTTGGAGGGCTACATAACTTGCCCACTGCTTGCTTATTCTTTGAACTGAGTCGGCTAATATGGTTCTCCTACGAATTTCGTTCCCTGCTTGAATCAAAGTTTTTGATAATCGTTAGAGTCATCATCATCATCATGATCAACCCATTACCGGCTCACTACAGAGCACGGGTCTCCTCTCAGAGTGAGAAGGGTTTTGGCCATAGTCTACCACGCTGGCCAAGCGGATTGGCAGATTTCACACACCTTTGAGAACGTTATGGAGAACTCTCAGGCATGCAGGTTTCCTCACGATGTTTTCCTTCACCGTTAAAGCAAGTGATATTAATTAAATACTTAAAACACACATACTCCGAAAAGTTAGAGGTGCGTGCCCGGGATCGAACCCACGACCTCCGATTAGAAGTCGGTCGTCCTAACCACTAGGCTATCACAGCTTACCACTAGGCTATCACAGCTTACCACTAGGCTATCACAGCTTACCACTAGGCTATCACAGCTTACCACTAGGCTATCACAGCTTACTAGGCTATCACAGCTAATCGTTATAGTATGGAACGCATTTCCGGCATTCGTGTTTCCTGCCTCGTTCGACTTGAGTTGGCAAGGTAAGAGTGAATAGACATTTTCTAGGCAAGCGCGTTCCAACTAGATCTCATCATTGCTATTCATCAGGCATGATTGTTGATGAAGCCTAAGCCTAGCATACAATAAAAAAAATCATATACTTTCATAGTTTCTACTTCCTAAATGATATTATATTTTTGAAAGGTAATTAGGTAATTAAGGTACAGATTGCTTAATCTGTGTAGGTAGGTACGTAACTCCCTAATTTGATAATTAGGGCATTTGTAAGGAACAGCTAATTTCTACCAAAACATGGTATATGGTCTTAATGTTTGTTTTCATTTCTATTAATTAAATATAATAAAAAAAATAATATATATAGGTACCTAGTTACTTACGGAAAAAAATATAATTATAATATCTAAGTACCTACTGTAGGTCCTAACCACAGAAATCCCATGCCTTATTATTAGGATTTCCGTGGTCCTAACTAACTTGTTAGAAAAATAAAACATGTAAGTAGGTATATAGGTAGGCATTCATCTTCTATAATAATATAATAAAACTGTAACAGATCCAATTCTGTACATTGAAGATATTTTGAAAATTTTTATTGCAGTGCACTCTATAATCGATACTGAAGCCAAAACTGCAATTTTTTTCATTTTTGTCTGTCTGTCTGTCTGTCTGTCTGTCTGTCTGTCTGTCTGTCTGTCTGTCTGTCTGTATCTTGGCCGCGCATCACGCCGAAACTACTGAATGGATTCGAATGAAACTTGGTACGATTTGAGTTTATACTCCGAGGTAGGACATAGGATACTTTTTATCCCGAAATTCAGCACGGTTCCCTTGGGAGAGGGGATGAAAGTTAAAACGTGTATTTAGCTGTAATTCATTAACGCGTTGTTCGATTTCACTCATTCTTTTTTTGTTAGAAAGGTAGGGTTTTCTTACCGGTTATCGTCCATTTAGTGGAGTTACTGAGTTTGAGAGGGTGAAAATATATGTTCTATAAAAAAAATTAAACAAAAACTTGTTAAAATATACTTCTAGTATAGTCTATTTTCATTGCATGTTAGTATTTTTTTAGTCAGATAACTAGGTTTTTTTTAATCCTAATAAAAAGCTGAAAATGCCGATTTCACCGGTTATCGTCCACTAAATCTAGTTATCGTCCACCCTTGTACCTGTTATCCGTCCACTGATTTCTATGAGAAATTTACTATGAAAAAGTATGCATGTAATGAGTAAGTAATTGAATATGTAATATTAACACCACTTTAATATGTATTTAATATCTATACCAATTAAAATTAACTTCCTGTCCGTCTTTTCGAAATATATGGGTTTTTATTAGTGAACTTATGTTTACTTATACATTATTAAAAAGCCACATAGCCGTTTATAAAAAAATTGTTTTCTGTTTTTCGTCTATTCGTAATACTTACTTTTCAAAACAGCTGAACCTATTTTGACAGAACTTTCACAGGGTGATAAAGAACTTTAAATACAAAGTAATGTGGTCTTTCTACGCATACGCAATAGCGGTCAACTGCTTGTTTTAAAATAAAACAGATAAAAAAACTATTGCCTTGTTAACGCAGTTTATAGAGTCTACAATATGACATAATATCTTTACCAACTTTGCGCCTATCTATCTTGCATCATCTTTTACAACATCGCACTTACATTATATAAAAGTAGGTACATATAATTTGGCAGCCTCCCTGGCATGGCGCAGGGGTAAGTCTTATTAGTGGAAGGTCCTCTACTTGATTCTCGGCAGAGCAATTTGGTAAATTTAATTTAATAATTTCAAAATTGTCTCTAGTCTAGTTTACTTCCAAGTCATTTAGCGTTTAAGGGTACGGATTCTGCCGTACCTCTTTCAGGTTATCCCGCATCCATCTTAGACTGCATCGTCACTTAACATCAGATGAGATCGCAGTCAAGGACTAACTTGTAGATGAATAAAAAATAAATTATAGATATGAGTAATAATCAAAATTCACCTAAATAATAACATAATATTAAAAAATATATGTTTTTCATACAGTTTAAAATATAGGTGGACGGATAACCGGTGCATTTCAGATTCTCTATTTTAAATTTCGTCCACAAATTATAATGATCGACAATACTATCTTAACTTATAAATATATCAAAGTTCCAAGGAGAAACACATAAAATATAAGTTAATTCATTTGTCAAACAAGTTTAATTATTTATATTTTTACTAAATCTATTTATTTTCAAATAATAGCTTGGTGGTCGAAACTTAGAATATTTATTCAGTGCAAATTTAGATATCGTCCACGCGTGATTTTGAAGACCCATAGTTTTATATACAATGAGAAAAAAGTGGACGAAGACTAGTCACTAACTAGTGTATGTGTATAGGATTCGAATTAATAAACTTAATTCCAATTTTGTGCACACCTCGATTGATAACAAGACTACCTAAAATTAAGACGCTAAACCTGTGTTTGACCGCCCGGACGATAACAGGTTTTCTTAAGAAAATAGTGAACTAGTTGTCGTCCACCCCTTTTATTTGTATTCTAATGTAATCAAAAGTAAAAAAACACGTTCATAGTATTTTATGAAACATAAGTAAGTGCTACAAAGAAGAATCAAACTAAATCTTATAGTAAAATGATTAATAACTTCCCGTGATAGTTGAAGTATGCCACTAATTTTTTTGCTCTACACGGCTCGTTTTCATTCCTTAATTGCATACTCAAAATTCGATCGCTTTGTTTTCAAAGAAACTTAAGTGAAATAGACTTTTTTCTTTCTCTGTGTGTTGATAAGACATTCAAGTTGGCATAGAGATGCATTATTTTTATGTAAGTCTTATAATGTTTCTATTTTTAAGCATTTCTTAAGAGTGATCCGCTCAGTGGACGATAACAGGTGTGTGTCCGGTAACCGGTGTTCCTACCCTAGTACTTTATATATTGTCCCGTAAATATTTCAAGGTCATAGGTTTTTTAGTTCAGAAAGGACAGACATTACAACCCTCAGTATTGGGTTCAAATAACTTGGGACCCGGATCTTTGAACGTACGGCTTATTTAAAACTGGTGTGCGTTTAAATTTATGTTTGTCGGTCTGTCTATTTGTTCCAGCTAATCTTCGAAACGGCTGGATCGATTTTAATGGAACTTTCAATGTTATAAGGAGTAACTTAGGCTACATTTAGTTTAGGTACATAAAAGAAATATGAGATCCGATCCGATGCTATATAAAAACCTATACCTACGCGAACGAAGTTGCGGGGATCAGCTAGTGTAAAAATAAAAAACAAGATAATTTATTAGTAGGTAATCAATTATTTCAATACTGCTGTCAGGGAAAACATCAGTAGGTAAATATTTTAACCATAATTCAAAAAAACATACGAGACAAAATACATATTAATATTTAATTAACTCGAAGAAATAACTTAGGTAGTCAATTTTCTAGACATCACTAAAATATTTTCACAATAGTTTGATTCATGTGGAAAAGCCTGAGCAGACAAGAGATTTTTGTCACATTATAAATCATTCCATTACTAGGTACTACAATAATCGTCTAGGCCCCTCATGTACAGACCTACGTTATGAGTTATAGATAGTTTTATACGCATTTCTCTGATCTGTGATCTATTTTGACGGACAAAAAAGTACGTCGAACACTAGACGCCGCGCCGGCCGTCTTCACAGGCTATACCGAATGACAAGTACAAGTCACGGCAAATAAGTCTAGCGTTGAAAATGAGGTAACTCGGGTGGTGAAGGGTCGCGGGGAGGGCGTGAGCATCATTCGTAAGCACTGATTAGCTCTCACGCTGATTGGCTCTCCGATTGTATTGTGTCCCGCTCACTCGCACGACGCTGCGCGCACTTGAAGGTCACCGCTCGACTTACGTTGTACGAAGTTATAACTACCTAAAGGTCAAAAAATAATAAGTACAGATTATAATTCAAGCAGTGACACTCACTCCCCCAGTGGCCCGCAACGTAGAAACAGTACTTAATAGTACTATACTTTGGTAGAAGAAGAACAGTTTCTTATCTTCTATTCTTCCAAGGCGGTCCAGCGATGAAAATTAGTCAAGCGAGTTCATTTTGCGATCGTCAAAACGAGCAAAAATTTCAGTACTGCCCGTTAGTGACGGTCACAAACCAACTTCGCTAACAATAATATCTTCTTTTCTTTTCTTCTTGACACAGGCTTTCTTTTGTTCTTTCCACCTACACTACAGACCACTAACCACTGCTGCTCTCTTCTTTCTGGGAGAGATTAGAGAGAGTCAGAGCTTAGACCCACCCGCCAATGTGGGTTGGCAGGACTTGTTTCTTGCTGAAAAATCAAGAGGATGAGAGAAGTGCATTCTAAACAGACGTCCAATAATAAGACGTAGGGAGGTACGCCGAGCGAGAGCCGATTCACGTGAAGTGGCAAATCTTCTGTCGCCTGCTGTCATTGATTTTTAGTATAACTTTAAGAGCGAGGCCGCACTGCGAAAATTATTCGCGCGAATTTTTTCGCAAAATTCTGTGACATATGGGAATGTATGAAGCTGCACGCACATGCGATTTAAAATTCGCGAGAAAAATATATTAAAATGCGGAATATAAACCGCGCGAATAAAATTCGCGCGAATAATTTTCGCAGTGCGGCCCCGCTCTAACTTTTAGCAGTTCGATGTCTCCTGTAATTCTGACAAACAACAAAAATCAAACACTGTCATGTCAATCAAATCATGAAGTCAATCAAATCAATCAAATCATGAAGTCAATCAAATCAATCAAAACATGAAGTCAATCGCAGAGACGGAAAGTGTTTTCACATTTTCCGTCGCTCTGCGGTCCTAGCACTTGGTCCTTGCTGTTGCTGGTTATATCGAGGCTTGGCAAGCATATGGATACACCATCGTCCATCACATATGTAGGTACAAAAGATGTTTAGTGACATTAACCGGATGATGAAGATTGTTTAGTGACATTAACCGGAATCGGAATTTTGGGGTGTAAGTGGCCCAAATTCCACCTAAATGGCCAAAGTCAACCTCACCTGCGCGCGGTGCTGCACCCTGCCTGCTAACGAGGCTCTGACGCTCTAAGTCCCCTCTACGGGTCGTTGTGCCTGATACCACACAACTTAATCTGGATGCTATCCCCGCTTTGTGGTAGGATTCTACCCGGAATCCGCCTGGCTAGCGACCGCACTTCAGTCGTAATCTGTCGCAAAGCATCCGCGTTCCGGCAGCGAGCTGAAGAACCAGTCTCCTTCCTCAAAAGCCGGCAACGCATTTAGTGGTAGTGCTGCAAATGTTCATGGGCGGCGGTAATCACTTAACATCAGGTGACCTGCTTGCCCGCTATTATTATTTAAAAAAAATCGACGGCCTAACGTGTAAAAAGCTCCGGATTGACTAAAAGAGCCCCAACCACATCGTCGCGTCGTCGTCATCAACTGATAGAAAGTCTACTACTGGACTTATATCGTAGAGGCTTCCACTCGTCGTGGTCTTGTGGCGCTTGTATTCAGCGGCTCCCTGCGCCTCTTCAGATGACGACAGTCCGACTAGTGCCAACACTGCGCTTTCCGGTGCAAAATCGCCATTCCAGCTTGCTTGATAACAATATTTCCGCGCAGTTGCCTGAAAATTCAAAAGACAAAATTATTTTAATGCTTTGTTAACACGTGGCAACTTTAGATGTCTATGTATATTCGAGGAGACGAGTTTACATGGTAAAAATACAACGAATAACCTCAGACACCACTTGTGCAAATAGCAATATCGTCACGAAATAAGTTATTTTTCAGCTTGTAAAAATAACGAATTTCATGACAATTGTCGACGATCAGTTGATATCCACATTAAACAACTTCGTCGCAAATCTCCTTGGGCTCTGAGGATTCAGGCGACAAACCTGCGCAGAATCCTTACAGTTTTTCTAGAGAGCCCGAAAAGATTTGCTACGATTACACCTCGGTGCTTTATCTAAAGATATAAAAGGAAAAGATGTTTAACTGACTGACTAATTTATTAATGCACAGCACAAACCACTGGCCGGATCAGGCTGAAATTTGGCATGCAGATAGTTACTAAAACGCAGGTATCTGCTAAGAAAGGATTTTTGGAAATTCAACCCCTAAGGGTCACCTAAATCGACGAATTTTTATCCTAATTCAAAAACGCCTGGACCGATTTGGAAAATTCTTCTTTTCCTTGAAAGGGTAAGTGCACTTTCCAGGTAGTCCCATGGTCATCAGGTCAATATCTGATGATGGGATCCTGGAGAAATTGTGGGAATTCTTCAAGTTTTATGGTATATTGAAGTCGGTTTAATTTTTCCTAAAATATATCTTGGTCAGTAACACTTTTGACGACCCACACACTAATATCTAGTAGACCCATCCACCACCGTCTTTTATTACAGTCTTTTAACGTCCCACTGCTGGGCACAGGCCTCCTCTCTCGTAGAAGAGAGGGATTTAGAGCTTGGACACATCACGCTGCTCCAATACGGGTTGGGTTGGTTATGTTAACGACTATTTTCACATGATAGTGATAATAACCGGGACCGACTGCTTAACGTGCTCTCCGAGGCACGGGTGTGAAAACACCGCCAACTACCAACTCCGGGCTGGCACTGAGAATTTCTTGACAGAAAACCCCGATACCTAACAATTATTTGCCCGACCCGGGAATCGAACCCGGTACCTCGTGGTCTTCAGGCGAATAAGCTAACCACTAGACAAACGAGGTAGTTTACATCTAGTACATGATTAATCACTACATAGTATAAAACAAAGTCGCTTTCTCTGTCCCTATGTCCTTATGTCCATAGGTTTGCTTAAATCTTTAAAACTACGCAACGGATTTTGATGCGGTTTTTTTTAATAGATAGAGTGATTCAAGAGGAAGGTTTATAAGTATAAAAATTGGACCCGGTAGGTGGCGCTAATAGCGGGCAGGACGATGCACGTCTGCCGGGTCCGCTATTTGGATATATAACATGAAAGTTACTTTCATATCATCATACCTGCCACTTGATGGTCTTCCAAGATGACACAACTTATACAAATGAGAGGAAAACTATCGATAGATGCGACACAGGAGGTGATCGGGCTTGCACTGGGGCGAGCGGAGCCTGCGGTTCGGCAATGTAGGTCTTGTGAATACAGCCTTTCAACAGGGCTGTATTCAGCATTGAAAATTATTTAAATTAATTTCTACAATTACTATCTAAATCACCACAAGTATAAATTGAAAATTTAAAAAACCCCCGACATTCGCCATTTTGTGGCAGCGGCCATCTAGGATTTGCAATAGTGCTATTCTACTAGTCAAGCCCTTTCATTTGATACCCATATTAAGGGAGTTGTGAACAAATATGTAATCCGCCATTTTGTAGCGGCGGCCATCTTGGACCGATTTTCTTCAAACATAGCTAACAACACTCTCGACTAATTCACCTTGCAAACAAAAAAAAAACCGCATTAAAATCGGTTCAGCCGTTCTCCCATTCTGAGAGGAAACTCGTGTCCTGTAGTGGGGCAGTAATGGATTGATACGTCTTAATGATGAGAAAAAAATGATGTAGATTGTCTAAATCTTAGCGATCCTTGGACTGGTCAATGGCCTCCTGGTCCACAATTCTCTATCATTCTAAGATGTCATAACTTTGGTAACCACTTCTAGAATGGATGACTCGGTGTTCATATGTATATGAAGTTGCTATTTTAACCGACTGGGTATACTTATGTGTTTCACCTGTGTGTATGTATGTCCATTCCTATGTCCGCTTGTAACTAATCAACGTCTCAACGGATTTTGATAAATGATACGTCATTAGATTTGTCTCGATGACGCGAGTATCAATGGGTACCTAAATAAAAAAAAAATGGCGGACTTTATGCGCTTTATTGTGCAATCTGAAAAAAAAATTTTCTTCAAGACTCTCGAGTGGGGTATCAAAATAAAGGGATTCAAAAGGCGAATACGAAAATGTATACAATTTATATGTTTGGTCCTATGTCAGTTCGTAACTACTTAACCAATTTTGATAAATTATACGTCATTAGATTTGTCTTGATGGCGCAAATGTTACTGCATTTGGCCAGTTTTTACATAAAACAGGCCAAAAAAAAAGAGGACAACTGCTGGTAAATTTTTTTCGCGTTTTTTTTATAGTAATTCGTCATGTAGGGGCCACATCTACGGAATATTCCATTGGGCATTGGGTAGGGTGGTGGTAAATTTTGACAGATCAAAGAGGTTCAATGGCAGATTTATCGTATTTTTATTTTATTTATCGGCTTTTTATCGTATAAAAGCCACACCTTGTTATCGCTATATTACTTACTAGCGGACCCGGTAGACGTCGTCCTGCCCGCTATTAGCGCCACCTACCGGGTCCAATTTTTCTACTTATAAACCTTCCTCTTGAATCACTCTATCTATTAAAAAACCGCATCAAAATCCGTTGCGTAGTGCGTACATAGGGACATAGGGACATAGGGATATAGGGACAGAGAAAGCGACTTTGTTTTATACTATGTAGTGATGTTCAATGGCATATCCCGTAGATCTGGCCGCTACATCAGTAATCATCACTTATATTTACGTCTCTTCGTTTTCGATAGCGATCCAAGGTCCCTTTACACCCAATAAACGTAGAAAATTGGCTGCAGACAATAACTTACCTAACACGCCCTAAAGTGCGGCCCTGCGCTCGTGTGGTTTCGTGTGTGTTCAAGTGTCTTCTATATTTGTTCTAATTCCTGCGTAAGTGTAACTCGGGTAGGTACCGCTCATTTTTCTCTACGTATCCCCATCATTTTGTTCTACTTTAATGCATTTCCTGATCAGAAATGAGGAGATCTGTAGAAGAAACAAAGTCACCGACATAGCTCAACGGGTTGCAACGCTAAAGTGGCATAGTTCTATGAGCCAATAGACGTTGGGGTCCCAGGGTGCATTGGAATGACGACCTCGTACCGGAAAACGCATGGGTAGACCCCCTACTAGGTGGTCCGACGATATCAGATTTTTTTTCATTTCTTCAACTACAAGTTAGCCCTTCACTGTAATCTTACATGATTGTAAGTGATGATGCAGTCTAAGATGGAAGCGGGCTAACTTGGAAGAGGTATGCATACCCCTGATCGGTTTCTACACGGCATCGTACCGAAACGCTAAATCGCTTGGCGGGACTGCTTTGCCGGTAGGGTGGTAACCAGCCACGGCTGAAGCCTCCCACCAGACCAGACCAAGACCAGTTAGAAATTATAAACTCCCAAATTGCCCCTGTCGGGAATCGACCACGGGACCTCCCACTTATAAAAGCACAGCGCTCACGACTGCGCTAGGGACGTCGTCGATGAGTCCCAGGTAGCTTTTAAATACAATAAGCGCAAATCTGCGGCGTGTGGAAGTACCTACCTATCCGTTGAAGAAGATGACTGACTCAAAATACTTAGACAAGCTTTGAGTTAGGTTTACTTTTCAAGTTTTAGGGTTACGATGCCGATTAAGTATACTTAGCTTCAATGTTATAATTTTATGTGAAATTAACTTAGCTGAATGCTAAAATATAAAATTTCACACATTTGACCCAGAATTCGTAATTAGAATACGAATAAATTGATTATTTACTTCTCCAGACGATGCAGTTGTACAAACATAACTACGTTCAACATAGACAGCCTTAAAACTGTCCCAATTTTGTACCAAGGCTCAGCTATTGTTAGTTATAATAATAATTATTAATTGTTTACTTATTTATATAAGAAACTAAAGTAGTTAGGGTAGGTACATGCTTGGTTCGTATAATCTACGTACATCTATCTATCTATACATATTTATATTTATTATCTATACATCTATACATATAATAAAATCGTAGAATTGCCGTATCTGTACATTGAAGATTTTTGCAAAATAATAACTGGGGGATGTTAGGGATAAGTAATAGAACATAAAAAAGCTATTTTTGAAATTTTTGTCTGTTTGTCTGTTTATCTGTTTGTCTGTTTGTCTGTATGTTTGTGCGCGCATCATGTAAAAACTACTGAATGGATTGAAATGAAACTCGGCATGATTTAAGTTCATACTATGGAGTAACATATAGGATACTTTTTATCCCGAAATTCAGCACGGTTCCCTTGGGAGAGGGGATGAAAGTCAAAGTGTGTACTTAGCTGTAATTCGTTAACGGGTGGTCCGATTTCATTCATTCTTTTTTTGTTAGAAAGGAAATACTTTAAAGATTACTGGCTAATCTCTGAAAGGCTGGACCGATTTTGATGGGACTTTCAGTGGCGGATGTTTACTTTTTGATGTAGGCCTAAACATCCGCCAGTGAACTTTTAACAATTTTTAGCAAGGTATGAGCTCAAAGGAGATTAGGAAAAACAAAATGATTCTCACGCAATTTTTAACAAGTGTAAATTGAAAATTTAAAAAACCCCCGACATTCGCCATTTAGTGGCGGCGGCCATCTTGAATTTGCAATAGTGCTATTCTACTAGTCAAGCCCTTTCATTTGATACCCATATCAAGGGAGTTGTGAAAAAATATATCATCCGCCATTTTGTAGCGGCGGCCATCTTGGACCGATTTTCATCAAACATAGCTAAGAACACTCTCGACTAATTCACCTTTCAAACAAAAAAAACCGCATTCAAATCGGTCCACCCGTTTGAGCGCCACAGGGGAACAGACAGACACACACACACACACACACACACACACACACACACACACACACACACACAGACACGTCAAACTTATAACACCCCGTCGTTTTTGCGTCGGGGGTTAAAAACCAATATCCACGCGAACGAAGTCGCGGGTGTCCGCTTGTAATAAATATGATATAATTATCTCCAAAATGGCTGATTCTGAATTCACAGAATGAAGAACAACTAATAACTAATATGCCAAATATAATATTACTACGCCTGCGCTGAATGGTGTAATTTAAGTTTCACTTTACAAGATGGCGTCAATCATCTAAACGCATAAATACATGGTAGGTAGGTACATAAGAGTAAGAGTTATTATATGTATTTACAAAAATGTGGTACAAAAATATTATAATATTTAAATATAATAATAGCTAGCTATAATTATAGCTAGATATTTGTCTTCCAACACATTTAAACACTATAACAAGTAACATAGTAGGTACTCCGAACACTGTAGAGTGTAGGTATATATATACCTAGATACGATTCTATATCGAGGCAAAAGGTTTCATTGCGGTGTATGACAACCGCAAAATGTAACTGCAAGTATCATTTCTCGCTCAGTATACAAGTATCTATTTAAAGTAAGTGATGGTAAGTGACGATGAAGTCTAAGATGGAAGCGGGCTAACGAGGTATGCACACGGCACACCCCTGATTGGTTTCTACACGGCATCGGCAAAGGGTGGCAACCATGAACCAGCCACGGCTAAAGCCTCCCGCCAGACAATTCATCCATACTAAATAATATAAATGCTAAAGTGTGTGTGCCTGTCTGCTAGTCTTTCACGGCCCAACAGTGTAACCGATTTTGATGAAATTCGATACAGAGGTATGTCCTTCCCCGGTATGTATACCAGGGAAGGACATAGGCTATTTTTATCCCGGAAAATTAAAGGGTTCCCACGGGATTCTTGAAAATTCATCCGTTTAACCGATTGCTACGAAATTTGGTACAGAGGTAGCTTTTGTCCCTGAAATTGACATATAACTTTTATCCCGGAAAAGCAAATAGGTACCTAGTTTCACAGTATTTTAAGAAACCTAAATCCACGCGAATGAAGTCGCGGGCATCATCTAGTTAATTATAAAATCCTAAGTTGCTCCTGTCAGGAATCGAACCCGGGACGTGCCACTTACAGGTCCTACTTTCGTGATAACTACCAGTAACCAGCTTTCACAATTTTAGTATCGCCTGGACTTATTTAAGAGCAATTATTTTGTTAAACATTTTGCTGTGAAGTTTTGCTTTGAGTCTTTAGTTAGCACTTGACACTACAGCGATCTCACCTGGTGGTGAGTGACGATCACAGATATCCTAATAGTGCCTTATATTATTAGGATTTGTTTGGTGAAGATGCACTCCAAGATGAATATGACAATTGAGCATTGGCAGAGATGGAGCGTGAGCCAAATATTCAAGGCGTGCTTTCGTTGCCTCGTTGGTCTAGCAGCATGTTTGGCATGCGGATAGGTTCTGGGTTTGCTTCCCTAGTTGGGCAAAAAATTATTCGATGGGCATTAGGTTTTTTTGATAATAAATTCTCAGTTCCACACCACAGTTAGCGGTGATTCACACCCGTGGCTACTCATGTGACAATAGTCATTAAAAATGCGAACCAGCATTGGAGCAGCGTGGTGGGTCTAAGCTCTAATCCCTCTCACCTATGAGAGGAGGCCTCTGCCCAGCAGTTGGATTCGAATTTCGTCCCGTTCGTGCTCGGTTCGCTAAGCGTAAACGCGTTTTTACAATGTGTAGAACTACTTACATCAATGTGACTTGTGATATTTATAATTCTTATCACCACTATCTGAAATAATAATTCAGTTTGAGACTACATAAGCCTTTATTTGTTAAATTTATGATACTATTGTTTACTGTTTCCAATACTTACTTGTACATATCTAAGTCCAGGGTACTGCACTCCTAAACCGGAAATGTCGATTATAAGTTCTTAGATTAGGTAGGTACCAAACATAGACTACATGATTGATATCCGGATCCCAGTACCTCAATGCTGATTCTGTAGAATACTGCACTCCTAAGCCGTGAAGATTTAGGAAATGTCGATTATTCATATTACTTTATTTTTTAATTTTTTACTTATAGGATTTTTTTTTATTAGAAAAAATTATTAGCAAATTATATTTTTTTTTATTAGAAAATTATAGGTAACAAACATAAACTACATCATTGAACTCCGGTTTCCAGCTCCTCAATCTTGATGCTGCAGGGCAGGTACTGGCCTCCCTATTCTAATCCGTTGGGCTTCAGGAACTGTTGCTTGTGAATTGACATAATAATAATAATAATAATAAACGTTTATTTCAGACGTTTCCATCCATAACTTGTTAGTGTGTTAGTACTTAATATAATTTTTCTTAATTACTATGTTAGTTTTGTTAGTTTATTAAAGGAATAAATTACAAATTTCATTACTACTGCTACTGCCACACAGTGGTGTAGTATAGGGCAGTCGGGCCTGGCAGCAATTACCCTTAGGATGCTGTTGTCGCTGTACGTAAGCGCTGCAGGAGAGATGCCGCTTTTTTACGCATTATGGCAATATACGCATATGACAATAAACTTACACCAAAAAGCTTAAAATAAAATTCAGAGGTCGTTTTTTCAAATGTTTTATAATTCTAAAAACTAAAGAATTGCCCTGTACCTACCAGTAATTATTCTTGATAAGCAGAGGAATATCAACTACTTAAGTAGGTACAGGTTTTTAGTTTTTACACGCTTTGTAAATACATATAGTGTGTAAAATATATAATGTTTAGTAAATAGAAAGCATATAAAAGCCTGTAGTTGATATTCCTCTGCTTATCTAGAATTACTGGTACAGGGCGATTCTTTAATGAACAAGTATTGTTTAATCTACCCACTTTTAGAAATAATTGTATGCATAAATGTTAATTAAGCATAGATATAACATGCTTAATAAACCTGTACTTGTATATGCATCGTAATGTAGTAATGTATTATCACAAAGAATATGTAGATAGGTAGTTAGGTACCTATTAAATAAGATTACCTAAGTAGACAGTTGTGGCTAATTCTGTTGTACACAATCTCTAAACCTAAACTAAAATGACAGAGCTAAATATATTCTTATCTCTTTCACAGTGATACCTGCGGAGAAGGATAGCACTATATTTTTAAACCTGTCAATTCAGTTTAGTTTAGAGATTGTGGCTAATTCTGTTGTACACAACAAGAATATAGGTACTTATACAAGAATATATTTAGCCCTGTCATTTTAGTTTAGGTTTAGAGATTGTGTACAACAGAATTAGCCACATATGTGTACAACAGTGGCGTAGCGTACCTTGGCGTGGCCCCGTATAAAAATTTGTTTGGGGGCCCTTATGAAGGGTAAGGATTTCTCACAAAAGAAAAAAAAATTGCATAAAATTAAAAGCAATATTTATTCATCATAATTGTTTATCTGTCACTTTTTCTAAAATTTTTACAAACATTTCAAATTAAATATAATTATACTCTCCTTGCCTTTTTTTCGGCAAACTGATTTATTAAATCATTTATAGCTAATGATGACTTTAGTTTTTCTAAAGATTCTGCCTCTATGGATAACTTTTTGGACAACATTTTTTTACTTTTGTCATTTCTGAAATAAACAAAATTTGGGAAGTTTTTGTTAATTTTTGCTTACGCACGTCGGGGGCCCCCGTGGCTTGGGTGCCCCGTATAATTGATACGGCATATACGGCGGTAGCTACGCCCCTGGTGTACAACAGAATTAGCCACATTGGCTAATTTATGTTGACTGTTGGACACAATCTACTCGATATTCCTATCACTTTCAGAATGCTCTCTGCGGAATACCTACTACAGGACTATTTTTAACCCTCAACGCAAAAACGTCGGGGTATTATAAGTTTGACGTGTTTGTGTGTGTGTGTGTGTCATGTGTTTGGATAATAAAGAATAAGCTATCGTTTTTAAAATTTTAGTCTATTTTTGCTTAACTTCGATTACCATGAACGAGGTTTTTAAATACCTAACTGAAATCCACTCAGACAAAGCCGCGAGCATCGGCAGGCAAACAATGCACGAGTTAAATTATTCAATTGTTACATGTCGTTAAATTAACATTCGGTAATTCTTGTGCACCTAATAATGACCCCATTTAGATACCTGATTGTTCTTATCTTCGTTTAATTATCTACATAACTAAAGGCGTTCGTTGATAATAATGTAGCCGTAAAATAACAGTAAAACCCATCAGTTCGGTGTGATCGCGCCGCCGAATTGTTGTGGTTGTGGAGATAAAAGGAGGTAAGAAAAATGAAACAAAAATGAAAGAAACATTCTCTTTTCTTTTCTCTAATACCTAATTCTTCTACTACCTACCTACTTCTACTACTTCTAGTAGGTACCTACCTAATACTTCTAAGTTAGCACTTAACTGCGATCTCACCTGATGGTAATTGGTAAGTAAGGGACCTAGAACAGCCATAACCTGGTGGGCTATTTATTCTCTAACTTAGTTACCAACTGAAAATTAAGCTTGGTTTACACACATTAAGTTGTCAAGTAGTTAACTAAATTTTAACT
Organism: Melanargia galathea; assembly: GCA_920104075.1. Taxonomy (NCBI): domain Eukaryota; kingdom Metazoa; phylum Arthropoda; class Insecta; order Lepidoptera; family Nymphalidae; genus Melanargia; species Melanargia galathea. Next base: position 4,169,102 of record OV049868.1, on the reverse strand, counting down.
TAATTTTAAGTGAAATAATACATGTAAACAGTGAATTTAGTAATAAGTTACAAGTTAAAATTTAGTATGCAAGTAAACAAGTAGAATAGAATTTTGTCTATTTTTCGGTTACGTAGCCGCGCCCTCCGCACCCCGCGCAACCCCCACCGGTGATTAGAGATGCTATTTCGCGCGGGAAAGTGTTTTTTCATTGAAAATTTCATTGTTAATTTCTTGTGACTTCACTGAGCACTTATAAAATTACAGAGTTTATTATTTCATGCACTTCGCTGTTCATCTCGGTATGAACTTGAGAGCTTTACTAAATTACTTGTCTGGTTTCGTGAAAAAGCTTCCTTAAAAGTAAGTCGCTTAAAGTTAAAATTTAGTTAAGTACTTGACAACTTACTAAGTATGTGTAAATTAACCTTTACAACCATCGAATAGCTCCACTGGAAGGGTAGATATGTCAGTTGCAGCAGTACAATAGGTATGAACATTTTTTTTGAATGAAAACTTTTTTTGTGACGATTGAAACGTCGACCTTCCGGTTTTTGGGATTCCGTACCAAAATGGAAAAATGGAAAAATGTTTTCTCCGTCCGTCTGTCCGTCCGTCCGTCTGTCACAATCGATTATTTTGAACCGCGTTCGACGTCCGTTGCGCTATTGAGGCTTTAGACTGAAATTAATATTATTGAAAACTAACCTAATTTTATAGAAAAGAGAGCAAAATGAGAAAGCTTCCCCAAGGACTGAAGCTGGGTGTCGCTACTGCATCCGCTCAAATAGAAGGAGCATGGAACACTGCGGGTACGTAGCACACCTAATTCTTTTTGATGTTAATTATATAAATTAGATAACCACCACCACCACTACAGCCTTTTAACGTCCCACTGCTGGGCACAGGCCTCCTCTCTCATAGGAGAGAGGGATTTAGAGCTTAGGCCCACCACGCTGCTCCAATGCGGGTTGGCGGGCTTTAACGACTATTTGTCACATGATAGTGATAATAACCGGGATCGACTGCTTAACGTGCTCTCCGAGGCGCGGGGGTGAAACACTGCCAACTACCAACTCCGGGCTGGCACTGAGAATTTCTTGACAGAAAAACCCAATAGGCTAACAATTATTTGCCCGACCCGGGAATCGAACCCGGGACCTCGTGATCTGCAGTCGAATATGCTAACGACTAGACCAACGGGGCAGTTATTACATCAGTCATCAGACCAATAGAGAAATTTGGTAACGGGTAAGTGAAGCTGAGAGAATAAGACGGCAGACCGAGTTTTCTGGGGCATGGTATTTAGAAAATTACTTACCAATCTTAGAATAAATAGGTAAAGAAAGGCAGTCGTCGTCACAGCGATAAGCCGTTTTAAGCAAGCCTCAGTAAGGCTCGGTACGTCTATCGTCGCGTCATTGCTCAAGGTACCTACTCATGCACTTGTGTGCGTGTCGGCAAATGTAATTACAGGGCACACATGGGTTGGTTTATAGCTTACGTTTCGAGCGGTTTGTTAGAAACTTCCATTCTAAGCGTAATAGTTCGATGTTACCAATTTACTTCAGGGGATATTTTCTATGATCAAACAACAAAACCAAAGAACAATGCAAGATTAGAAAAATTGTCGGCTTGCTAGATTTTTGATTAACTTCCTTGAATTTCTTTAACTTCCTTGAATAGCAGAAGCAAATCTTATTTGAAACACAACAGTTCGACTGTTGATGTATGTGTGTATAGTCATCGTCAATCGATAAACGTAGATCTCTTGGAGGGTCTGCACACGACAGGGTCTTGCGCCCCTTGTATACAGCGGCCCTCTACGATTCTTTTAATATCATCCATCTGATTCATCTAGTGGGGGATCTTCTAATACGTATAGTGCGAGGTTCCCATTCCAGCACCTCGCGACCCTTATTTTCAGAAAGTCTTCTTATTCTTTCGTGGAATTAACACTTTTGATGTTTCAACAGATAAAACACCAAGCATATGGGACACTCTGTGTCACAATCAGCCGGAAGCCATAAAGGATAAAACAAACGCTGACGACGCGTGCAAATCGTTCGAATTCTACAAACGGGACATCGAAATGCTTAAGTTCCTTGGAGTGGATTTCTACAGATTCTCCGTATCGTGGCCAAGGATCCTACCCACGGGATTCGCGAATAAAATAAGCGAAACGGGTCACGAGTACTATAACAACCTCATAAACGAATTGCTCGCTAACAACATAGAACCCATAGTCACAATGTACCATTGGGACCTACCGCAGAGTCTGCAAGATCTAGGAGGCTGGGCCAATCCTCTTATAGTGGACTGGTTCGGCGATTACGCGAGGATACTGTACAAGTTGTACGGCGATCGGGTCAAATCGTGGATCACGATCAACGAGCCCAAGCAAATCGGGCTGTTCGGGTACGGAATGAACAGAATGGCGCCCAAGTTAAACGCCGCTGGTATCGGAGAATACTTAGCGGCGAAGAATATCGTCATGGCTCACGCGAGGGCCTGGCATATCTATGATAAAGAGTTTAGAGACACGCAAAAAGGTTATCCACCTGTTTTATTTATCTAGAGATTACCATTTTGTTCTAAATAAACCATTTCGAATCCTTTAAAATGCTGCCATCTTCAAAATGTTTGAGTTTAGGATTTTTTTTTACAAGTATGAAATGTTATTTAATGCGCTTTTTTATACTTAAAATATATTATTCTGATCTGATTAGCTCTTTGCCAAACTCCTTTTTTCAAACCTCTAGGGGAGGGTTGAGGCAGCTGCTCCTACCTGCTCTCCCTTGGCGACGCCCATGGTAGGTGGTAATACCGATCCTCGCTTCCAGGTGAATGTGCCATAACAATCGCTACGGACTTTCGCGACGCAGCTTCGGACTCCCCGGAGGAGCGCTTTTTTATACTTAAAATATATTATTCTGATCTGATTAGCTCTTTGCCAAACTCCTCTTCAGAGACAGTTATCATTTTTAAAGGGATACTTATTATAATTCGGGTATTCCCCTCGCGCTCCACTATATTATGCGCTGAGTTTGGTAACCTCTCCTCAAGAGCTTAGGTGTCTTATTAGTTATTTCCTTCTGTCCCAAAACAAAAGATGCCGTACGAAGCATGATCCCGTCTTAATTAAAGGCATGACAACAAAGCCCGTAGGTATGATTCTCAAATCTCAAGAAATTAGTTTTCATTGATTTTTTTAACCTTTGGCCTGTTTCACCACCTTCTGATAATAGTGTCGGATAGCAATTCACAACTTTTGTATTTGTCACCACACTTATCAGAAAGTGGTAAAACAGGTTCTCAGTCATCTTAGTTATGTAGTACCCACTACTAATCCATATCCTGGAGGATACGCTTGGTATTACGTATATATAGCATTGTCTTTGTTCAGCTCGATTTACGTATGGCATCATCTTTCTCAGCAGTAGGTTCGCTTGTATGAAGTCTTGAGAGCAAGAGCGTCGCTGGCTGATGGGTAGGGGTGGAGAGAGGTCAAGCAAATATTACAAAGCTCTTGACTTGGGTGAAAACTTGTAAACATAGTTGTTAATTATAGTAAAGTTAGTAAAAGGATTATGTTGCATTAGGCTATATTTTTCAAATCTCTAGGGGAGGGGGAGAGGCAGCTGCTCCTACCTGCTCTCCCTTGGCGACGCCCATGGTAGGTGGTAATACCGATCCTCGCTTCCAGGTGAATGTGCCATAACAATCGCTACGGACTTTCGCGACGCAGCTTCAGACTCCCCGGAGGACATCGAGGCGAGTCTCGACGCGATAGAGTTCGAGGTCGGCATGTACAGCCACCCCATATTCACTGAGAAGGGGGGGTTCCCCGACCGTGTCGTCAAAAGGGTTGCCGCTAAAAGTGCGGAACAGGGATATCCAAGGAGTAGATTGCCTGAGTTTACGCCGGAGGAAATTGAGTATGCAAAAGGTTGGTATCTCTGTAATATGGAGGTGCCTTGCAGAACATGCCTTTATTAAATACACGTTTTAAATACTTAGGTAGGTAATCGTACAAGAAACTTTCGCTTAAATAATAATGATTACCCTGTTAGGTGCAGTTTTACATATATGCTGGGTACTTTATTTAAACTAAACTCGTATGTTAAAACTTTTGACCGACAAGTAAAGAAAAAAAGTCCAGCAGTTCATCGCACATGCGCGCAACTTCCTAGATACTTCCTTGGCCAAGTCAGGCCGCAGCCCGCAGTATATTTTAATAGAAAAAGCCTTAGAATTTTGGAGAGGTTCGTTAATAACTATATCTTCTATGCATCCCTTTTTATATGTTAGTCAGGTGTCTGATACCTGATACCATAAAATTTGAAGAGTTCCCTCAAGTTCTCCATGATCCCATCATCAGATCCTGACCTGATGAGCATGGAGCCACCTGAGAAGTACACCATTTCACATAAAAGAAGAATTTTCCAAATCGGTCCAGGCGTCTTTGAGTAATCAGGGAACATACATAAAAAGATTCCGACGGATTAAGAACCTCCTCCTTTTTTGTATGTCGTTTGAAGCTAAAACTAACGCCATTGTGACACCAGGTACCAGTGACTTCTACGGCTTCAACCACTACTCCACGAGGTTCTACACCCGCTCCACATACCAGCTGGGATCGGACCCCGTGCCCTCCTACGCTGACGATATTGCCGCTGATTTCAATTTTCTGGACTACGAGCCGGGCATTATTCCCCATGTTACTGTAAGCACTGTTGGTAATTTGCCGACCTCCCTGGCGCAGTGGTGAGCGCTGTGGCCTTGTAAGTGGGAGGTCCCGTGTTCGAATCCCCGCATATTATAATTTCTAAATAGCCTCTGGTCTGTTCTGGTCTGTTCGGTTCAGGCTTCAGCCGTGGCTAGTAACCAACCTATCTGCAAAGCCATGCCGTCAAGCGATTTAAAATTCCAGTACTCTGCTTCGTAGAAACCAATCAAAAAAGGTTTAATAAAAACTGCCATACTTATCTCTTCTAGATTAGCCCGCTTTCAACTGAGACTGCATAGTCACTAACAATCGGGTGAAATTGCAAATTCAATGATCCTTACTCTTGAAGATTTTTTGACACTCAGCCCATTTGTAAATTCTGTGCGTAGGTAGACTTAATTTCAATTAATTATGTAATAATTCAAATATTGTATTTCCCAGGTAATACCACAAGGTATTAGAAAAGCTTTGAACTGGGTGAAAGACAACTGCAACAACCCGCCGATATTCATAACAGAAAACGGTTTCGGAACTTTCGGGGGCTTGAAGGACCCTGACAGAATATCGTACTACAGGAAATACCTCGACAATATACTGGACGCGATAGAAATAGACGGGTGTAACGTTACCAAATATACCGCTTGGAGTCTGATGGATAACTTTGAATGGGATAATGGTTTAAGGTACCTATTTAGATATCCACTATTACCCCGTAGCCAGGAATTTATAGATTAGGGGGTAAATTCTGGATAAGAAAAGCAACAACTTTTAAACACTACCTACATAGGCCAGCGTCATTCTTCTTTTTAGGCGTTACAGGGAGTGCAGGTAGGGGCAGCTGCCCCTCCCCTCCCTACCTTTTTTTTTTTTTTGACGTGGTGGAAACCTTTTATAGGTACCCCCGTTCTGCGGCCGAATGCGGCAGAACGAAGGTTATGTGGGACTCCAACCAGGTATACCCACTAAAACCACCACGGCATGACCCTCATGCTGTCTGTGCTGGACGCCTGGGGAACCCAAAGTATGCATCTCAGGTGTCCGGCAGCCGCCCCAGCTGGGGCTCCCGCTCGCCTCTGGGCTATCCCTCCAGAGGCTCGCGCCCTCCTGTAATTTTTTAACGAGGTTTTCTTTCTCCCGCGATGGGCATCGCTGCCCCCCGCCCCGGGGTGTCTCACCCCCAGTTTCATCCGCAGTGCCCTCTACTAATCAGAGGGACACGCGGAGAAACCTCCCTCCGCCAGGTCATTGGCCATGGCTAACAATATCCCCGTAGGAAAATTATTAACCATGTTACCGGGGCGCACCGGCCCGAATACTGCTCTTCCCCTCGGACGTATCCAAGAGGACCAGCAGCACCCAGGCATACTTGGAGGTTACCTGGCTAGCACCCCCTCCCCTCCCTACCTAGAGATTCGAAAAATATAGCCAAATGCAACTAAAGTCCTAAATTCACTCACTTGACACAAGTTTTCAGTCAAGTCAAGAATTTGGAAACACTTTCTTTACAGCTTCATAACCTCTCGACTGTACCTAAAATTGATACTTTACTTATCCTCCATGTATCAACTTGCCCCTCGCTTGCCCATCAGCTGGCGACACTTTTGAGATCGCTCATGGTTGTCATTGAGTTGTGGCTCGTTTGACTAACCCTCGTCACTTCCATGTGTTTATCAATTTTGTAGGTACCGTCATATCTCTCAATTTGAATTGAGAAATTGAGGATATAGAGATTCACAATTAGAATTAGGTATGTTCTTTCAGCTGATAACTAATAGGTATGGTCTATGGATGCTTGCATTCTTGCGAGGATAACGATTAGAGAATCACTTCAATCTATCTCACTAGTACCTCTTTTAGACATGTGCTAAGATGATCTGAAAAACTTTTTATTTTCCAGTATCAAATTTGGACTTTTCGAAGTGGACTACGACACTGAAAACAAACCAAGAACCGCGAGGGCGTCTGCGTTGTGGTACAAGAAATTAATTGCTACGAGGACTTTAGATGACAACGATACACCAGAGTTGGAGGAACATGTTTTTTAAAACTATTAGATTACCTAGTTAATTGTATTCGGAAAACTACTTACGTATAATATGTTTCGTAATGGGTAAAAATATATTATACTACCTAACTAGGTACTATGTATAATTGCTTATTATGTATCTAGGCACCTACTATTTCAGTCCTACTCCTAGATAGTGCTCCGCCCATTTATGGAGCTTCACAATCTGTTGAGCTAAACTGTTGTCGGTGATTCTGGTTTTTCTACGAATGTCTATATTACTTATACAAACTCCGAGCATAGCTCTGTCCATAGTTCGAACGTTGGAGACACAAGGTAGTTAGGTACCTAGTTACTGGATTGGCAACCTTGAATGTTAGACCTAGTAGGGCCTGCTGGATATAATTAGGTACAAGCGGCGCAAGATCGCGACGTGTGGGTGTTAATACAATGACCTATGTCCAGCTGTGTAGGTCTATCAGTCGACTGATGACACGACGACGACACGTTGAATGGATTAGATTCCAGTTAAGCAACATCGAAAAACACTCACACACGCCCAAATTCCAGTCTTCATTCAAGATAATTATCATATCGAACATGGGCCGTATTTCTATAGGTCATCGAAATATTACGCTATTTATTCTAAGCTTTTATTACCCTACCTATTTATTCTAAGCTTTAGGTATTTCGAGTGAAAAAATGGCGGGTCTACCGTAACATGGCTGCCAGCTTTTGTATGGAAAATTACTTTGAGCAGGAGGCCTCAGGGCCTCTTAGTATACTTCTCATTACTTTCTCTATGCATGTCTTCTTATCTGTGGTCTATGCCGTCAAAATGACATTGACATAAAAAGGAAACCGTGCGAAAACGTAACGTCAAAAAGTTTAGTTCAGCTTCAGTTTAGTTGTCAAAAAGTGTTTGCCGAAGTTGGTGTATTGTGAACTTGTAAAATTAATACTGCGATCCCAAAAAATGTATATTTACGAATTGCCTTACGATTTAAACAAGGAACTATGTAGACTTTTAGACAACGATGAAGACTGGAAGGAGTTAGCAGACCATATGAAGTATTCAGCGTTTGATGTGAACGTAAGTGAAATTACATACATACAGAAGTAAGTTAATGTTAAAAACATTTAACATTTTGGGGTTTTTCCCAACTGCGCGCAAGTCCCATCGCGATCGCACGGGAAATTCCGGATGGTGTTCCAACTAAGTACCTATACAACTATATATATTGTTCGTGTCATAATTTTACCATTTTCCTCGTTACGGCACCTAGATTTGAAGAATACTGTGATTCATTTATTATTTTGGAAGGACTCCAAATATAGGCCCAGTCCGATTTAAATACAATAAGTAACGATCCAATATTAACATAAACACATAATAATAATCAAATCAAATCAAATCAAATAAACTTTATTCAAAATTGGTACACTGTACACTTTTTGAACGTCAATTTAGGTACAGGCAATGGTGATAATTATTTACGGAAACTTAAAACTAAAACTACGAGGGTTCCAAACGCGCCCTGGTCTGAGAAGAGCCCACAACAAACTCAGCCGGGTTTATTTTTTTTTATTATCACCATCTTACAATATGGTATAGTAGCCATAAGAATGATTTGAACTGTTGGCTTTTAGAGCAATAAAAATCTGTAGGTATAAAGATAAGTAATATTATGAGTAATGTTTTAATGGATACATATACATTGAATTGTATCTAACATTGATTAAAAAGAGACTGTTTTCTTTTTGTTTGTTTCTTTTTAGGTAATTCTTAAGTTTATGATAACGAACAATGATTAAGTAAGAACCACCTTCTTAGCATAGGAACTCCCTATTTAAAAATGGAACGCACAAGTTTACAATTTTTTGTTTTATCCTCTCAAGCACTATTTTCATAAATGAGGAAACAAAACTGCATAATTACACCTCTGGTCAAATTATTTTAATTTTTTTAATACGGTGATTTTTGGCCTGCTGAACAAGAATCTTAAATTATTTCCATCGAAAACTGTCTAAAACTGCATCAAAATTGTATCCAAAGTTTGTTGGCTTCGAACAAGTCTCAACAGCTTTGAATTCATTTTTTACTTCTCCTGTATTTTATTTTATGTACTTATGCTGTATTGTTCGCCAGCTCCTCAAATATTTGTAGTTAATCTTCACACTGGGCAGGCACATAAACCGTGAAGGTCTGTTAATATATTTGTGTTTTTTTTCTATGTTTATTCATTTTATTAATATGTTCTCATTATAGGAAATACAACAGATAGCCAAACGTCAAGAAATATCGCCCACGGCTCAGTTGCTCACGCAATGGGCCCAAATGAACCATAAAGTTGAAGAACTGTTCATGTTGTTGTACCGAATGAAACACATCACAGCACTGAGATGTCTCACTCCGGTGGTTGATAAACCATTCCATAGGCTGCTGCAGAAACATGACAGCAACGCTTTTAAAGAGAAACATTCACTATCATACGATGGTAAGTTTTGTATTTGTACCATTTTGGTGTAGCATAACACTGACATGTACTTATCATGTCAACTATTTATGATGTTGTACATCATCCCCCGATTGTGTAAAAAACGATGAAAATCGTATTCCTTGACCATCTTGGGCCATCAAAGTAAAATATTCCTTGAATGTATTAGTTTAAAGTCACAAATTCAGTACAACCGATTTTAACATGGAGCGTTATGGAGTGTATCGTACATAACTAAACGTCTAAGAATGCATACACGAAATTGAGATCTAATTCAATGTTGTTATGGTTTATTTTACTTTGATACCTAAGGCCATCAAATGAACACCATTTCATCGTCAAGATTTACACAATCGGGGGGCAGGTCAGATGATTATTAAACTTTAATTATTTATTTTTCTTATTTTTCAGGTAAAATGCACAAGCAGAAAACACAAAAGGTCCATGGCAGTGAATCTTCTATACCTTTACCAGTTGTACTCTATGAAGAGGTATGTAAATACTATAGTCTTGATTTTTAATTTGGTGGAATTCTGGCAGTTGTCATTTTATACGTAGGATGAGTTATTTCTATGAAAAACAGAGTTATCACCACTACAGGTTCGATTTTGCTTTAAGTCATTATTTGCAATCGTCCATTGTGAAGCCATCTCAGTTGCTTCGGTGTCAGAGCGGAACGATCGTCGAGTTTATTTTGTGGTGAATTTGTGTGGTGTTGTGCGTACAAATTTGTCACTATTATTGGATTATACTAAACTAATTTTGTTTTAACTGTAATTAATTCAAAATTTTGAATTAATGTACGATTGATTGATACCATTACAGCGTCGACAACTCCCAACGCGAAGTGACGCCGTGGTGACAACTCAAACCGATTCATCAAACACGGATAGTATTAAGGTAAATATTACTTTTTAACCGACTTGAAAAAAGAGAGGTTCTGTATTCGACTCGCATGTGTGCACATAATTGTGTGTATGCATGCTCGCGATTATTTCAAAAACCAATGCACCGATGTTAATGATTTTTTCACTATCGTAATACTTATACGTACTTTTAGGAACGTTTAAGTAATATAACACACCTAGTAAGTTATCATCCTTATAATTATTGCATAATTATACCCATATGTCACTAATATATTTTTGATTGGTACACACACCAATTTAATCTCTGGAATTGCTGGACTGAAATCGGTTTATTTATTTTTCCCAAAATATAGCTTATTTCAGACGGAATGCTTTGGAATATAAACATTATATTTTATGATTTATTTTTATTGTGACGTGATAACGTCTTATAAATCGATGAACGCCGGCTACACGCACGAAAAAGCATGACTCATTGTCCACGTACCGAGTGCAAGCGTGAGCGCGAAACAAACGATATAGAAGGCAAGATCGGCCGGCATAACAGAGCGTGCAAGCTAGAGCGCGGAACAATCGATAGAGAGGCAATGTTTTCTTATGGCATTCCGAACCAGTGGTAGATTCAGTTGAACATTCAAAAGTACTTGTAAAAGTTTATTTGAATAAAAAACTTATCTATTCTATTCTATTCTGTGACGTTATCACGTAAAATTATCGTCGGTTAACCGACTTTACAGACAACCAATTTTTATTTTTATTTTCCATACAGAACAGATCATCAACACAATATGGCAGACCCGACATATTCGACGACGAATTCCTTAGAAATGTGTCCGCCATTCCGATGATAAGTTACGATGATTTGAAGGAGGCGACCAAAAACTGGAGCGAGAGCAATCTGCTGGGAAAAGGGGGATTTGGTCAAGTTTATAAAGGTAACGAATCGACCAAGCAGGCGTAGAAAATTAAAAAAAACTGTGGATGTCGACAACAGCGCCACCTACCGGGTCCAACTGTAGCTACAAACCATCCAGGTGACCCCATAGTACGAAAAAAAATTCCATCGTAATCGGTCGAGCCGAGAGTTAAGAATAAGAATAATAAAATAGAGAGATATGTTACGTATAATTATATGGCTTATATCTACGTAAATACTTTCATAATATGCATTTATAGTCCATTCCATGAGTCAAACTCCTAGGGAACAAAATACACCTCAAATCGTACCTCATTGGTCGATGCGCGCGGCTAGAGATAAAGAAAGACGCTCCGCTTCAAAGGGTAGGTTTACATGCTGGCAGGCAACTACTGTGCATTATATTTTGTTATTAAAACAACTTTCGTAGTACATAATTTTTTAATGATTGAGTATTTTATAAAGTTGACGAAAAAGGGTGTCTTTTTATACATTAAAAATAGTTTTCATTAACTAACTGAGTAAAATCCGGCAATTGTTTCGTGGAATGGACTAGATATAGTAAAAGCTGTTATTATGACATTACAAACAGACACTTCAATTTTATTTATTGGTATACATGTAGATTAATAATTGTGGTATTACATTTTGCAGGAGAATGGAAGCTGCTGCCGGTGGCCGTCAAGAAGCTGAGCAGCAACGACGCCAAGAACAAGGAGCTGATCCGAGAGATGTGCCTCAACCAGTACCGCCACGACAACATCCTGCCGCTCTACGGCTACAGCTTGGGAGGTGAGTTGCGGGATAGTGTGATAACAACGTGTGTGCGCGTGCTTGTGTGTGTGTACGCGTGCGTGAGTGTTGTGTGCGCGTGCATATGTGTATTGTGTGCGTGTGTTATGTATGTGTGTGTGTATGCGTGCGTGAGTGTTGTGTGGGCGTGCATGTGTGTATTGTGTGCGTGTGCTATGTATGTGTGTGGTGTGTGCGTGCGTGTGTGTGTGAGTCTGTGTATGTATGTGTGCGTGTGTGGTGAGCGCTGTGCTCTTATAAGCGGGAGGTCCCGGGTTTGATTCCCGACACGGGCATTTTGGGAGAAATTTTTGGGAATAGACGTTTTTATTGTTACAAGGCTAATATGTACGTATGACACAGAACAGAACACTTTTGACATTTGATAAATAAAATATTGTGAGATGGTGATATTAAAAAAAATCCGACTGAGTTTGTTGTGGGCTCTTCTCAAACTAGGGCGCGTTTGGCACCCCTCGTAGTTTTAGTTTTAAGTTTTCGTAGTAATTATCACCATTACTTCACTTTCATGTACTTTATATTCAAAAAGACTGAGAAGAATGAAAGAATTGACGTTCAAAAAGTGTATAAAAAAAATTGGTTGTCTGTAAAGTTGATTGACGGGCCATAATTTTACGTGATAACGTCATTCGCGAGCAAGCGAAAGCGCGGAACGCGCTATGCGCACGGTTCGTAACAGATGACTCATGCTTTTCCGTGCGTGTAGCTGACGTTCATCGATTTATAAGACACTAGCGGTCCGCCCCGGTTTCGCCCGTGGTACATAATATATAGCCTACAGCACTCAGGGATCAAGTACATATCCAACGGTGAAAGAATTTTTGAAATCGGTCCAGTAGTTCCTGAGATTAGCGCGTTCAAACAAACTCTTCCGCTTTATTATATTAGTATAGATTATCACATCAAAAATCTGGTATAGGGTAAAATAGAACTTGTGGTCTTCTCAGTTGAAATGCATAGTAATAACTAGCTGACCCCCGCGACTTCGTTCGCGTGTTTTTCTTTGCTATAAACATCACGGAGCCCGAGACCTTTCCAACGAATGCAAAACCGTGGAAATCGGTTCGTGCGTTCTGGAGTTATAGCGTCAGGAAGGAAAACCCGACTTATTTTTATATAGTAGATTATGATCAGGTCCAGAGGCGTGCCTCGTGTACCAGCTGATGGCGGGCGGCTCGCTGGAGCAGCGGCTGCGGCACAAGACGGTCCATCCGCCGCTCTCGTGGCCGCAGCGGTACAGGATAGCGCACGGTGTCGCCAGGTAATACTAGATTATGTCTAGATTTTATAAATTTGTACATTTACTTAGCAACGCCTCGGACAGATTTCTAGTTTAGAAACATTGTTAGAGTAAAATAGACTTAAATTATAGTCCATTCCACGAGTCAAATTCCTAGGGAACAAAATACTCTTACCTTATTGGTCGATGCGCGCGGCTAGAGATAATGTAATAGAAAAACAATATTTATGTATAACATTACCATGCTTACTTCTTATATCCAATGTCTTATATTCAATTAATATACTAATTAATGATGATGATGATGATGATTACAGGGGTCTGCAATACCTGCACACGATGGAGGGCACGCCGCTGATCCACGGAGACATCAAGCCCGCCAACATCCTGCTGGACCAGTGCACGATGCCCAAGATCGGAGACTTCGGCCTCGCCAGGAAGGGCCCTTACGGGGACGATAGGACGCATTTGAAGGTTTCCAGGTAACGTAATAAAATATAGTAGTTTTGATTATTTTTCTGTACTGTATAGTTCCGTACCCAAAGGGCACAACGAAGCCTTATTTGTCGTTCTACCCTCCGTTCGTAATTCTTCTCATCCTAAACGGCTTGACCTATTTTGATGATTTTTAGGGTTCCGTACCCAAAGGGTAAAAACGGAGCCCTATTAATGTCACTCTGTTGTCTGTCTGTCTGTCCATCTGTCCGCGTGTCACAAGTCTCTAGCTCGTAGAAGAAATTAGTAACAAACCTAAAATTTTGATATTTGTAGCGGAACGTTGACTAATAAAAACCAAATATCGAATAAGAAATTGAATTAAATTGTTGGCCGGTTTTTGTACTTATGGGACAACTTGGATGGTTCTTAAATATAGTTGGACCCGGTAGGTGGCGCTGTTGTCAATGTCTAGATTTTTTTTAATTTTCCGATCAATGTGGAAGGGTAACGTCTGCCCACTATGTCCGCTAGTCAGTTCATTCCACGAAACAAGCTCCCAAAGGAAATTGTCCCTATGCGCTCTTTGGTAATGCATGTGATCTTCATTAGGCAAATCATATAAATATCGGATTTTTCTAAGTACGTTCTTGAGGTGGATGGACATGCGTTTTAGTGAAAAATATTTGAAATGTCTGATATTGTGAACTTAGAAATGAATATATTTACAACACACAGAGAATATTGTTATGAACCACTCAATCAATAAAAAATTATGTGCTACGAATAAGTTGTTTTAATTAAAAAAATATAGGCTTGCAGCATATCGTCAACCTTCCCTTTAAAGTGGAGCGTCTTCACTTACGAGTATCTCTAGCCGCACGTATTCGCAATGACGTGCGAGTATTTTGGTCCCTAGGAGTTTGCCTCGTGGAATGGACTATAATTCGTTATGATTCCAGAGTTCACGGCACGCGGCCGTACCTGCCCGACGAGTACCTGCGCTCGCGCTGCCTGTCGCCCGCCGTGGACGTGTTCAGCTTCGGCGTGGTGCTGGTGGAGGCGGCCACCGCGCTGCCCGCCATCGACCGCGCGCGGCCCGCGCTGCTGCTCAGCGACTACGCACACCAGCTCGCCAGGGAGGGCGTCGACTTCGGTGAGTGTTCAGCTTCGGCGTGGTGCTGGTGGAGGCGGCCACCGCGCTGCCCGCCATCGACCGCGCGCGGCCCGCGCTGCTGCTCAGCGACTACGCACACCAGCTCGCCAGGGAGGGCGTCGACTTCGGTGAGTGTTCAGCTTCGGCGTGGTGCTGGTGGAGGCGGCCACCGCGCTGCCCGCCATCGACCGCGCGCGGCCCGCGCTGCTGCTCAGCGACTACGCACACCAGCTCGCCAGGGAGGGCGTCGACTTCGGTGAGTGTTCAGCTTCGGCGTGGTGCTGGTGGAGGCGGCCACCGCGCTGCCCGCCATCGACCGCGCGCGGCCCGCGCTGCTGCTCAGCGACTACGCGCACCAGCTCTCCAGGGAGGGCGTCGACTTCGGTGACCAATTTCCGCTAGATGGCGCTGTACTTGTTGCGACCAAGTTTTAACCCTTCTCGTTAGATGGCGCTGTACCTATTGCGACCAAGTATTAACCCTTCTCGTTAGATGGCGCTGTACTTGTAGTCAAGGATGTGGCCACAGTCATCATCATCATGATCAAACCCATTACCGGCCGAGTTCAGGACAGACTCTCCTCTCAGAAGGAAAAGGGTTTAGGCCGTAGTCCACCACGCTGCAAGTGCAGATTGGCAGACTTCACACACCTTTGAGAACATTATGGAGATCTCTCAGGGGTGCCAGTTTTCACACGATATTTTCCTTCACCGTTAAAGCAAGTGATATTTAATTGTTTAAAACGCACATAACTTGGAAAAGTTGAAGTCCGTGCCGGGAATCAAACTCGGTCCAAGGAAGACTAAAGTCTTAACCACTAGACTAACACCGCTTCTCTCTAGCCGCGCGTCATCAGTAATATCAGTATCACTACATAGTATAAAACAAAGTCGCTTTCTCTGTCCCTATATCCTTATGTCCCTATGTACGCTTAAATCTTTAAAACTACGCAACGGATTTAAATGCGGTTTTTTTAAATAGATAGAGTGATTCAAGAGGAAGGTTTATAAGTAGAAAAATTGGACCCGGTAGGTGGCGCTAATAGCGGGCAGGACGACGTCTGCCGGGTCCGCTAGTATTATTATAAATGCGAACGTGAGTTTGTTTGTTTCGGTTTCACGCTTAAACAGCTGAACTGATTTTGACGAAATTCGGTACGTAGATAGACTAGAGACCTTGGAGAAGGATATAGGCTACTTTTTATCCCGGAAAATCACAGAGTTCCCAAGGGATTTTTTGAAAACCTAAATAAACCTAAAAAATAAACCTAAAAGAAGTCGTGGGCATAAGCTAGTAGGCATTTGTATAATTTCATCCTTTTATCTTTCTTACAGCATCCCTCGAAGACCGAAGCCTCCGCGCGATAAACAATTCAAATCCTCAACTATGCAGGGAGTTTGTTTCCATTGGCTTGCACTGCACTAAATACATGAGACAAGAGAGGCCGACGATGTTCGACGTGTATAAAACCTTGGACGCCATGGAACTTCCGGGGAAACATTATATCTAGCGACCACCACACCACTACAGTCCCACTGCTGGACACAAGCCTCCTATTTTGTAGGAGAGCGGGATGTAGAGCTCAGACTCGCCACGCTGCTCCGATGCGGGTTGGCGAACTTCAACAACTATAATGAGGGATTGAGAGCTTATACCCGCCACGCTGCTACGATGCGGGTTGGCAGGCTTCAACGACTATTGTCACGTGATAGTGATAATGACTGATGGCTCAACGTGCTCTCCGAGGCACGGGGGTGAAACACCGCCAACTGTCGACTTCGGGCTGGCACTGAGAATTTCTTGACAGAAACAGACCGAGTTTGGCCCGACCCCGGAATCGAACCCGAAGATTTGTGATCCGCAGTCGAACATGCTAACTGCTAGACCAGAAGGTAGTTTTACGAGGCAACGAGCATATCTAGCAAAATATAAATTTTCGGTGTTCTCAGGAACTTCACAATCTGGTTCCTTCTTCACAGTTGTATAATCCGCGCGGGGTTAGAATGGGATGAGATCTTTTTGAACTGAGACATGCGATTTTCGCCCGCCAGCCGTAGCGTCGGCAAGCTTGCGACGATCGACGATAGATGAAAATGTCAGTGTGGGTTTTTTCTCGCGTTTAGTGTAATTATTTTCAGAGTTATTTATGTAATTTGTGTTGACAATTATAGCACAAAATAAGGATAAAATAAAAAAAAGGTATAAAAGGAGTAAAATATGTAAGTACAATAAGCGCCATTGAAGAATTAGAATTTTTTGTCGAAAATTCAAAATGGCGGCAAAACCATAGAGTAAACGAGAGTTGACATAATGATTTCCTAAAAGTTGCGGGCGATTCTACCATAGATGTCACCACTAAACGTGCAAATAAGCACTCGCACACGCACAAATTTTATTGGAGACTGATTCTATCCTATTAAACGAACATGCGCCATTTTGTGTGGTCACATTGTGCGTGTGTGAGTGCGTTGTTGACACGTTTTTAAATTCAATATCCCAGGTCTATTCTCTATGCGAAACGAATATTTGACAACTCGATATAAGTACATTCCAATTTCAATTATGGTATATTGTAAATTATGAGTAATCTGATATTTAATACTTTAGCCAATTTATCGAATTTATGATGTGCCTATTTGAGATTATTTTATATACCTAAATTAAATTTTAAGCTAGAAATATTCTTATTTATAGGATTAACGTAATATTTTAACGAAGTACTTAGATATTTTACTTACTTACGAATAATGTTTTAGTTTTATAGGCCAGTAACTATTTAAGCTGTTATCTCTTTTTATTGGATTAAGTGTATCTATTTTCATAATAAAATATACCTCCATATATCTGAAATTTTATTTTTCATTTCATCAAAAATTTTTCACCTATTTTTTGAAGTGAAACTTGAGCACTTTATTTTGTGGGCATTGAATGAGGCTGAACCGTCACGCTCGGCTATGTAACGCTCCTTCGGGTGAACTCGGTTCGAGTCGACTGAGATATAGTCAACGCGTCATTCTGAGATACTCGCTCTACTTTATGAATATAGAACAAAAAAAGTTGTATTTCATATTATTACTAATCATGCCTTTTCACTTCTGTCGTGTGGTCTTAAGTATTTTGTTCAATTTGTTGATTGCCATAATCAGATTTTTAATTCGATGTGATTCTGACAGTTTTCATTTAAAAATAGAATGAGTAATTTGTATGAAAAACAGGGTTACCACCTGAAGTTAAATTTTACCCCAAACACGTTTAGGCTATCCGACACTTATCAGGTGGTGAAACAGGCCCTTAACTTTTTATAAAAAGTTCTCCACATCAAGAACCGATAGATGTTGGGGGTCCCAAAGAGCTGGTATGACGACCTGTCACCGAAAAGTGCTGTGTTCGCAGACCTCCCTGTAGAGTCGAGATGGACAGATATCAATGATTAAACGAGCCAGGGATACGAGGGGCGCAAGATCGCGGTGTACGGAAGTCCACCGAGAGATTCCACCACAAGAATTCTCGTTAGGCATTAGCTGCTAATAATGGGTAAGTATAGATAGCTAATATAGAAAATTAAAAATAGAGATTCAATCAAAATATATTCTGAATAAATTACATCAAATACATAAACTATATAGTCACATTTTAATGAACATTTGTCAGGTCTACGTATAAACTACAATACAAATACATAATAATATTCTCACAATAATTTAAATTCACAAAATACACCTAATACATTTAATTATTATACTATAGTGATCAATTACTTAATAAATTTTAAAATATTTGTCATTCTCATTATTTAGTAACACACCTATAAAATGTCTTTGTTTTTGTTAATTTTTTTATAGTTCGTAAAAAAATAATATCTACTACCAACACTAAACTCTATAAACTAATACAAGTAGGCCGTGCAAAATGATCTATTCTTGTGCCAATTTAAAGTGCCGCAACGGAGGTACTGGGAACTAAATTTGACATTTCCCAATACAATTTATCACAGTGAACATTAGTTCCGAGTACCTTCACTTTCACTTTTCTTAGCAATCAGCGCCAAAATGGCGGTAATCAAATTGATTCAGTAAATAGCCAGTGCAGCGTACTTGTACTAAAGAGAGATCAGTGACTAGTCAACAAAAAATATATTTACTAAGTATTTCTTAAATGCAGTCTTAAGCCAATAATAAACAATCAAACAATCATTCAAATATTAGTATTTTATAATAAAAATATACTAGTTAGGAAGGTACATAATAACTTAAATTAATATTATTATTTTCTAATATGCGTTTCATTCATATTTCATTCACTGAGTTTCATTCATTTCATCCACTGTTAGTTTTTGATGAGTTATATCCATTATAGTGTTAACTTCATAATAGTGTTAGAGTTTCATTCATAATGTGTTCAAATTGCGATGTATTGAGTCGAATCCAAAATAAGCACTAAAACACTGTAGACTTGATCCAAAAATATTAAATCGATATAATTAAAATTCATAATGAGGTTAGAACTTATAACCTCAAATATGATTTTTAAAGGTGCACACGAGTCAAATCGCGGATCTGTCAATTTTTATGTAGTAAGACTTGAACGGGCCTTTATAGAATTGCTCAAACAGTGTTACTAATAAAAACAAAATTATGAAAAAGCACTATTTTTAGACTAGTCAATTTAGTTTAGAGATTGTGCACATCAGAATTAGTACATTATATTAAATAGACTAATTTTACAGGTCCAAAAGAAACGCGTTCCCTTTTCCGCAGGGAACACTGAAAAGTATAGCACTATAGTTTGGACATTACAAACGTGCGAACTGAGCCATAAATCATTACAGTCATAGAGCTGTGAGTGCACTCCCTCGCTCTTTATAACCTGTAATCAACTCGACAAAAACTTTTTTACTGTTAAATACAACACCAGAGAAACAGGTTCCAGTTCCATAACGCCTGTAAGTGCGAGCGAGAAGTCCGATAAAAATGATTTGACTATGTTCGCACGTTTATAATGTCCCAACTATACTTTTAATCTACGATTCACTTTAGAGTCCGATTTTTAATTCCGCGGAATTCTGACGTTTCTTAATGTTACCAGAGATAAAACAGTTCCCACAAAAACATAATAAATTCAAAACTTACATATAAATAAAAATGCCTGATAGATATGTACTTCAGGTACTTACTTACTTGAGTTAAAATTTAAATTTAGGGTAAAATCGAACTTCAGGTGGTGATAACCTTGTTTTTCATACAAATAACTCGTTCTATTTTTAAATGACAACTGTCATAATTCCACCGAATTAGAAATCAGACTAGATATTTCGTACAGCCTCATAATTGGCGCCCTTTAAATTCAGACCCACGACAAAAGAAACAATACATACAGCGAAAATTTTTTTTATTTAAAAATAATAATGGGGTTCAACAGAAAATTCAGTATGTATTTGGCCGATACGACGCAATCGTTCACAACAGTTTTACACAGTTCCGACAGCTTCGACGTGTATCGCGTTCCCGAACTGACAGTGCCTCTAGCAATTTTACACTCTATGCACTTTATTTCGTGCCCCTTGACGACTAGGTCCTTATTGCCAATGTTGTAAGAGTCATAATCGTTTGTGAGGACTCCCCGGAAGAGTATCTTGTCGTCCGAACGCAACAGGCGGGTGAAGTTTGTGAAAACGTGGTCGAATATTAGGGATATTTCCGCGTGGCGTTTCAGTATGCCGCCGTTGGCTTCCATGTTGACCGTGACTTCGTATGTGTATCTGTAAATTACCAAGTGATAATTAGTCTTAAAGATTAAAAGCTAAACCAACTACACCACACATATTGAAAACTACTGAACCGATTTTTATGAAACTTGCACTGTTCCTTAAGTAGATTTAAGCCGATAAAAAATGTTCGACTGCGGATCACGGTTCGATTTCCGGTTCGGGCAAAAAATTGTTCTGTATTGGGTTTTCCTGTTGAGAAATTCGCAGTGTCATCCCGGAGTTGGTAGTTAGGAATGTTTCACTTCCCTCCCTATAACCCTCCCAGATTATTCAAGTCCCATCCAAAAGAGATCCAAATCGCCGAAAACAAACACATCAGTAGTCAGTACAGTTAAAATGCTTATTACGTAATCAGAACCCTTACATACGGTGCTGCTATCAATTTCTTAAGAGCGTCCGATGCGGTCGACGCGTGCTGCTGACGTCATTCCCATTCTTAGCAAGAAACATCATTTTATTTTCTAGAAATTCAACACATTTTCTAGAAAGAAATTAAAGAAATATACTCACTCATTTACATGCACGCTGCTGGCACCATTCCCATTCTTTGCAAGAAACATAAATGTCTTTCTAGGAATTCAACACATTTTCTAGAAAGAAACATACTCACTCGTTCAAATTGTATAAGTGGCAGCTCCTTCTGCTCTGGCGGACGACATCGGGCAACTTGACATCGTTAACATAACCCCCCCAGTTTATTTATTATTTATTTATTTATTTAATGCTTTATTGTACACCAAAAAACATAAATTAAACAAAAGTAACATTTTAAAAGAAATAGGTACAATTGGCGGCCTTATCGCTTAGAAGCGATCTCTTCCAGGCAACCTCGTTGTGGAGAATATAAAAACTACAACAGTTAGAATAACAGTTTATACTAGCTCCATCCAAAGAGCCGTAACGTAATGCATCAGTACTGTGAAAATGCTTATGACGTCATCAGTACCATTACGTACGGCTGCTGTCAATTTCCTAAGCATATCAGATGCGGTCGATGCTGATCTCATTTGCATTCTTACTATAACATCAATTTTCTAGGAAGAAATATACTTATTCATTTACATTACCTTACTGCTGTCATTCGTATAACTTTAGCGTATCCGGTGTTGCTGGCACCATTCGCATTTGTTGCAAGAAACATCAATTTCCTTCTAGAAATTCAACACATTTTCTAGAAAGAAATATACTCACTCGTTCCACATTTACTAGAAAGAAACATACTCACTCGTTCAAATTGTTCAAGTGGCAGCTCCTTCCGCTCTGGCGGGCGACGCTGCTGACGAACTCGCAGTCATTCAACATTGCACCTTCCTCACTCCGACACAGAGTCGAATATTCCTCGCCGTAATAACACTTGAAGTACTCCGACAAAACGCCCGGCAGCCACGAAGCCAAGTAGTTCCATTGATTACGTACACTTTTCAACTTGACATCGTTAACATAACCCTCCCAGTTTACACTAGCGCCATCTAGCACCGAACATTTGATTTGAGTCGCCGCCATGTTGGTTTCAGTCCAAGATGGCGTGTTGCACTGGTTGTAATAATCGTCCCAGTTGATGTGGTAAGTGTTTTCATCGTAATCGGTCATGAAATCGTTTTTTAATAAGGTTTTTATGCTGGATTTCTTGTCGCCCAATATTTCTATGAGACCGGACGGGAGGCCGTCGTCACGAATTTGTATGAAGAATTGATTGCTTATGTATATTAGTGTTATGAGGCCGACGGCGAGCTAAAACAGAAATGTAGGTATTCAATTAAACAATCCATACAAGTCACGGCAAATATGTCGACCGGTGACCTTCAGTGCGCAAAAGTCGAAAATGAGGTATCTCGGTCGCGGGGAGGGCGTGGGGATCGATCGTAAGCACTGATTAGCTCTCGCGGATCCCTCGTAAGCGCTGATTGGCTCTCCAATCGTATTGTGTCCCGCTCACTCGTACGACGCTGCGCGCACTTGAAGGTCACCGTTCGACTTACGTGCCGGGGATTATACCTACCTATTTAACGCTCGAGCAACTCAAGTTTTCAATACAAACATAGTTTTGATACGATTTTGAAACTGCACATTGGATTCATATTTAACTTTAACAAAATATATAATAAGGCAAGACATAATATATTATCATTTATCATGATCACAGGTTTGAAATTGGTTTTTATTGCGAAAAACCATAAAAAAGACTTTTTTGCCATTTGTACTGGAGATTCTCAACTTAAATATTTTTTTTTTCTGTCCTAAAGGCTGAACCGATCTTGACGAAAATCAGCAGATAGCTTTCATTCCGGAAATGGCCATAGGATACTTTTTATCCTGTGTTCAGGATTAATAATAATAATGGCCACGGGGTTGTTTAGGCAGTCTGAGGTAGAGGATTATAGAAGGAATGAATGATCCTAGAAATACCTATTTAAAGTTTCTTCGTAAAAAAAAAAACTTGTGATGTAAGAGACAATACAGCTAACTACTGAATCAATCCTGATGAAATTTGGCACAGAGAAAGTTTACAACCAAAAGACATTCTTGGCCTCAGTGTTGGCCTCGGCAGTTTCCATGGGATTTTTAAAGAAAGAGAATCATCTTGTATATAATAACTAGCTTCTGCCCATGGCTTCGCCCGCGTGAATTTCGGTTATCACAAATCCCGAGGGAATCGTGGATTTCCGATTTCCGTTCCCGCTACCTTTTCCAACCTTTATACCTACTTTCAAGGAAGTTTGCTACCTACATACCTATAGCTGTAGTTATAGATTTTGGTTTTTTCAAAATCTCGTGGGATCTGTGGATATTTCCAGTATAAAAAGTCGGGCATAATCATGCATTGCACTGTGCATTTTTTCAGGATAAAAAGTAGCCTATGTTTTAAGTCAGGGCATAATCTACCTCCATTCAAAATTTCAGCCAAATCGGTTCAGTAGTTGCGGCGTTAAAGAGTAACAAACATACACACACACACACAAACTTTCGCTTTTATAATATTAGTGTGAAGTGTGATAATCATAGACTAACCTGAAACGGTGTAACAAATTTCTTCGTGGCCTCCGATTTGGCGAGAAGGCATGTCACACCCAACCCAACAGCCAGCCCGACCAGAACGGTTAATGTGTAGAAAAACTTAGATATCGTCACATATTGGAGGAAGGCGAACACGGGCAGGGTCACAGTGACTATACCCATCAGGGGCAAGAACAGGAACGAACAAACTAACGCCAAAGTGCCCCTAATAAGCCCATAGGTCGTACAACCGTGCGAACATATTATGAACATCTGTAACCAGCTGAGGGTCACGCAATGGGGTAGGGTATACTTCAAAACCCCCTGCCAATTACCCCGTCGAGCCATCAGAAACAAAATCACTGGGATTAGTAGAGAGAAAAACACCCGAGCGTTCAAGCAAAACTCGACGCTGTTACCGAGGATGTAAGACGGATAATTCGACACGTGCAAGTCCAGGAATCGCCAACCCTGGTGCACCACCGTATCTTTCTCATAGGGATACTTCGCTAGGACGTTTATCCCGAAGGATAACAAAGCTAACACGTCGGGATAGGGATTGCCGTTGGTTCCGAAAGAGAATAAGGTAAGGAACATTAGGCAAAAGGAGAGCACGCAGAATTCCGAAAACGGCACCCACTGGCTCGCTATGAACGGATACAAAAACAGATTGACGAACAACGCCGCGAAGAACTGCAGGAACGGACCGAGATTGTTCCGGACGAACAGGTTTTCCGATTCGTCCGGACGCAGGTTTCCGTCGCTGTACCGTAAAAACAATCCGGACCACTTCCGGAAATCGATGAACTGGCGTTTCGCGAGCAACATTTTGAAGGTGCATATTGTCATGACTATTATGCTCGCGTAGTACAACACCAAGGGCACTAAATGGTAGAGGCTGTCCGTGCTGACGGATAGATACGCTATTAGAAGCAAAGATAGCTCGATGTTGGATAGTCTGAATGAGAACGATCCGAGGTAGTATAGGAGTTTTAGATAGAGCACTTGTATGAACACTATGGGGTGTAGGAACGCCTGGTGCAGGATGGGGACGTGGTCTAGGGCCTTTATGCTGGGGTCTGTCAGGGTCAGTTCGTAGGTGACAAGAGGCAACTCGCCCTGACAGTAGTCCACGGCCGCGGATACTAAGTTGTCGACGGTTAGGTTGCGGATTTCGTCGTTCTGCGTCGACCTAGAGGAGTAATCTGTAAGAGAAAAGAGTAAGTATTTTTAATAATTATTAATTATTATATCCTCCATTTGGAGGTGTTTTCACATAACTTTGACATAGGGTTATTCAACTGGCGGATCAACAAACTCCTTAAAAGCCGGCAACGCGTTAGTGGAACCCTCCAGACACCACCAGAGGAACCCTCTGGTGCTGCAAATGTTCATGGGCGGCGGTAATCACTTAACATCAGGTGACCCGCAATTAAGGTGTGGACAACCTACTTTTCTCACCAGCGGGTACGATGGAAATTCGTGTTTAATCATATCGACATATTTTTAGATTTGATTTCTACCCTCACGTAGTAAATACGAATTCCCCTTGGACTCACCAGTGTGCACCCACTAGTGGGAAAAGCCATGGGTCCACTGTATTTTCAAGATCGACACTCAACAGGCCGTGTGACGTCATCACCACCACCACCAATTTAGAGCTTAGACCCGCCACGCTGCTCCAATGCGGGTTGGCGGGCTTTAATGACTATTTTCACAAGATAGTGATAATAACTGGGACCGACTGCTTAACGTGCTCTCCGAGGCACGGGGGTGAAACACCACCAGCTTCCAACTCAGGGTCGGCACTGAGAATTTCTTGACAGAAAAACTCAATACCTAATAATTATTTGCCCGATCCGTGAATGGAACCCGGGACCTCGTGATATGCGGTCGAGTATTACCACCACCACTAGACCAACGAGGCAGTCATCGTGACGTCATCGTAAATGTTTAAATCCACTTAAAATTCACAAAAAATACTAAACCCTCACCACCATCTTCAATATCGTGCGTCCGTATGGTGCCATTTGTGTGTATGTGGTCGCCGTCCTGTAGCTGCGAGGGTTCCAGGGCCTGTCCACCGTCTAACGCTCGCTCCTCCTCTGTAAATGGTCCAAGTCAAAGTCAAAAAATAATTATAATTCTCATAAATACATTTAAGTCAAAGTCAAAAAATATATATAATTCTCATAAATACATTTAAGTCAAAGTAAAAAAAAAATTATAATCCCCATAAATTACATTTAAGTCAAAGTCAAATTTTCGGTTTTACCCTTCGATCACAACAAGATGCCCAATCCCTTGTAAAATACAAATAAATGTTTGTCTGCATTGATGTTATATATTTCAAAAAGTCTAATGTCTAATAATAATTGGGTCCTTTTGTTTACTTATACCTTTTGTTAATCTGCCTTTAATGTGTGTGTGTAATGCTGTATAAAATTTGACAGATCCCCAAAACAAAGTACGTGCGTGCCTGTGATGTGTCTATATGTATAACTGTGTGTGTGTATGTATGTGTGTGTGTTTGCGAGGGTGTGTGTGGGTGCGTGGGCGCATTGAGTGTCTGTATGTATAACAGTGTGTGTGGGTACGTGTGTGTGTGTGTGCGCTCGTGTGTTTGTGTGTGTGTGACATAAAAGTACAGACCTGGTGAGTCATCGTCGATGGCGTCATCATCGGAGCCCTTCCTCAGCGTGGTGGAGCAAATCTCGCGAATCCGCCGCTCCAGCTGAGCGGTGGTTATGTATTGCTCCCCGTTCGACAAACTGCAATTATTATATACTAGCTATAAGTCACGGCAAATAAGTCGAGCGGTGACCTTCAATGCGCAGAAGTCGAAAATGAGGTATCTCGGGGTGTGAGGGAGTCGCGGGGATCGTTCGTAAGCACAAGATTAGCTTTCGCGGATCCCTCGTAAGCGCTGATTGGCTCTCCAATCGTATTGTGTCCCGCTCACTCGTACGACGCTGCGCGCACTTGGTCACCGCTCGACTTACGTGCCGGGGGTTATAGTACCCGTGACATGGTCCCCGTGGTTAATAAAGTATCATTCGTCTAAGACAAAGATAATGTATCCAGGATTCAAATATTGTCCGTAACATCAACAGTTTTTAATTTTTTATGCAGGAACCTAGGGAACACAGGAAAGTTTATTTCTGTGATAAAAAGTAGCCTGAGCATCTCTTGTACTGCACCTTTATTTTAAGAGTTCCGTTGTTTCGAAGATTTGGGACAGGACAAACATATAGACAGACAAAGTGCTGTTTCACCTTTCAAACATAGATCTGAGGACCAGCTGGGTTATTCTGTAACTTAGTTAGCAACTGAAAATAGTTGCCAACGAATTAGTTTGATATACATTGCTGCTTTACTGTGGGAAATATAAAGTGTTTTCATAATTTCACACAGTAAAGCAGCAATGTATATCGAACTAATTCGTTGGCAACTATTTTCAGTTGCTAACTAAGTTACAGAATAACCCCCTTGGTCACTCAGCGGGCAATGGAGAGAGCTAGATGCTCGGAGTACCCCTGCGGGATCAGATCAGAAATGAGGAGATCCGTAAGAGAATCAGAGTTACCGAGTTCATCGAGTCGCGAAACTAAAGTGGCAATGGGCAATGCTTGAGAGGCTACCTCGCAACGGAGAGCAGTGTTGGCAGACCCCCTTCATATGTATATAGACCGACGACATCAACAGAGTCACTAGATAAAAGCACAAGACCCATTGTGGAGGTCCCCACAAGAGATCTATGTCCAGCAGTGGACGTCATACCTTGCAAACAGGTCCCTAGCCGCCTTCCTCGCGACGGTCTCCTGCCGACTGGCCGCCAGGCAGGACTTCGCCCGCACTATCGGAGCGCTGTCCTCGTCTATGACACCCGAACGGATACACCTGCAAAGAACATCGGGAAACATTTCATTCGACTCACTCAGCGCTTTTCGTCTCATTTCATTTTCATCTCTATGTGATATTCCTCATAGCTGAGAGTCCTATGGAGTAAACCTCATTTATTATACATAGTTATAGTTTTTTTTTTGGATCGTGAACCCTGCTATTTATTCATGTGATAATAATTAATGGCAGTTGTAGTTTTTTTTTTTTTTGATAATAGACCCTTCCCCACACAGGTGTCCTTGCGTCCTATGAAATATCTAACAAGATCCATGTTTTTTATGTGTATTTTTTATGGATGTAATAAGAAATTCATATTAGTTCGAATACACCATCACTGCAGGTGGGATTTAGAGGTAAAACCCGCCCACGCTGCTTCAATGCGGGTTGACGGGCTTTAACAACTATTATCACAATATGATAGTGATAATAACCGGGACCGACTGCTTAACGTGCTCTCCGAGGTACGGAGGTGAAACATCACCAACTACCAACTCCTGGCTGGCATTGAGAAGTTCTTGACAGAAAAACCCAATACGTAAAAATTATTTGCCCGACCCGGGAATCGAACCTGGGACCTGATCTGCAGTCGAACATGTTAACCACTAGACCAACGAGCCAGTTGTTAACAGAAATTTGATATGTCACATTCTGAAAACGACTTGCCATTATCTAGCATGCTATGAGAATTTAAAACATGCAAATATCATACAGCATGAATATCAGTTGAATGTACAGGAAGAAAATAAAACACCTTTAAAATCTAAATCTTACATCGTTTCTTGAAGCTCAGCGCGCACTTTGTCCCATCTTATTTTCCACACAGCGAAATCTCTACGATTTCTATTCATTTAAATATAAAACTAGTACAAACAAATTAATTTATTAATAAAAAAAAATTATGAAATTATATTCATTAAAAATATTACTAAAACCGTAACACACGCATATATGTGGAGAATGCACAGGAATGAACTAAACAATGCGCCGATGTTTATTGTTTTCGCTTTCAAAGAATTCACAATCGTATCTTATGTCGGAGCAAGAGAGCTGATGGGAAATTTTTAAGATCTTTATAAGCAGATGGTTAATTATAAAAAATTTACCAAAATTAAAAATCGTCATGGAATTGTATAACCAGCGGCACGAAACTAGAGCGCTGAACTTCAATGCGCAGAAGTCGAAAATGAGTTATATCGGAGTGTGAGAGGGTCGCGGGGAGGGCGTGGAGATCGTTCGTTAGCACTGATTAGCTCTCGCGGATCCCTCGTAAGCGCTGATTGGCTCTCCAATCGCACTGTGTCCCGCTCACTCGTACGATGCTGCGCGCACTTAAAGGTCACCGGTCGAGTTTCGTGCCGCTGTTTATAACACCGTCATGTCATCTGCACAAATTGCAGAAATATTTCGGTGAGTATTCGTCTTAGTAACATGATTCCGAAAGAACTTTAAGATTTGCCATTACAAACATTTATGCAATGTGTTAAATCATATAAAAATTATGTTGGACTAGAGATTAGCATATTCGACTGCAGATCACGAGGTCCCGGGTTCGATTCCAGGGTCGGGAAAAATAATTGTTAGGTATTGTTGGGTTTTCTGTCAAGAAATTCTCAATGCCAGCCCGGAGTTGGAAGTTGGCGGTGTGTCTCCCCCGTGCTTCGGAGAGCACGTTAAGGAGTGAATCCCGCTCTCCTATGAGAGAGGAGGCCTGTGCCCAGCAGTGGGACGTTAAAAAAGGCTGTAATGGTGGTTAAAACATATTTATTAAGTTGATGTTATTACACAATTAACGAATTTCTCAATGACAAAGTTGCATGGAAGCAATCGGCTTTACCTAGTGGTTAAGACTCCGTCCTCCCTATCGGGGGATCGAGTTCGATTCCCGGCACGCACCTCATAACTTTTCGGAGTTATGTGCGGTTTTAAGCAATTAAATATCACTTGCTTTAACGATGAAGGAAAACATCGTGAGGAAACCTGCATGCCTAAGAGCTCTTCATAATGTTCTCAAAGGCGTGTGAAGTCTACCAATCCGCATTTGGCCAGTGTGCTGGACTACTCAGCCTAAACTCTTCTCATTGAAATCTCTTCCATTCTCCGTCTTAAGACACAGGTTCTACTGGAGTCCCGCAACAGTCTACCCCTTTTTTACCCGACTACGGCAAAGCCAAAAGGAAGGGTTATGATTTTAGCAGTCTATGTATATGTATGTATGTTTGTGGCCGATTTTTGTATGAGATTTTGTGTGTACCACCGTAGCGCCTGAACTACTGAACCGATTTTGATGAATGAGGTGTCTATTGATTCATTGTTATGGTCCGGGTGGCATAGGCTACATTTTATTTACCAAAAAACATATCGAGAAGTGACCTTCGCGCAGCTTTCTAGATTATTAATTATTAGTTTAGGATAGACGCCACTAGCTGCTTGCCCCACGATTTCGGGTTTCACTTGCATAGTCGGGTTTTAGTTTACGAACTTTATACTTGTTTTATCAAGTATGTACCTCCAAAACAATAAACATTCTCCACAAGCTCTTTGATCATTACCTCATATCATTTTCTTATAATTTCACTTGTCGAGACAATAGCTATTATGGTGTGCAATGTTCATAGGATTCTATGAATAAATTGATTTTATTTGGAACTGTTTTATTTATATCAATGGGTCTTTTCGTCAGTTTTCGTTTGTAAAATGACAAATCAAAATCATAGACCAAATAAAAAGAAAAATATACAGACAAAAAATGACAATGACAAATGTCATTGTAATCTAGTTTTTTTTTTAATAAATGAACTTTTTGAATCTTCTCGAAGAAATCTTGTGAACATTTTTTTATCCTTACTAATATTATAAATGCGAAAGTAACTCTGTCTGTCTGTCACGCTTTCACGCCAAAACTACTGAACCGATTTAAATGCAATTTAGTACACAGATACTTTAGAACCTGAGAAAGGACATAGGCTACTTTTTATCCCGGAAAATAACATGTTCCCACGGGAAAACGGAAAATTTATATCTAATGCGTAATCTATCAGATTTTAATGAAATTCGGTACAGATGCAGCTTATATCCCGGGGAAGGACATAGGCTACTTTTTATCCCGGGAAAGCAAATAGTTCCCATAGGATTTTAAAAAACCTAAATCCACGCGGATGAAGTCGCGGGCGTCATCTAGTAGGCTTATATTTACTTCAACTTAGGGAACAGTGCAAATATCAAAATCGCTTTAGTAGTTTACAAGGTATTGGCTGTAAAGTGTGTGGTGAAGTTGGTTTAAATTTCAATCTTTTAGATTATCACCAAGTTTCTTGCTGGTTCTTCTCGGTTGGAACGGCATTCCGAACCAGTGGTAGATTCAATTGACGATTCAAAAGTACTTGTAAAAGTTTATTTGAATAAAAAACTTTTGTATTCTATTCTATCACTTATGTTTATTGTATGAAATGTAATCAATCAATATAATAATATTATCTACCTATACATTTTATATACAGGATATTTATAGGATTATTATACTACCTAAACATAATCCAATATCAATAAGCATTTACCTTATAGCGTAGGTATCGCGTGCAACGGTACACACGAAAATACACATACACACGTAACGTGGAGGTTAAGGCAACGCAACGTTTGTTGCCTTCCGACCTCTTTTTTTTCGATTCGATTTCAATTCGATTCGATTCCGATTTTATTTGAATTACGTTACGAACTTTAAAAAATACAGTAAATATTTTTTTTGCAATAACACCTCCCAAAATGGGTATTGCACAAAATATTAAATAAGCAATCTTTTTTGTAAAAGAGATTTTTTTCACGTTGTTTATGGTATCTTATCAATAATCATCAGATCAAACGAAAACAGATGATAGTCATCTGTTTTCGTTTCCTAGAGTGTTATCCTGATACCCTATCATCTTCATCTTCATTCTACCCTATATAAGTATGTATATTTTATACATAAACAGTAGTACTGTAAACTACACTATAGCTACTCACCTTCTAAGCATTCTTCTGGCTTCAGGGTGCGCCTGTTCAGTTGCACATATGAGCCAGTCTAACGCCTGTTTGAAATTTGATATCTTATCAGCTTCCAATTCTAGGAAAGTAGAAAAACACTTGGATAACACAAGAGTTTCCATATATTGAAAAACGTTTTACACAGAGGAAAATGCAGACAAAAGCTAGTCAATTATTATGAAGCTTAAAAGGGGCTGCTATCAAAAACTAAGCACTATTACTATACTAATCAAACACAATGCAATACCAACAACCATTTGTTTCATATCTCGGTTCATATTCTCGGTTGGAATGGCATTCCCAACCAGTGGTAGATTCATTTGACTATTCAAAAGTACTTGTAAAAGTTTATTTGAATAAAAAACTTTTCTATTCTATTCTATTCTATTCATATTTATAGTAGTTTAGTATTTAATATTTTTTAAACAGGCGATGAATAGAGTGCAAAACGCAGCGATAACTTTAGGTATTTACCCCACGATTGTTGACCTGTAGCATCAGCTGATTCGGTTACATTTGTAAAAAATACAGGAAAAATTTGAATTTTTTTTGCGCTTTTTTTGTAATATCTTCGTCTTCGTTTCTGAAAGCTGTCCCTTTACACCCGCTGTACCTACTCACCACATTTTTCCTCCAACAACTGTTTTGCTAGTACCACCTGTGACTCCGCACACCCATCTTCAGCCAGCTGATTCCGAAGCCTCCGCAAGGAACCTTGTGGCCCATCTGGAGGAATACCAACACTCAAAAAGTATATTATCTGTTATGGTGTACCAAACGTAAAAGCAAACAGCCAAATACTCCATCACTCATAATAATTATTATCAATCTTATTCAAATGCTAACAGATGCGGTTTTGCACTTCCTGCTGACTTTACTCACAGCTTTATGTGCTTATCAGAATTAAGGCAATTGCGTGAAGTTAGTGAGAGGTGTCAAGCTTAATATCTGTTTATTTTTCATGGCTTAGAGCTGATGACTTTTGGCACAGTGATAGAATAGATAGCTTGCATCCCCAAAATGTAAGTTTAATTCGTTAGATTCATATCTAGACTAGACTATCTAGACTTCTAATAGATAATCACAGTTGTGTAATTAAATAAAGCAAGGTCACTGCCCACATAAAATTTATTTAACGACATATCTATCCAACAAGTAAAAGTTTTGCGACATCGAAAGAGAAAACGTTTCTATGAAATGTCTAGACTACTAAACCGTTTATTTCGTTATTTAGCAATTCAGATTTAAAATTGCATTTATATTATTAAGTAAAAGATTAATGCAAATACAATAATACTTACCATGTAAATTCCATCGTTTTCGTCCAGGTGGCATTATTTTTGTTTATAACAGTGAGCTATTATATTCATCCGTCTCTCCAAACCTATTATTTTCACTACGAACAAAATTGTACAAGCAGAAATGTTTTTAAAATATGATTCGCATTTTTCGCAATTTCGCAAATTCTCTATTTACAATTTACATTTTTCACAAGTGACAAGATGTCAAATAAATTGACAAATCAATCAATGCCAATAATTTTTGCAAGTTGCAACTCTTATCAATAATCTATGCTAAAATCTAAGGGCTCGGGCGTGCTACTAGGGCTGTGTCTCACATAATATTATATTTTTGATTGAGGTTTGAATTTAACCACGCGAGCACGTAACCAAACTATATACTTATTCTGGTCCCAAAATAAAGTCAGTCGTCACACTTCCTGTTTATTTTAAACATCCAATGATGCTTTACGTGATTGGCTATGGGGTGACCGAAAATAAACGGTGACTAAAATAAAAATACTTAACTACGTTCTTAGTGAGAAAATAATAGGGTGACGATGACTTCAATAACATTTTGACTTTCATTTCTTCCTTCTGTTGAATATAACGTTGCGAGGCGTGGCTTTACATTAGTTTTATTAGGTATAAGCGGATGCCCGCGTCTTCGTTCGCGTGGATATTGGTTTTTAAAAATCTCGTGAGAACTCTTTATTTTTCCTAAGCTCCTTTGAGCCATACATTGCTAAAAACTGTTAAAAGTTCACTGACGGATGTTTAGGTACATCAAAATGTAAAACATCCACCAGTGAAAGTACCATCAAAATCGATCCAGAGATTAGCTGGTAATTTTTAAAATATCTCCTTTCTAACAAAAAAAGAATGGATGAAATCGGAACACGCGTGCTGAATTTTGGGATAAAAAGTATCCTATATGTTACTCCGTAGTATGAACTTAAATCATTAATTTCAATCCATTCAGTAGTTTTTGCGTGATGCGCGCACAAATATACAGACAAACAGATAAACAGACAAATAGACAAAAATATCTTTTTTACGTTCTATTACTAATTATCCCTAACATCCCCTAGTTATTATTTTGCAAAAATCTTTAATGTACAAATACATACGGCAAGTCTACGATTTTATTATATTATGTATACGTAGATTGAGCTTTGATCGAAATTATTGAGTCAGTTTAATCACTCTAGAGTCTAATTAGTTATTTAAAATACATAATCAAGCTAATTGTCGGGAAGGCCCTTCCTTTCCCTAGTTCTGCCTCGCGTTATTAAGTCGTTGAGAGCCCCTATGGGCCCTTAGAGGGTTTACAATAATGAGTAAGTGATAACGAGTGGAAAGGAATGCCCCCCGAGTTAACTTATATCTGTTGGAGTCATACCTTCGTAATATGCTGCGACGCGAGTCTGACTCCAGCCGGTCTCCTCGCGTCTTCCGCTCCCCCTTCTCCCTCTTGCTCTAGCTCCTCGGCGACCTGCATGAGTAAGTTAACCATGACATCACTGTATGATGCCCCTAGTTCTAGAGAGAGTGATTATGTTATATTTCTTAAACGTGCGGTAGGCCATCCCACACCATCCCAATGACCCCGAGCCATGTTTCCCACTACTGGGAAACCCGTAGGGGTACCCGGAGGGATTACGATATACAACCCCCGGCGCACCTTCCGGTAACCTCCTTTTCAGCGCTCAAGCACTTATGAGCCCTACTAAGGGTAGAAGATCCCTCGTTGCAGCCAGTACTTAGTCCTCGACCACTTCCTAGCTGATCTAATACGCCCGCCAGGTCAAAGGCATGGTGAGGAGGACCTCCGTTTAAACCTTGGTTGGCCAACCACGGGTAGAATAAATTCCCTATCACTGATCTAGATACTTAGCGTCCAGGCACTTAACGTCTAGATACTTAGCTTAAGTTATTCGCCATCCGCTCGGTGCTCGAAGAGATGAGTCTGCCAGACTTCGCCTCTGCTTGCATGTTGTTCTCAGGAATGGAAGAGATGGCCGTGCGTTGGCAGCGCTATTTAAATACCACTCGTGAATAACGGAAATAAAACTTGATGTGACTTTATAAATTCCATTTAAGCAAACCACGATATACTAACATTTAAATACGCGCGCACGGCACATGATCCGAGCGGATTACATCGATACGCGTTCAAAATGAGAATACTGTTCAGCCACCTTGTCGCGCCCCAATTCAAAATGTACTATAGCGAATGAAAAATGACTGATTCGTAATAGCCACAGACTATAGAGCATAGAGCGAACTTCGAGCGAACTCTGCTAAATCACAGATAACATTACATTCCTAAACTAAACACTGACCTTAGAGCAGTACGGCTAACTTTGCTCTTGTGCATTTCGCGAACGGATACGCGCTTCGCGACACACCCGGCCGGAACAAAAATTTATGACAGGCATAGTAAGTTACTCGTCCACTCTTTGATCTTCTCAAGAGCCTTCGTGGCAGCAACTCTCCTCGACCTAGTTCGCGGACATTCATCCTCCTTTCCATGGTTCCCTTCTAACTCTGCTCTCTCTGTACCAACAACATTTTCTGCAGACTCTCTGATTCCCTGATCCACTACTTCGACCTCTACGTCGTCTTGAACGGGTTCCTCTGTATGCATGGATGGTAAATTCTCTTCCTGATCCAACTCGTCTAAGACAACCGTGAGCTTATTTCCATTTTCCTTCAAAGATTCGCTTCCAGTTACAGGAGCCCGTTCGCTAGACTTCTTTCCTCCCATGAATCTCTCTTCAACCTCTACCTCTGATTCTTGGGCTTCAAGCGGGTATAAATGAGCTATTGACCTCGTAAATTCCTTGCCTCCAACTTTCACTATGGCCACTCTACATAAGCCATCACCTCCCCTTTTCAATGAAACGATTTTACCGACTCTCCAGGTTTCTCTATTTTTATTTTCCCCTTTTATCTGAACTATTTGTCCTACTGCTGGAGATAGTTTTGAGGTGACGCGTGGTTCTTTATGCGAGTGGTTATACCTTTCTCGAAGACTAAGCAAATATCTGTTTACGAACATTTCTTTGAACTCTTTTAAGATACTAAGACCTCTTTTCCAACTTTTTATAAGATCAACTTTAATCGACGTACCCCTTTCTAGGCAATTTTCCACTGACTCTTCTATAGTAATGCAACTTCCAGGAGTAAGAAAATCAACTGGTTTCAGAATTATGTCCAATTCCGAATCTACACATGTGAGTGGTCGTGAATTCAGCACTGCTTCAATTTCTTTGATGACCGTAGCTAACTGGCTATCGGAGAGCATGTGTTTTGCTAACGTACGCTTCATACAATTTTTAATTATTCCCATAAGTCGTTCGTAGAATCCGCCAAACCATGGCGCCAATTGCGGAATAAATTTCCATTGAATTTTGTTGTCAATACAATATCGTTTTGCGAGAATCTCTGCTATAAGTTTGAAATGTGTCGCATTATCTGATGTAATGAGTTTTGGAATCTTTCTACTTGCTATCATCCTTCTCAATGCTAATAACCCTTCCTCGGCTGTAAGATCTTGCACTAGTTCCAAATGAACAGCTCTCACCGCTAAACAAGTAAATAGACAAATCCATCTTTTTTGGCCATTCTTGACGAGCACTGGACCCATATAGTCTATCCCGATAAAAGTAAACGGTTTGCTGTAGCCTACTCTTTCTGCAGGTAGCGGTGGGGTAATTGGCAACTTAAACGGACCACTTCCGTGTTTAACACACCTTGGACATTTTTTCAATACTTTCTGCACTTGTGATTTGCCTCGCGGTATCCAGTACGACTGTCTGATGAGACTAAGTGTGTGATTTACCCCTACATGGTAATTATCACTGTGGACCTTCTTTATTAAGTTATTTGTAAAATCACATTCCTTAGGAATCAGTATTGGATATCGTTTGTCAAATGACAGATCTGCATTCTGAAGACGTCCTTTGCAACGTAGCAGTCCATCCACGTCTTTAAATAACTTGAGATTGCGACTTAAATCAGTTTCTTTCCCAGCTACTTCATGGGCAAAATGTTCTGCTTGGAGCTTCTTTATTTTTTCCGTAATACAAAGCGGTTCATTGTGACTATTACTGTTAACTTCTGCTAAATTGTCCTCTGCTTCCCGATTACTATCGCTTCTTCTGGAAGTATTCGGTAGAACCTCCCGCGCCGAGAGAAAAAAAGATTGCGTCTTATCTTTCATAGAGAACGTCCGATTGCTGGATTCCGATAAGAACTGAGGACCTTTAAGCCACCTTTCTTTGTCTTCGTTGGAACTCGTTGGTTTGGTCGCAACATCCGCCGGGTTTAATTCTGAGGGAACATACTTAATCACGAGTTCTTTATTACTTTTTATTTCCTCAACTCTTCTAGCCACGAACGGTGGTAGTAGTTTGTTAGATTGACACCACTCTATGACGATTTGGCTGTCGGTCCATAACGTTTGAAATCCTATTTTCATGTAAAATGCTTTTAAAACGGTTTTAATAAGCCTGCAACCGATAAGAACTCCTAATAACTCTAATCGTGGAATTTTTAAGTGTTGTTGATCCTTTATAGGGACTAATCGTGTTTTGCCGATAACAAAACTTCTTTTTGAACCATATGTTACATATACGACAGCAGCATATGCTTTGAGGGATGCGTCTGTAAAACAATGCAAATGATACTCTTCGCTTCTTACATTTTTTAAATAGCATCTTGATATCGATATTTTTCTAATAGTCTCCAATTCTTTCCTTATTTCCAACCATTCAACTTGGTTTTCTTTTGAAAGTGTTGTATCCCATTTGACTTTGGTCTGCCAAAGCTTTTGGAGAAATAGTTTTGCTGACAAAAGTTGCGGTACTGCTAATCCACAAGGATCGTATACCGACGCTATTACTTTTAAAACTTCACGCTTAGAATTCGCTTCTGTATTTATCTTGAATCTTAGGTGCAGAGTATCCTTCTTTAAATCCCATTCTAAACCCAAGATTTTCACTACTTTATCTTTAACACCATCGGGTATCTTTTCTAAGAACTGTCTCGAATTTGAACTCCAATCTCTAATGTTCATAGATATTCGTTGGAAAGTACTTTTCACTTCTTCATATAACTGTATTGCTTCATCTTGCGTTTGAACTCCGGTTACTAAATTATCTACATAGATATCCTTTGCAATTAATTGTAGGTGTTCATTTCCTTTACAAAGATGATGTTTAATTGTCGCATTTAGTAGAAATGGACTAGATATAACTCCAAAGGGTACTCTACAAAATCGTAAACATACTATGTTTTCTTTACTCGGTGGTTTCTCAATATCTTTCAACCAAATAAATCTAGTTACATCACGATCTTGTTCATGTAATCCTATCTGGAGGAATGCTTTCTCTACATCTGCTGACAAAGCAATATTATGTCTTCGAAATCTAATCAATATGCACGTCAAATCTTCTAACATCAACGGACCACAATAGAGACATTCATTTAAACTTTTATTACCTTTAACTTTCGATGAGGCATCATAAACGATTCTAATGGGTTTGCCCCTTTGAGCGACGCAGTGATGTGGCAAATAGTGTACTGGATGATTTACCTGTTCTTTATTTGATACTACTTCGACTATTCCCTTTGATACTTGTTCCTGTATAGCATTATTATAAAATTTGAGAGTTTCCTCATCTAAGCGCTTGACTAAATTTACTAAGCGACCAAATGCCAATCCATAATTAGATGTTAACGTTGGAGGATATTCATTCCATGGCCAGCTAACATAATATCTATCGTTAATTAATTTGGTAGTTTCATTAAATTTCCTAATAGCTTCTTCCTCTCTAGTAATCTTAGGTGAATCAGTTATACCGATCGACTCAAGCTCCCAAAGGAAAGCTATACTTCCTTGATCTAAAGGCATGTCAGGTTTGTTCAGTCCGAAATCTATCTCTGCTTGGAAATATGTAACAACCGACATATGTTCACTCTCTATCTCCTCATACGGAACCTGACCCGACAGTATCCATCCAAACTCGGAATCTACTAGATATAAATCCTCTTTTATTTTAATTCTCCTTGAACGAACAAATAAATAATAATAATCACACCCAATAAGAATATCAACTTGATTCGTTAACGATCCATCATCTGCAAGTTCTAATTTATTTTTCCACTTATTAAGTTCTTCGCTGTAGGGTACTCCCTGTGAAATCACTGGTACGATATTTACATAAATAATTTTCTTATCCTTAGATTTAGTTTCTAACTCTAGTCGAACAACTGGACTATTGAATTCTTGCGGATTCCTGGAACCAAAGGTATAAACTGATAAGCTTTCTTCCTTCTCTATTGACAAATTTAATTCTTTCGCTATCCGTTGGGTGATGTAAGACCTCTGAGATCCTGTATCGAATAGTATACGGCATCGTGTTCGACTAGACTCAACTCCGTCTCTCCTGACGGCTACTACAGCTGTCTGAAGAACCGTATGTCATCTTCTATCCACCGCTGAGACAGCTGCGAGTTCAGTTGTGGATGAGAATTTCTTTGGGCACAGAGCCCTGTGATGTTGACCCCGTTTTTTACAATGATAACAAGCTCTAATATCTTGACATTTCGAAATAAGATGGCCTCCTCGGAGACACCCGTAGCACTTATCTTTGATTACCTCTTTCCGCTCATTAGCGGTCTTATATTTTTCGCATCGGTCACTGAAGTGATCTCCATTACAGAATGTACAGAATGGTTTTATTCTTTTCCTCGGTACCTCATCTTCCGTCCTATTTCTTCTTTTAAAGGTTGTGTTTCGTGTCTGTCCTTCGGTATCCTTTCTTGGTAGAAAGCATCTCTTCTTCAGATTTTTAGGTTCTACTCTTCTGGGTCGTGTACTCCATTCATTTCTTCTATCATCATTTCTATATTGTGTCCTTTCCGTCCTGTGTGGACTATACTTTCGTTTGTTCTGAGTGATGTGTAACGCTTCCACGGTGTAATTTTCCGTTGCCTGTGTACTACTTATATGGGTAATTCGGTTAGCGTCCTCTCTGGCCGTGATTAGTTTCTCTAATTCTGCTCTTATCTCATTCACAGATTCGTCTTTAATTTTCAGTTTTAGTTCGTAAATGAGGTCTTCCGGAAATTTACTAAAAATGAGATGGCGTAGGTGATTATGGTTTACATCTTCACCTAGTGATTCTAAAACTCTTAGATGTTTTTCTATTTCATTGAGTGCTTTCCTACACGATGTTATTGTTGAATCCGATGTTGCCACTCTTGATAATGCCGAGTAATGCGCATCTATTAAATGGGAGTCTTTCCCGTATCTTTCCTTCAAAGTATTAATAGCGATGCTATAATTTTTATTTGTAGTGTCGAGGCCCTCAATAGCTTTCTTCGCTTCTCCTTTCAACGAAGCCTTAAGATACAACAGCTTATCTACGTCTGCTATATTTCTGTTGTGGATGTTCGATTGGAATTGATCCCAAAATTGGTGCCAGCTCAATATATCCCCATCAAATTCCGGTAAGTTTAATTTAGGTAAGCGGCACGATGTTGTCGTCTCCGCTGCTGAAGTATTGGTGTTGTTCTGAAATAATCTCAATTTGACTTCTAACTCCGCCAGAATTTCTTCTGCCTTAAGTTGGATCTCGCTAATCTCGCTTATCTCATCAACCGCTGGAACATTGACCATCCGAAAATAATTTGTTAAATCGCTATTGAACCTCGTCAAGAGACTTCGTAATTTAGTCTTAAGTACTTCCGCATTAAAGATCAAGTCAGTATTCAGAGAGCCGAGATCTGAAGTTTGATTTGAGAGAGTTTGCATTTGGGTAGCCAGAAGCTTTAGACGTGTTAGTAATAGTTCATCCATGATGAATCCTCTGTAACAGATGTTTGACTTGCATAGGCATTGCTCTCTTATGAAGAGAGTAAGAGAAAAAAGAAAAAAAAAATTAAAAATTAAAAAATTAAATTCTAAATATAAGTATTTTATAATAATTTATGCGATTATTCACTTTTGATTTTATAGGTAAATACCATATTTTATAGTCGCGTACCTTATTGTCCTTGTCTATGATATGTTTACTTTGAGGTTGAAGCACACTCTATGAATGCCATGAAGTGTACCCGTTCCACTTAGCAACCGCTGTATCTGAATTTCATTAAAAAAAAAAGAAAAATAAAAACTGTGACCTGTACGTTTTTATCTTGTTCAATCTCTTATACTATCTTCCAAAGATATAAGTCTGGTCCAGTCCTTTGTTAAAATTTCAAAACAAAAAATTATTTCAAATTATTCAATTATTTAATTCACTCGACATGTAAGTAACCTACTCCTGTACTATGAATCCATATATTTAATTAATCCCCCTTCTTCTCTCTTTTTTTTTTTTTTATGAGGGAGATATGCCCCTTAATATACAAGTCAAAACATCAAGACACCTGTTGGGTATATAAACAAACAAACATTAATGACTTTACCTTTGAGTTTGTTTGAGAAGAGAAAAAGAAAGAGAGAAAGAACAGTTAGTCACTTCGCAAACACTAAACTCAAATGTATCGTGTAATTTCTAATTTTAATTCCCTTAAACTTCCTCCATTATGTCTAGGATATCAATCTTCTGTCTATGTTTATTGCTTGGACTCGAATCTTATTAAGATACCAATTAAAAATAAAATCTGGGCGGGTAGCAAAGTAAAATTCTTTTACCAGTCTCTATATACCTGCTTGTTCAGAATCAAGCCTAGTACTGATTCAAGATAACAAAAAGAATTTATTTATCCTCATAATTAATTAGAATTCCTCGTTCACCTCTTTCTCCAAAGGGAGACTTGTCTATTCATCACTATATTTCATCAATTTATTCAAGTCAAACAAAATTATCCACTTAGCTAGCTATATTCATTGATAAGGTCACTGACCCTAGGTATAGGTATGTAAAAAGATTGGTATATAAAGTTTAGACATAGGGACCGGGCAAATTCCTTAAGGTTTCCCCTTCACTTCTCCACTAAATAACTAGGTACACCTATATCCCTTTCCAAGGTTTATAATTTCACAAAAATAATAACCTAAGCTTTCATGCTACAGAAAATTGTCCACATTCAGTATACTTGTAAATGAAACGTTAACCCTTTAATTAGGTCTAGTATAGCTAATTAAATCTTAAAATCTTTAAACAATCACTCTCAGAGTTAGATACTATTAATAAGAAGGGTCTAATATTTGAAACTTTGTCTACTTACTACAGAAAACAGTGGAACTTACCCCTTTGGCTCAGAGGTTGTTAACTAAATATTGGGAGAATTATGTCACTCCTATTATCAATGCAGCCTTTGTTTCCCTTCTGAAAGTAATTAGACACTATGTAGAAACTATAAATTCCCCTTTAAGGTCTGAATTTATTCACTACATTTCACTTAAATTTACGAAGCTCACTTAATATTTTCACATATTATAAAGATCGGATAAATACCTATTGTCGAATTGTTTATCGTTAAATTAGCTTTACGAGGTATCGTTTCACTTTGCCTTCACTTTTAGACCTCGAATTATTCCATCTACATTTAATATTTAATTTCGTTGCACAGAGAAAAATTTCACGTTGTATTTTAAAGTTCCGCCATCTTTAAGTGTTACCCTTGAAATTATGGCGCTGCGAACTTTCTCTGTATCCGGTTTTAATTGTACGTCGTAACTATTGGAATATCACCTTTAAATAAATAACAATTAAAATTAATATTATTATTATTATTCACCAAACTTATATCCAAAATTAATAAAATTAGTTCGAAGTTCGCTCATACTTATTGGATATTATCTTTGGCAACTCCGGCCCTTTCGTCTTTATCAAGTTGGTACTAACCCGTTATTCTGTTGAAAAAAAAAGACCACGTCCGCTCTTGAAAATTCGTATCATAGTATACACCATAGAGTTGCGCGGGCAATTTGACCTCTCTACACTAACTTGTAAAAATCAATGCTGCCAACGTACCTTTTGCCGTTTTCCCTCGCTTTTAAAGTTGAAACTGCGACCATGCGCCGCCTCGCGGCGAACAGCGTAACCTCGTACGGCTAAATGCTACAAAAGGCGCACACCCTACCCACTATGTTTTTCACATAAAAATTTGTTGAATTTCTCTATAGGTAGGTAGCAACAATCTTTATAGCCTGGCACCTTGTTTCACACATCTAAAATAAAGATACTTCGACGCCATCTTTTACACAATTTGGGGAGCGGAAACGACTTGGTATTTTTTAAATCTGGTATGACTCCACGTGCTGAAAGTTCCAGTCTCTTTTACTAATCTCTATACAATCCACCATTATCGGATTCTTTTACAAAATCACAACACGACTCCACCATATCGGGTTTTTTTTACAAAATCACAGCACGACTCCACCATGTCGGGAAGGCCCTTCCTTTCCCTAGTTCTGCCTCGCGTTATTAAGTCGTTGAGAGCCCCTATGGGCCCTTAGAGGGTTTACAATAATGAGTAAGTGATAACGAGTGGAAAGGAATGCCCCCCGAGTTAACTTATATCTGTTGGAGTCATACCTTCGTAATATGCTGCGACGCGAGTCTGACTCCAGCCGGTCTCCTCGCGTCTTCCGCTCCCCCTTCTCCCTCTTGCTCTAGCTCCTCGGCGACCTGCATGAGTAAGTTAACCATGACATCACTGTATGATGCCCCTAGTTCTAGAGAGAGTGATTATGTTATATTTCTTAAACGTGCGGTAGGCCATCCCACACCATCCCAATGACCCCGAGCCATGTTTCCCACTACTGGGAAACCCGTAGGGGTACCCGGAGGGATTACGATATACAACCCCCGGCGCACCTTCCGGTAACCTCCTTTTCAGCGCTCAAGCACTTATGAGCCCTACTAAGGGTAGAAGATCCCTCGTTGCAGCCAGTACTTAGTCCTCGACCACTTCCTAGCTGATCTAATACGCCCGCCAGGTCAAAGGCATGGTGAGGAGGACCTCCGTTTAAACCTTGGTTGGCCAACCACGGGTAGAATAAATTCCCTATCACTGATCTAGATACTTAGCGTCCAGGCACTTAACGTCTAGATACTTAGCTTAAGTTATTCGCCATCCGCTCGGTGCTCGAAGAGATGAGTCTGCCAGACTTCGCCTCTGCTTGCATGTTGTTCTCAGGAATGGAAGAGATGGCCGTGCGTTGGCAGCGCTATTTAAATACCACTCGTGAATAACGGAAATAAAACTTGATGTGACTTTATAAATTCCATTTAAGCAAACCACGATATACTAACATTTAAATACGCGCGCACGGCACATGATCCGAGCGGATTACATCGATACGCGTTCAAAATGAGAATACTGTTCAGCCACCTTGTCGCGCCCCAATTCAAAATGTACTATAGCGAATGAAAAATGACTGATTCGTAATAGCCACAGACTATAGAGCATAGAGCGAACTTCGAGCGAACTCTGCTAAATCACAGATAACATTACATTCCTAAACTAAACACTGACCTTAGAGCAGTACGGCTAACTTTGCTCTTGTGCATTTCGCGAACGGATACGCGCTTCGCGACACTAATTCTGTTGTTCACAAATCTCTAAACTAAACTAAAATGACAGGTCTAAATCTATTGCTATCCTTTTCCGCAGTGAGCACTGTGAAAGAGATAGGAATATATTTAGACCTGGCAATTTAGTTTAGGTTTAGAGATTGTGTACAACAGAATTGACCACAATAGGCATTTAAGTAACTATTTATACCTCTTTGTTATTTGTACCATTTAATTGGGTTTAATTATTATAGTAGGTATACCTATACCAGATACGTCTTTGTAGGCAGTAGCGGAAATCATTTTGATTTCATGACGTGTATCACTGTGATCGTTGTTGAAAAAAACCATTTAAATCCTCATCACATCAGTCTGTTTAT
Organism: Melanargia galathea; assembly: GCA_920104075.1. Classification (NCBI taxonomy): domain Eukaryota; kingdom Metazoa; phylum Arthropoda; class Insecta; order Lepidoptera; family Nymphalidae; genus Melanargia; species Melanargia galathea. The sequence continues at coordinate 4,124,575 of OV049868.1, read as the reverse complement.
ACAGGATACTTATTATTTTTTATTGATTATTAAGGCCAAATTAGACGGTGCCCCATTCATCGTTCATTTTTGCGGTGAACGATGCACGATACGATATTTACTATGCAAAGCGCCTGTCTTTGGCTCCTGTGAACGATGAACGGTCGGTGTTTAGACGGTTCATTTTCGATGATTTATCGATGAAGCCTCGAAAATGAAAGCAAAAAAAAAATAAAAAAAATAAACCATCTAATTTGGCCTTTAGACGAGTTTCTTATTATTAACACTGAAAATGATAGTGATTCAAATACAACAGACTGAAATAAATCTGATTCTGAATTACAAGAATGTGATTCTTGTAATTCAGAGCAATACTTAATGAACATGAGCGGAGTTGAAGAATTAGGATAATTTTTAATATAGATTTAAAAGTTGAAAACTATTTGTTCATTCAGTTTAATTAATTATTTCTTTGTTGCTGACGGTATATTTTTGTGTCATCTGACGTCACTCCGATGTTAATGTGACAAGGTTGCAGCGCAATAGCAATCTGCGGGGATTATACAGTATGTTCAAAAAGAGAATCGGCATGGGATCAGTTGAGGGCGCTGCTGTGCTTTTGTTTAGCGGGAAATACAATAATATTAGTACAATACTAAAGCGCGTTAGTTCACTATTTGGCCATGCCGATTTTCTTTTTGAACAAACTATAGGTAGACCAGAATCTCATGAAAAATAGGGAAATTAAATTTTGTAGTAAGCACCACTAGGTTAACTCGGCTGCCCAACTGATAAACAAAGTAATTACATTCAGAACACCTTACCTGGGATCGTTTCACGAAACGAAAAATCAAGCAACTGCATTTTAAATACAAAAACAAAGTAATCATCATCCAATTACTTTGTTTTTGTGTTGTGCTTGTTGTTTACTTGGTTTTTGCATTTATATTCCGGGTAACTTTGTTTGGGCAATTCAAATTTCAGTAAACGGTTCAAGTTATTTGAAATATTAAACTGGTAAAAAATTACTCGACATAAAACTTTTGTTAATGCAAAATGTCAATTTCACAAAAAATGTCAGTTACTTTGTTTATCGCTAGGGCAGCCGTAGTGTTGCTAACTTTGGAATTTCATTTCCGTATTTTTCATCAGATTCTGGTCGATCTATAGTAGATTTTAGTAGATTTTCACATCCACACGCAGTAGAATCGTCAAATAAAATCTGGTCAAACTGCATGTTTCCTCTCTAGAATCAAAATGTCTGTGGATTGATCAATACCACAGAGATCAATACAAATCATAGAGATAATACAAATTACAATAGAGTTCACAAATTGACAATTTATTACAAAGTAGGTACAAACATCCATTGTTATTTGTTTTCTTGTTGAAACTTGGTGAATTTTCTTTTTGTATTTCTCTTTTCTTCAAAGTTCAAGCCACGCTCTGAACGTATGATGAGGCGTTTCTGTGAAAGTTACAGATAAGTTTCCGTTTGTCATAAAAAGCTGCACATCAAAATGCTAACTCCTCGATTTAAGTTGGCGCAAGACGAGAACCACGTGTTTATAACTGTGCACGCACCGTACACAAATATCGGCGAAACTGAGATCGATGTTGACGGTGAGAATTTTTTGTTCGTATCCAGCCCTTACTTCTTGAGACTTCGGCTGCCCGGGCGGATAGTCGAGAATGAACGCTCCAAAGGTTCGTATACCTGCGATTCGGGAGATTTCACTCTTACGTTCGACAAAGAGAACCCCGGGGAGCTTTTCGATAACCTTGACATGATCACAAGTCTACTGGCTCCCAGAGATATACCAGATGTTAATCCGGACCTGGTACAAATGCTAGAGGAGGATGGAGTTACAATCGAGCGTGAGGATAGCGAGGATGATGCAAGCGACAAATATGATTACGGATTCGCGAACAAGATATCGACAGAATTCAAAGAAATAGGTACAGAGTTTCCCCAAATATTTGAATTGAGAATACCCGAAGAAGTGCCGGTTCATGAACGGAACGCCTTGAGAGAAGCGTACGAAAATCACAAATTCTCCACAGATCATTATTTAGCAGATTACTTTGACAAGGAACTCCTAGCGCCCTATATAGATGCTACGATGTCGTGGGACAGTCCCGACTTTGATAAAAATATAGATTTCACCGAAGAAGAGGTGGCTGTCCTGAAGGAATTGCCCAACAAACATTATATTTTAAGCGACTCTGAATATAAGCAAGTTTTTTATGGACTTGTAGATATCCTTTTTGGATATTGCTATGATAAGAGAACAACATTGAATGACAGTAATGTAGAGTCCAGTTGGACTATTAATAAATTATCAGCAACTTTAAGCTGGTTCTGCGTCTTTAAAGACATAAAGGAGGTGCTCATAGCTTGCTATCGAAGAGCCCTTGTGTATCCGATATTTAGAAACTTTGATCTGTGCAACAAAGTAAAAAATGATCTTGTATCGTTGTTGAGGAAGGGAAAGAAATATGTGATAAAATGTGTGATAAGTATCCATCAGATGTTCAATTTGAGTAACGACGCCAGGTATATTTTAAACCAGCTGTATGTAAAGGATTATTTGATATTTTTGCAGAAGTGTAGGGCAGAAGAGTTTGATGAACTGAGCAATAACATCGCTAACATTGACATAACGAAGAACAGTCTAGGGTTGGAGCTCGTTGAGTTAGAAGCGGCCGCGGTAATGGTACAGCAAGAAGAAAGTCAGATTTTGGAAAACGAAATGGCCGTTCAAATGGCTTCTATGTCTTTGATACCGGGAATGAAGAAACTGAGCGATTTGATAAACGATTATGATACAGACACATCTGATTCAAGTTCAGACAGCAGTGATTCATCTGACGATTCTTCTGATTTGGATTCCGATGATGATCCATCTTGACAGTACATCTCGAGTTTTAATGGAATGGGAATGTAATAAGTGAAATAGATGGAATATCTATGGATGGACAAGTATTAGGATAGATGATGAAAGTGATAAATCACACTAATATTATAAAGGCGAAAGTTTGTGTGTATGTTTGTTAGTTACTCTTTAATGCCACAACTACTGAACCAATTTGACTGAATTTTGAACGGAGATAGATTATGCCCTGACTTAACCTTAGGCTACATTTTATCCTGGAAAATTCAGTTCCCACAGAACTTTGAAAAAACCGAAATCTATAGCTACAGCTATAGGTAGATTACTATAGCAAATTTCCTTGAAAGTAGGTACAAAGGTTGGAAAAGGGAGCGGGAATAAGAACCGGAAATCCACTATTCCTTCGGGATACGTAAAAAACTGAAAATGTATGACCAATATTGACTATCCAAAGTTTCAATGCGGTTCTTTGGAGAACTCAAGTATATAGGAAGATATAATGAATGGGTTAGGTAGATGGTTGAGGAGCCCCCGAGCGGGAAATTTGTGAAAAACTGAAATTCACGCAGGCAGAATTTAATCTTAAACAAATTATACTGATAAATGTATGACATTAACATGTTAGTGTTTGTGTGCAAAATATGTTTACATGAATTATAATAAATCACTGTATATGACATCAATTAAACTATTAGTCATATAATTACTATTTTGGATGTTCAAGCAATTTGCATTACCTATGCTTTGATTGTGTGATCAAAATGAAACTGAATATTCCTTGTTTTATTATAGAATCCAAAAAATAGTTGTTTGATCATCTATATAAACTATAATAGGGAATATAATAAGGAAGTAAAATAAAATAGCTGGTTCTTTAAATCTATGTATTTGATGTAGCTTAATATATTGCAAAATATATAAATAACTACATAAAATTACTGAAGTAACTGTAAAACATAGCAGAGCACTATATGAATTCTAGGGTTGCTATCACATTAAATGCACGAATTCATTAATAATAAACTTATTTTTGACTGTATAGTTGTTTCATTTACAGGACTTGTTAATAACGTAAAATATATAAGTGCCATAACCCACTGGCGCGACACGTCGCGTGCGGCATGCCGCGCGCGTTTCTTTCGAGGCGCGGCAGCACGCGCGACAGGGCGCGGCAAAAAACACTGAGTCTCAAAATTGAGGTCGAAGAGATCGCAGCACTATTGTTTTATTACAACCGCCGTCATAAAAAAGCGAAACATAGATACTGGGTACATCCTCTATTTTTAGAACGTCCTACATAATATAAAAATGTATAGCGCGCTGCCGGATGTCGCGCGCGGTTTTTCATTCAAAGACCGCGCCGCGCGCGACAGCGCGTCCGTGCCGCGCTAGTGGGTTATGTGCCAAGCGTTTGCATAGAGTTTATATGGAAAATAAAACCGCGCGCGACAACCCGCAGCATGCCGCGCGCGACGTGTCGCGCCAGTGGGTTATGGCACTAACAATGAAGGAAACTGTTTAACTCATGCTAAACTTTTGGTTGGTGTATGAACACTGATCTTCTCATGAACAACATGGGCACTTATTGGGGAATAGAATATATGGGAATACTTATTAGTACAGGTACAGTCGGCTTGCCGTACAAAATACAGTCTGTCTTCATATCACTAAACATAGTTCCGAGCTAAAATGCTTATTAAATGTTTCATAGCTGGTTTATATGTTGAAATGCGAGTTAATTAGCCTTCTGGAAGTACTCTTTGCTCTCTCTGGGATTCGGTTTGATTGTGTCAGCATTCGTGTCTGGATTCCAGTTTGCTGGGCATACTGTAATTAAAAAAAATTGCTTGTCTGTGAAGTCTGTTTCATCATCATCATCATGATCAACCCATTACCGGCTCACTACAGAGCATGGGTCTCCTCTCAGAGTGAGAAGGGTTTTGGTCATAGTCTACCACGCTGGCCAAGCGGATTAGCAGACTTCACACACCTTTGAGAACGTTATGGAGAACTCTCAGGCGTGCAGGTTTCCTCACGATGTTTTCCTTCACCGTTAAAGCAAGTGATATTTTAAATACTTAAAACGCACATAACTCCGGAAAAGTTAGAGGTGCGTGCCCGGGATCGAACCCACGACCTCCGATTAGAAGTCGGTCGTCCTAACCACTAGGCTATCGCAGCTTTTTCTTACGTAGTAGAAGTCCGTTTACAGACGATAAATTATTTTATGTGAAAACATTGCCTCTCTATCGCTTGTTCCGCGCTCTCGCTTGCTCGCTCGTCTATGCCGGCCGATCGTGCCTTCTGTATCGCTTATTCCGCGCTCTCATGGCGGCAGGGTGGTATTCACAGCTGAAACCTTTCACCAGACCACAGACAATTTAGAAATTATAAAATCCCAAGTTGCCCCAGCCAGAAATCAAACCTGGAACCTCCCATGTAGACGACCAAAGCACTAACCACTGTGCCAGGGAGATCAAATTGTCAACTGATATTTTAAAAATTATAAAACAAATTGCCCCTGCCAGGAATCAAACCCATTTCCTTTCACTTATAAGACCAAAGAGTTTACCACTGCGCCAATGACGTCTATAATTTGTCAATTGATAATGATATAATTACCTGGGGTACCCCAGGGAAGGAAAGAGGTAGAAAGGTCGACAGACTAAAAGATGGGTAGATGAAATAGCTGCTGTGGGGGGAAAAACATGGACCAGAAGGGCAGCAGATAGAGGAGAATGGAAGAGGTTGGAGGAGGCCTTTGCCAAAAGGCACACAGATTAGGGGAAAAATTAGAAATAAATTGTACAATGCATAACAATGTTTAATCTGATCGGGCTTAATAAATAATAAATAAATAAATAAATGATATAATTATTATCATGATATAAAATTCTCACCTTCGCCATGTTTATCAGCAAACTGGAAGGCCTTCACCAGCCTCAGTGTTTCTTCCACAGACCGTCCCACCGGCAAGTCGTTTATTGACATGTGCCTTAGGATGCCATTTCTGTCGATAATAAACAGGCCTGGAAATTGGAAAAAAAAGTTTTTAAACATAAAAGTCATATTGGACGCCGGGCTATTCTGGTATATCACTACATAGTATAAAACAAAGTCGCTTTCTCTGTCCCTATATCCCTATGTACACTTAAATCTTTAAAACTACGCAACAGATTTTGATGCAGTTTTTTTTAATAGATAGAGTGATTCAAGAGGAAGGTTTATAAGTAGAAAAATTGGACCCGGTAGGTGGCGCTAATAGCGGGCAGGACGACGTCTGCCGGGTCCGCTAGTGTATAATATTTAAAAAAATTAAAGTATTACATAACTGTTGTGAAGACCCAGTGTCTGAAGTCTGAACACCAAATGTGTCTATGATCATTAGTACTCATATTTTTTATGTTAATGGTCATAGACATTCATGTCATAGACATTCATGTCATGTCTATCATTATGTCTATGATAATCCTATTTCGCTTATGCATCCGCATAAGCGAAATATCATTATGCATCCTATCATGATATCATCAGGAGTAAGTAGAGGATAGTTTAAAATAGGTGAATCCAGATTTAAATGTAAATTTTTAAAAATATATAAAACAAAATATATACTATATACTTATTATATAAAATGTAAGTAATTCACATATTGAAAGCTTACCACGCAACGCAAATCCTTGGTCCAATAAAACATCATAATCCCTTGAGATTTGTTTCTGGTAATCTGCTAATAGCGGAATATCAATTTTTCCTAATCCACCATCCTGAAATAACAATAATTATATCAGTTATGTTATGCTTGGTCTAGTGGTTAACATATTCAACTGCAGATCATGAGGTCCTGGATTTGATTCTCAGGTCATAAATATAATTGTTAGGCATTGGGTTTTTCTATCAAGAAATTCTCACTACCAGCCCGTAGTTGGTATTTGGTTTTCACCCCCATGCCTCAGAGAGCATGTTAAGCAGTCAGTCCCCATTACCATCACTATTATATTGTAACAATAGTTGTTAAAGCCCACCAACCCACATTGGAGCAGCGTGGCAGGTCTAAGCTCTAAATCCTTCTTTCCTATGAGAGAAGAGGCCTGTGCCCAGCAGTGGGACGTTAAAATGGCTGTAGTGGTGGCGGTGGTGGTGGATATCAGTTATGTGTTACACATATTTTGTCTGTGTAGTAGACACTAGTCTACTGCATAGACAAAATATATAGGTCAAACATAGAGGTCTAAAACTTGACATCCATATTTTTATGATTTTTTTTTTTACTATAAAAAATTATAGTAAAAAAAAAAAAATTATAATAAAATTATAGAAAAACACGAAATTATGATGGCTTTTTATCTTGGAAATTCAGAGTTCCTTGGGTGGGTGGGTGTTGTTAGTGTATTTTGCTTTATATTTGAGGAGCTGGCGAACTAAATGGCATAATTACATAAAATAAAATTTTATAGAAGAAGAAAACATATTCAATCAATCATCAATATAACGCTGTTAAGACTGTTCGAAGCCAACAAACTTTGGATGCAATTTTCATGCAGTTTTAGACCGTTTTCGATAGAAATAAGTTGAGATTCGTGTTCAGCAGGCCAAAAACCACTGGATTAAAAAAAAGTATTTTGACCAGAGGTGTAATTCTGCTGTTTTGTTCGCCAGTTCCTCATTTGTGTTTGTATATACCCAAAATTATACAGTTAATCTATGGTAAGCAGAAGGAAATTGAATTTTACCTTCCTAGGAGTATTGATCCAAGCTAGATGACTGAATTCTGAATCAGTTGAAACTCCAATCACTTGGCAGTCAATACCGGCAAACTCTTTAGCTCTGTCGCTGTAGGCGATCAACTCTGTGGGACAGACGAAGGTGCTGAAATTGAAATGTATGTAATTTAGAGCTGTTGCTACAATTTCATTAAGTTACGACTTACGACTGGCTGAATTTATTGTATTATTGCTGCAACTTGTAAGGAATTCTACGTACAGTGGAACATCTTTAACTCAAACTTCAAAGGAAAGAATAAAGTTCAATATTTCAAGTTGACGAATTATTGAGGCTTCTGAGACTACCCATTACATACTGAGGCTAGGCCTAACTTAGTTACATTGAGAGCTGGATTGTTTAAAAATGTGGTTTGCTTGCTTGCAATGCACAGTAACATAAATTTTTGTAAAACAGTTAAAGTAAATTTTTGTAAAAATAACTTAAAACTTACAAGTCCAAAGGGTAGAACATAAGAACCACATATTTCCCAGAGAAGTCTGCCAATTTTAACTGGTTAAATTCCCCATTAACAACTGCAGTGGCCGCAAAGTCTGGCGCAGGTTTTTGGATTTTCGGTGCGAATACAGCACTGGCTGGAAACAATTTATTTCTAATTAGATTCATCATTATTCATTAGTTAAACTTTTACTTTACTGATACTTGATAGTGATGTTCAAAGTTTTTAGTGAAATAATCTATCAAGCTATAATAATAGTAATAATGTTGACCTACAATATTGTCTTCGATATGTGATCTTAAGCAAATGAGAATAGCGATTCGTATTTAAAAAACAGGAGGTTATGTAAGAATACGTACTCGTAGAAAAATATGACTTTTTCACTGTTGAAACAGTTGGTGTGAGAGCCTAAAAGAAAATATAGATCAATCAACTTCTAAAAGTTAAAATTATCTCAATGTTCCTTATCAAAACAAATAAATATATCAAAATCTTACGCGGCGGACGAGGCTTTTTACGAATAGCGACATTTTAGAAAATGCTTGTTTCAGAAAATATGAGAATCTACTAAATTATTAAATGTTAGCGTATTCTATGACGTCTTCGTCAAGAAATATTACACAATTTTAGAATGAATTAAATTCACAAAATCACAAAATCGTCTCAATTCACGATCACGATTTGACATGACACTCATGACAGTTGACAGTTGACAGTGACGTCCGATATGATGGCACCAAGGTTATATTATATATTCTTTGTAGACACTGGACATCGCCTAAAACATTGTAGTGAAGACAAGTCACAAGATCAAATTCACCAGGGATATTTTTTCCTTTAGTTTTTCTATACCTCAGACACTCTATTTAAGTCGGTGAGAATGAGAAAAACTCCAGACCTGTTCAAGGCTTTTCTTTGTTTCAATGTTTTGTTTGGAGCGCAAATTCCATAGGTTCTATGTTTCTAGGGCACCGGTAATCAGAGACAATTAGTGTCCTTGATTTTTTAATTGCGCCCTGAATTGTAGTGATTTAATCATTTAACCCCCTTTTTTTTTTTTTTTTTTTTTTGTTTTTTTTTTTTGACGCTGGGAAATGCATTTACGCACACCCTCCGGAAGCCTTACAGCGAGCTGCAATGCTTCCGGAAGGTAGTGTGGGACTCAGGCAGGCCAAGAAGTGGCCAGAATACCCACTAAAACCCAGCGATGTTCCTCCGTGTCGCCTGGTGGCTGGGTTACGGGTACACTTGCGCAATCATCCGCGACCCAGCCGGCGCCGTCCGCCGAGGCAGACCCTCCACCGGGGGACCTAAAGGCCCCCTAACACCGTCTGAGGCGCACCAGGAACATAGTGGTGCGCCTCCCGACCCGAGGCGTCTCAACGGGCGACGGATACGCCATTCCATCACCCGGAGTTCCTCGCCAGAGGCAACCCTCAAGAGGGCCACACCCGCAGGCGACCCTCAAGAGGTTCACCCCTCGTGTAATTTTTTATAGAGGTTTTCTTCCTCGCGGCCCCTCGCTCAGTGCGTGGGGCCCCCGGTTCCGCTCAGTGCGGATTACGGGTTGCCCGACGGTGGCCGAAGCCAGCGCCCACCGGCCACAAAGACCAGCGGACCCGCCGCGCAGGGCGTTTCCACCCCCTCCGGTAATTTTTTAACGAGGTTTTCTTCCTCACGGCCCGAAAGCCTCCCCCCCAATTGTCGCCGCCCGGAGTCTCCACAGTCCACTCTGATGAACAGAGAAGTACCAGGAGCCTCCAAGCGGCAACCCCCTGCTGGTTTTGGTCCGCGCCGTGTTTCCCCGGTACCTCCCATATCTGGGAGGCGTTCCCCCATCCGCCACCGGGGGGACGCGCCCGATGGGGGACCAGCAACCCCACACGGGAATCATTTAACCCCTAAGACAAATAATATCTTCTATTATCTTCATAATAAGTCCTTCTTCTTAACCCTACGTTTACACGCTTGCTGACCATTTTTTATTTTGAAGTAGGTAACTACTGTAGATAAATATTATCATATATACGTCAGTAAGACAATGTTTAAGTAAATCACCTTTATTTCGTGGTTTAAATAAATTCAATTAACTTGTATTAGGTACGTACCTACCTACCTAAGCTTCTTAGCGTTTGTTACTACCTTGGGATCAGATTAAAGCATTCCTTTTACCTTTGCATTCAATTGTTCGCATTAGACGACTTTCGGTGAAACAAAATAAACTATTAAGTAGGTATTAAACTATTATAAAATAGATTAATTATTGTATCTCCCTCCTAAGCTCCTTTGAAATTCTTAACGAATTTTCTAAAACGGAATAAGTAGGTAGATAGGTACCTACACTACTTAAATAAAGATTTTGTTATCATGTTCCTAAAATATGCTAATTACCTAATTTGTGCTGGTAAGACGTGATTAATTCCTTATAGAAATCCTTAAAGTTCAACAGTAGGGAGCTACCGAAATCCAAGACAAGAAGCAAAATTACTTATCTATCTTCTACTATAATATAAAAATAAGTCGGGTTTTCCTTCCTGACGCTATAACTCCAGAACGCACGAACCGATTTCCACGGCTTTGCATTCGTTGGAAAGGTCTCGGGCTCCGTGAGGTTTATAGCAAAGAAAAACACGCGAACGAAGTCGCTGGGGTCAGCTAGTATATATATATATATTTAAAAGAGGGTCGTGTTAGTTACACTATTTATAACTCAAGAACGGCTTTACCGATTTGGACGAAATTTGGTGTAGAGGTAGACAAGGCCTTGGAAATGGACATAGGGTACTTTTTATCCCGGAAAATTAAAGAGTTCTCAAGGGATTTTTAAAAAAATATTTTCCCATACAAAATGTTCATGGGTTTCGTAACTGTCGAATATTTATTGTTCATCCCGTCGATACGGCAAACTCTCTCGCCTGTACCTACTTATATAATAACTAGCTGACCCCCGCAACTTCGTTCGCGTAGATATAGGTTTTTATATAGGATCAGATCGGATCCCATAATTCTTTTATGTACTACTAACTAAATGTAGCTTAAGTTACTCCTTATAACATTAAAAGTTCCATTAAAATCGATCCAGCCGTTTCGGAGATTAGCTGGAACAAATAGACAGACCGACAAACATAAAATATAAACGCACACCAGTTTAAAATAAGCCGTATGTTCAAAGATCCGGGTCCCAAGTTATTTGAACCCAATAAATGTGTGTCATTTCTGAACTAAAAACCTATGACCTTGAAATATTTACGGGACAATATATAAAGTACTACCTTTCTAAGAAAAAAAGAATGAGTGAAATCGAACAACGCGTTAATGAATTACAGCTAAATACACGTTTTAACTTTCATCCCCTCTCCCAAGGGAACCGTGATGAACTTCGGGATAAAAAGTATCCTATGTCCTACCTCGGAGTATAAACTCAAATCGTACCAAGTTTCATTTGAATCCATTCAGTAGTTTCGGCGTGATGCGCGGCCAAGATACAGACAGACAGACAGACAGACAGACAGACAGACAGACAGACAGAAAGACAGACAGACAGACAGACAAAAATGAAAAAAATTGCAGTTTTGGCTTCAGTATCGATTATAGAGTGCCCTCCAATAAAATTTTTCAAAATATCTTCAATGTACAGAATTGGATCTGTTACAGTTTTATTATATTACTAGCTGAACCCCGCAACTTCGTTCGCATAGATATAGGTTTTTATATAGGATCGGATTGGATCCCATAATTATTTTATGTACCTAAACTAAATGTAGCCTAAGTTACTCCTTATAACATTGAAAGTTCCATTAAAATCGATCCAGCCGTTTCGGAGATTAGCTGGAACAAACAGACAGACCGACAAACATAAATTTAAACACACACCAGTTTAAAATAAGCCGTACGTTCAAAGATCCGGGTCCCAAGTTATTTGAACCCAATAATGATGGTTGTAATGTCTGTCATTTCTAAATTAAAAAACCTATGACCTTGAAATATTTACGGGACAATATATAAAGTACTATCTTTCTAACAAAAAAAGAATGAGTGAAATCGAACAACGCGTTAATGAATTACAGCTAAATACACGTTTTAACTTTCATCCCTTCTCCCAAGGGAACCGTGTTGAATTTCGGGATAAAAAGTATCCTATGTCCTACCTCGGAGTATAAACTCAAATCGTACCAAGTTTCATTCGAATCGATTCAGTAGTTTCGGCGTGATGCGCGGCCAAGATACAGACAGACAGACAGACAGACAGACAGACAGACAGAAAGACAGACAGACAGACAGACAGACAAAAATGAAACAAATTGCAGTTTTGGCTTCAGTATCGATTATAGAGTGCCCTCCAATAAAAATTTTCAAAATATCTTCAATGTACAGAATTGGATCTGTTACAGTTTTATTATATTATAGATATAGATATAGATAGATAGATAGAAGATTCTTCCGTAGGTACCTACGTGTGTTTGTCATCTAACTGCTCCTAAACGGCTGGACCGATTTGGATGGTGTGTATATTTCAATGGGTTCCTGGATGATTTGAAAACAATTACGGGGTAAGTATAGGTAACCAACCGGGTCTCGGTAGGTGATGCTGATGTCGGTATGTCACCACCGGGCAGGACGAAGTCTGCGGGATCCACTAGTTTTAAATATATAGGTACTTACCTACTTATATCTACACTGTTCTGAAATATCAATAAAATACTTAACTCTTGAAATAACATCCCCTATAGATAGGTATAATATTTTCTTTATGTTCAGCAGAAGTTTAATATTTGTTAAAAAGTAGGAAAAAATTTGCAGCGAAAAGTCAGTGAAACGGAAAGATGTTGATTTCCCTGTAGACTACAGTTGTTACGTGATTTTAAATGCACTTTTCTTAATGGTTTCTGCCTGCAAAGGGTACTTGCAGACATGCCGCGACCAAACCGCAACTCACTTAAGTACCTCTATTCTACTATATAAGAAGTACAAGTAGAAATTAGTCTGGATGCGACCCTCGAGGTCTAAACTCGGACTAACTTCCTAGTAGAAAAAAATGGCTGGACCGATTTTGCTGAAAATCTAATCAGTTTTAAGTTACGTAATTTGCGAATGAACTTTGTCCCATATTAATACTTAATATATTATATAATGTTTCGTTCGCGAAATAATCGATACGAATGAAATTCCGAACGTATACTATTATTACGCACACACGTGCGTATAAAAACACAGCCATCCACTTAAAAACTATAAATCCCTGCCGAGAATCAAACCCGGGACCTCCCACTACAGACCACAGCGCTCACCACTGCACCAGGGAGGTCATATTTCAAGTCATTGATGACATGTGATATCACCCTTAATGCAAAGATCAGTATGGTTAGTCCCAGTTTGCACACCTCGAAAACTTTACTAAATACTAAATATCGAAACACAATGACTTCAGAGTGAAATGGACCTAAACTGGCTTATTTTAAGGTTTGAGTTCGCCAATACATTCATCATTCGTCTACAGCAAGCCAAGCGATAGGCTAGGCGTATGCTGAGAAGCAGGGCGACGCAGCACAGCACAGTACAGCACAGTGCAGGGCAGGGCAGTTGAGGCAGACATGTGCCCCCTCCGCATGCTGCGATGCAGCTGATATTCACATTCTCACCCATAATAACTCTTTCAATGTCTTTTTTTAACCCCCGACGCAAAAACGACGGGTGTTATAAGTTTGACGTGTCTGTGTGTGTGTGTGTCTGTCTGTTCCCCTGTAGCTCTCAAACGGGTGGACCGATTTGAATGCGGTTTTTTTGTTTGAAAGGTGAATTCGTCGAGAGTGTTGGTAGCTATGTTTGATGAAAATCGATCCAAGATGGCCGCCGCTACAAAATGGCAGATTATATTTTTTTCACAACTCCGTTTATATGGGTATCAAATGAAAGGGCTTGACTAGTAAAATAGCACTATGCAAATCCAAGATGGCCGCCGCCACAAAATGGCGAATGTCGGGGGTTTTTTAAATTTCCAATTTATACTTGTTAATAGTCTGGATGATTTGTATCATACAAACAAGGTTCACAACGAACTAATTCAATTAAATGTTATGTTATTGCAACAAAATTATAAAATATTAATATATATATAGCTGCTCGTGCTGATTGGGTGACTCACTCATTGATCACCTCTCCTGAACAATTTTGTATGAAAAATTTTTTTTTCAATGATAGTGTCGTATAGAGGACAAAAATTCATGAAGAGGAAAAATATGGAGAGAGCTGATGATTGAGGATTTCGGAGACAGGTGAGCAGCACGCTTAAGGTATTGAAGATAGGTGGGGGGTGCTCGAACAAATGTCACTCGAAACGTCATCCAATTGGCAGTTAGCTGAAAAAAAATTCAAAATGGCGAAAAAAAGATGGCCGCCATACAAATTTCATCGGTGTCCATCTCGGAGGGTATAAAAGATGGAAGAGTGGTTTCTTCGCAAAAGATGATGAGGATCCAAAGGTCTACTTGATGAATTGAAAAAAAAATCAAAATGGCGGAATTTATTTTTCCATAGAAAATGTATGGCGAATATTGAAGAGACTACAAGTTGTAAACTATGCAAGGCTTTGATGCGATTCTTTGGAGAACTCTCAAAGAAAAATATGGAAAGACATGATGATTGAGGGTTTGGAAGATGGATGAGGAGCCCGGGCAGGGTATGTTAGATAGATGGGAGGTGCTCAAACAAAAATTACTCAAAACCTCATCCAATTGGCACTGAGCTGAAAAAAAAAACAAAATGGCGGATTCAAGATGGCGGCTATACAAATTTCGTCAGAGTCTATCTCACCAAGCATAAAAGATGGAAGAGTGGTTTCTGGGAAAAAGATGATCAAGACCTAAAAGTCTACTTGATGAACAGAAAAAAACAAGATGGCGGAATTTATTTTTCTACACAAAAAAAAATTATTGATGGAAAAATACGGAAAGAGCTGATGATCGAAGATTTTGGAGACGGATGAAGAGCACGGCGAGGGTATTGAAGATAGGTGGGACGTGCTCAAACAAAAACTACTCGAATCCTCGCGGTCCGCTTGCGGGCCGCGCACCCACGCGCCATACTAGTTAATATATATATAGCTGCTCGTGCTGATTGGGTCACTGACTCATTGATCACCTCTCCTGAACAATTTTGTATGAAAATTTTTTTTTTCATTAATGGTGTCGTATAGAAGACAAAAATTCATTAAGAGGAAAAATATGGAGAGAGCTGATGATTGAGGATTTCAGAGACGAGCGACGGGCACGCTTAAGGTATTGAAGATAGGTGGGGGTGCTCGAGCAAATGTCACTCGAAACGTCATCCAATTGGCAGTCAGCTGAAAAAAAATTCAAAATGGCGAAAAAAAGATGGCCGCCATACAAATTTCGTCGGTCTCTATCTCGGAAGGTATAAAAGATGGAAGAGTGGTTTTTTCGCAAAAGATGATCAGGATCCAAAGGTCTACCCGATGAATAGAAAAAAAATTCAAAATGGCGGAATTTATTTTTCCATAGAAAATGTATGGCGAATATTGAAGAGACTAAAAGTTGTAAACTATGCAAGGCTTTGATGCAGTTCTTTGGAGAACTCTCAATGAAAAATATGGGAAGACATGATGATTGAGGGTTTGGAAGATGGTTGAGGAGCCCGGGCATGGTATCGGAGATAGATGGGAGGTGCTCAAACAAAAGATGGCCGCCATACAACTTTCGTCGGTCTCCATCTCGGAGGGTATAAAAGATGGAAGAGTGGTTTCTTCGCAAAAGATGATCAAAATCCAAAGGTCTACTCGATGAATAGAAAAAAAATTCAAAATGGCGGAATTTATTTTTCCATAGAAAATGTATGGCGAATATTGAAGAGACTACAAGTTGTAAACTATGCAAGGCTTTGATGCGGTTCTTTGGGGATGTCTCAAAGAAAAATATTCAAAGACATGATGATTGAGGGTTTGGAAGATGGTTGAGGAGCCCGGGCAGGGTATTGTAGATAAGTGGGAGGTGCTCAAACAAAAATTACTCGAAACCTCATCCAATTGGCACTGAGCTGAAAAAAACCTCAAAATGGTGGATTTAAGATGGCGACTATACAAATTTCGTCGGTGTTTATCTCACCAAGTATACAAGATGGAGGAGTGGTATCTTGGATAAAGATGATCAATACCTAAAGATCTACAATTTGATGAACAGAAAAAAATCAAGATGGCAAAATTTATTTTTTTCACACAAAATATATGGCGAATATTGAAGAGACTATAAGTTGGGAAACTATACAAGACTTTGATACGGTTCCTTTTCAAAATTTGTTTTTATGGAAGAACTCTCCTTCTGGCAAATGATTCGGAGAAAAAAATTTGGAGAGTGATGATGATCGAGGGTTTGGAAGATGGATGAGGAGCACGGCCAGGGTTAAAGATGCTGAAAATGATAGAAGAAGTTGGAGGCTGCTAAAACAAAAATAATAATGACATCCCCGCGGTCCGCTTTAGCGGGCCGCGCAGCCAAGCGCCCTACTAGTTAATATATATATAGCTGCTCGTGCTGATTCATTGACTGACTCACTGATTGATCACCCCTCCTGTAAAATTTTGTATGAAAAATTTTTTTTTCACTAATGGTTTCGTATAGACGACAAAAATTCATTCGGAACAAAAATATGGAGAGAGCTGATGATTGAGGATTTCAGAGACGAGCGAATGGCACGCTTAAGGTATTGAAGATAGGTGGGGGGTGCTCGAGCAAATGTCACTCGAAACATCATCCAATTGGCAGTGAGCTGAAAAAAAATTCAAAATGGCGAAAAAAAGATGGCCGCCATACAACTTTCGTCGGTCTCCATCTCGGAGGGTATAAAAGATGGAAGAGTGGTTTCTTCGCAAAAGATGATCAAAATCCAAAGGTCTACTCGATGAATAGAAAAAAAATTCAAAATGGCGGAATTTATTTTTCCATAGCAAATGTATGGCGAATATTAAAGAGACTACAAGTTGTAAACTATGCAAGGCTTTGATGCGGTTCTTTGGAGAACTCTCAAAGAAAAATATGGGAAGACATGATGATTGAAGGTTTGGAAGATGGTTGAGGAGCCCGGGCAGGGTATTGTAGATAGATGGGAGGTGCTGAAACAAAAATTACTCAAAACCTCATCCAATTGACACTGAGCTGAAAAAAAATCAAAATGGCGGATCAAGATGGCGGCTATACAAATTTCGTCGGTGTCTATCTCACCAAGTATAAAAGATGGAAGAGTGGTTTCTTGGCAAAAGATGATCAAGAACTAAAGATCTACAATTTGATGAACAGAAAAAATCAAGATGGCAAAATTTATTTTTTTCACACAAAATATATGGCGAATATTGAAGAGACTATAAGTTGGGAAACTATACAAGACTTTGATACGGTTCCTTTTCAAAATTTGTTTTTATGGAAGAACTCTCCTTCTGGCAAATGATTCGGAGAATAAAATTTGGAGTGATGATGATCGAGGGTTTGGAAGATAGATGAGGAGCACGGCCAGGGTTAAAGATGCTGAAAATGATAGAAGAAGGTGCTAAAACAAAAATAATACTGAAATCCCCGCGGTCCGCTTTAGCGAGCCGCGCAGCCAAGCGCCCTACTGGTATATATTATAGCTGCTCGTGCTGATTCACCACTCACTCACTCACTCACTGATTGATCACCCCTCCTGTAAAATTTTGTATGAAAAGTTTTTTTTTCATGCATGGTTTCGTATAGAAGACAAAAATTCATTCGGAACAAAAATATGGAGAGAGCTGATGATTGAGGATTTCAGAGACGAGCGAATGGCACGCTTAAGGTATTGAAGATAGGTAGGGGGTGCTCGAGCAAATGTCACTCGAAACGTCATCCAATTGGCAGTGAGCTGAAAAAAAATTCAAAATGGCGAAAAAAAGATGGCCGCCATACAAATTTCGTCGGTCTCCATCTCGAAGGGTATACAAGATGGAAGAGTGGTTTCTTCGCAAAAGATGATCAGGATCCGTAGGTCTACTCGATGAATAGAAAAAAATTCAAAATGGCGGAATTTAATTTTCCATAGAAAATGTATGGCGAATATAGAAGAGACTATAAGTTGGGAAACTATACAAGACTTTGATACGGTTCCTTTTCAAAATTTGTTTTTATGGAAGAACTCTCCTTCTGGCAAATGATTCGGAGAAAAAAATTTGGAGAGTGATGATGATCGAGGGTTTGGAAGATGGATGAGGAGCACGGCCAGGGTTAAAGATGCTGAAAATGATAGAAGAAGGTGGAGGCTGCTAAAACAAAAATAGTACTGAAATCCCCGCGGTCCGCTTTAGCGGGCCGCGCAGCCAAGCGCCCTACTAGTTAATATATATATAGCTACTCGTGCTGATTCATTGACTGACTCACTGATTGATCACCCCTCCTGTAAAATTTTGTATGAAAAATTTTTTTTTCACTAATGGTTTCGTATAGAGGACAAAAATTCATTCGGAACAAAAATATGGAGAGAGCTGATGATTGAGGATTTCAGAGACGAGCGAATGGCATGCTTAAGGTATTGAAGATAGGTGGGGGGGTGCTCGAGCAAATGTCACTCAAAACTTCATCCAATTGGCAGTGAGTTGAAAAAAAATTTAAAATGGCGAAAAAAAGATGGCCGCCATACAAATTTCAAGGGTATCCATCTCGGAGGGTATAAAAGATGGAAGAGTGGTTTCTTCACAAAAGATGATCAGGATCGAAAGGTCTACTCGATGAATAGAAAAAAAAATTCAAAATGGCGGAATTTATTTTTCCATAGAAAATGTATGGCGAATATTGAAGAGACTATAAGTTGTAAATTATGCAAGGCTTTGATGCGGTTCTTTGGAAAACTCTCAAAGAAAAATATGGGAAGACATGATGATTGAGGGTTTGGAAGATGGATGAGGAGCCCGGGCAGGGTATTGTAGATAGATGGGAGGTGCTCAAACAAAAATTACTCAGAATCTCATCTAATTGGCACTGAGTTGAATAAAAAATGGCGGATTCAAGATGGCGGCTATATAAATTTCGTCGGTGTCTATCTCACCAAGTATAAAAGATGAAAGAGTAGTTTCTTAGAAAAATATGATCAAGAACTAAAAATCTACTCGATGAACAGAAAAAAAACAAGATGACGGAATTTATGTTTTCACACAAAAAGTTTTTTTTAATAATGGTTTCGTATAAAAGACAAAAATTCATGCGGAGGAAAAATATGGAGAGAGCTGATGATTGAAGATTTTGGAGACGGGTGAGGAGCACGGACAGGGTACCTACTGAAGATAGGTGCTAAAACAAAAATTACTCGATAGGTGGGGGGTGCTTGAGCAAATGACAAATGTCACTCGAAACCTCATCCAATTGACAATGCGCTGAAAAAAAAGTCAAAAATTCTGGATTCAAGATGGCGGCCATACAAATTTCGTCGATGACTATCTCACTGAGTATAAAAGATGGAACAGTGGTTTTTTTGGCAAAAGATGATCAAGACCTCAAAGGTCTATTTGATGAACAAAAAAAAAACATGATTGCGGAATTTATTTTTCCATACATAATTTTTTTTTCACTGATGTTTTCTTATGGAAGACAAAAATTCATCCGGAGGAAAAACATGGAGAGAGCTGATGATTGAGGATTTCAGAGATGGGTGAGGACCACGGCCGCGACCAGGTTATAGAAGATAGGTCGGGGGTGTTCAAACCAGACTACTCGAAACCCCGCGGTCCGCTTTAGCGGGCCGCGCAGCCACGCGCAATACTAGTTAATATATATATAGCTGTTCGTTCTGATTCACTGACTCACTCATTCATCGCCCCTCCTGTAAAATTTTGTATGAAAATTTTTTTTTTCACTAATGGTTTCGTATAGAGGACAAAAATTGAAGTAGAACAAAAATATGGAGAGAGCTGATGATTGAGGATTTCAGAGACGAGCGACGGGCACGCTTAAGGTATTGAAGATAGGTGGGGGGTGCTCGAGCAAATGTCACTCGAAACGTCATCCAATTGGCAGTCAGCTGAAAAAAAAATTCAAAATGGCGAAAAAAAGATGGTCGCCATACAAATTTCGTCGGTCTCCATCTCGGAGGGTATAAAAGATGGAAGAGTGGTTTCTTGGCAAAAGATGATGAGGATCCAAAGGTCTACTTGATGAATTGAAAAAAATTCAAAATGGCGGAATTTATTTTTCCATAGAAAATGTATGGCGAATATTGAAGAGACTACAAGTTGTGAACTATGCAAGGCTTTAATGCGGTTTTTTGGAGAACTCTCAAAGAAAAATATGGGAAGACATGATGATTGAGGGTTTGGAAGTTGGTTGAGGAGCCCGGGCAGGGTATTGAAGATAGGTAGGAGGTGCTCAAACAAAAATTACTCGAAACATCATCCAATTGGCAGTGAGCTGAAAAAAAGTCCAAAATGGCGGATTCAAGATGGCGGCCATACAAACATCGGTGTCTATCTCACCAAGTATAAAAGATGGAAGAGTGGTTTTTGCCAAAAGATGATTAAGACCTTAAGTTCTACTTGATGAGCAGAATGATTCGAAGAAAAAATATGGAGAGTGATAATGATCGAGGATTAGGAATATGGGAGAGATAGGTGGAGGCTGCTCAAACCAAAATACCCGAAAGCGAAACCTCGCGGTCCGCTTGCGGGCCGCGCACCCACGCGCCCTACTAGTTATATATATAAAGCTACTTGAAGTTACGTACTGATCACCTCTCCTGAACAATTTTGTATGGGACTTTTTCACCATACTTTTTGTGTGTGTAAAATTCAAAAATATAAGGTCTACAAAATTATAGAGAGACCTGGACGTGGAAAACTGACTAGGGTGCTCTAAGGGATCTCGAAAACTATCAGTCGGAGAGGTACCGTCCCCAAACAAAAAATGTTCAAAACCTTGGGCAATTGGGTGAACCGGTAAAAAAAATATGGCCACCATACAAAAAAAAAATTCGTCTCCATACAAAAAATTTCCTAATTTTCAAGAGGCTCTCCAGAACAATTTTGTATGGAACTTTTTCCCTTCACTACTTATGTGCGTAGAACTTATGGGTCTTCCTTCAGAAAATTATAAAACGTCATGAATGTGGAAAATTTACCAGAGTACCTCATGGGTCCTCCAAAACTACCAGTCATACAGACATGGTCCCAAACAAATGTTATTAAAGACCTTGGGCCATTGGGTGAACCAGTAAAAAAAAGATGGCCGCCGAACAAAAAAAAATTCTCTCCATACAAATTTTTTGGGTAATTTTCAAGAGGCTCTCCAGAACAATTTTGTATGGAACTTTTTCCCTTCACTTCTTATGTGCGTAGAACTTATGGATCTTCCTTCAGAAAATTATGAAACGTCATGAATGTGGAAAATTTACCAGAGTACCTCATGGGTCCTCCAAAACTACCAGTCATACAGACATGGTCCCAAACAAATGTTATTAAAGACCTTGGGCCATTGGATGAACCGGTAAAAAAAAGATGGCCGCCGAACAAAAAAATTCTCTCCATACAAATTTTTGGGTTCTTTTCAAGAGGCTCTCCAGAACAATTTTGTATGGAATTTTTTTCCTTTCACTAATTATGTGCGTAGAACTTATGGGTCTTCCTTCAAAAAAATTATGAAACGTGAATGTGGAAAATTTACCAGAGGATCTCATGGGTCCTCCAAAACTACCAGTCATACAGGCATGGTCCCAAACAAATGTTGTTAAAGATCTTGGGCCATTGGGTGAACGGATAAAAAAAAGATGGCCGCCGAACAAAAAAAATCTCTCCATACAAATTTTTTGGGTTCTTTTTAAGAGGCTCTCTTAGACATTTGTGTATGAAACTTTTCCCCCCAATACACGTATAAGTAAATAGAACTTAAAGATTTTTTTTTTCACAAAAAATACAAAACGTAGTCAATGTGGAAAAATTACCAGAGTACCCTAACGGCCCTCAAAAACTATCAATCATAGAGGCATGGTCCTGAAACTAAAAATGTTCAAGACCTTAGGCCCTTTGGTGAGCCAATAAAAAAAGATAGCTACGGAACAAAAAAAAAATCGTGTCCATACAAAATTTCCTTTTAATTTTCAAGTGGCTCTCCAGAACATTTTTGTATAGATCTTTTTTTTCCACTAAACGCATGCATAGAACTCATTAGTGTCCTTTCAGAAAAGATACGAAACGTGATACCAATATTTCTTTCTATCTTTCAAGAGACTCTCCAGAATATTCTGGAATTTCTTTATTTTATGAATATCGAAGAGACTACAAGGCCCGCGAGCTGCTTGTACAACTCAAGCTCAACCAACACTAGTTGTTAATAAAGACGTCTCGACGTGCACGCGTCGCGCAGAATTCTGTGCCGGCAGTACAACTAGACGCAGAGTAGGACAGACACATGTCTGCGTCGCATGTGCCTGCGCCGCAGTGTACGTAATGCTTTGCAAAATCTGCTCTGCTCTGCCCTGCGTGGACCTGCGTCGCCTGCGTCTCAGCATACGCCTAGCCGAAATGTTGTAAAATGAACATTCGTAGTACTGAATTACGACACTAAAATAAGAGACTTTGGGTTCATTTTGCATTACATATTACAGTTTTTGATATGTAGTATTTAGTGAAGTTTTCGAGGTGTAACTATACAGACCCAACTTTCCCATTCGTGTTTCCGCAAGTTTCGATTGAAGTTTGATCAAATTCACGATCAAATTGCAGTTCAAGTGTCGCGGGAACGGGTGCTGATTGTGAAACTTTTTCCATTGCGAATTTAGTTTCCAGTTGGGAACGATTCGAAGTAATTTAAGCGGATTAGTGCATTCTCTTTACTACTAGGCATTTACTTAGTCTCAGAGCGATGTATTACGGCTCGATGCGCCGTCTCATGCTAGCCACATATGTAGGTTTGCCAACATTTTTCGGCTGAATATTATTAATTTTTAACCCCCGACGCAAAAACGACTGGGTTTAAGTTTGACGTATCTGTGTGTGTGTGTGTGTGTGTGTGTGTGTGTGTGTGCGTGCGTGCGTGCGTGCGGGCATGCGTGCGTGCTTCCGTGCGTGCGTGTGTGTATGTGTGCGTGTGCGTGTGTGTGTGTCTGTGTGTGTGTGTCTGTGTCTATGTGTGTGTGTGTGTGTGTGTGTGTGTGTGTGTGTGTGTGTGTGTGTGTGTGTGTGTGTGTGTGTGTGTCTGTGTGTGTGTGTCTGTCTGTGTGTGTGTGTGTGTGTGTGTGTGTGTGTGTGTGTGTGTGTGTGTCTGTCTGTCTGTCTGTCTGTTCCTCTGTAGCGCTCAAACGGGTGAACCGATTTGGATGCGGTTTGTTTTCTTTGAAAGGTTAAAATTCGAAAGTGTTGTTAGTTACGTTTGATGAAAATCGGTCCAAGATGGCCGTCACCATAAAATGGCGGATAACATAAATTTTTTCATAACCCCCTCAATATGGGTATCAAATGAAAGGGCTTGACTAATAGAATAGCGCTATGCAAATTCAAGATGGCCGCTACTACAAAATGGTGAATGTCAGGGGTTTTTAAATTTTTAATTTATACTTGTTATGTATGAGCCATCCCTACATTTTGTAGTTTTTTCTTTCAATCACGCCGTAAGGACCGATGTGACTTTTTGCAAGGGCATACTTTAGGACCTGGATGCAGGATAATTTTTATCCCGGAAAAACGTAGGGTGCTAGCGGGATTTTTGAAGAACCTTACTCCACGCGGGTGAAGTCGCGGGCAAAAATTAGTAAAAAATAAATTTAGTACTTACATTACAAATAGATATAGTACCTAACTAAGTACTTCATGAAAATAGTAAAAAAAGACAAAGTGTATCTACATAGATCATCATTCATTCTAGTACTTAATATTATTTTATCAGGCATAGATATTTTGTTAATACTTCCAGTGTTGCAAAAAAATGTTTTAATCCAATCATATTCTAGTATTTTGCTTACTATACAAGATTATTGTTAAAAGAAAAGCCGAAAGAAACGTTTAGGTACTTACCTACCTAGAAACCTATAAAATATTTTCTTTGTACAAATACTTAGCTAAGTTTGACACGAAATTGAAAAAATCTATCCTTCGTACACATTTTAGCTTAAAATCGAAATTGTTTTAGTTTCATTTATAACTATAAACTTAAATATTTTTATTATAATATTCTATAACAGAATATTATAATAAAAATATTTAAGTTAATTTTAATTTAATATTTAAGTAATAGTTTGAATATTTTTTACAGTTATTAATAGAAGAGCAAGGTCGCCTCCCTGTGGACTTCAATGTTCAAAATATAAATATTCCTCAGTCAAATATTTACTCGATTTACATTCCATTACCCGCCACAGCGCTCCTCTGAATAATTTGCTCATGTTGCGGCCAAAGTTTACAAGATGGTTAAAGGCGGCACTGACCGGGAGTTAACCATGCGAAACTCTGAGAAATTAACCCTCCCCGGTAGGGTTACATAATACATAGTATCAGAATTTACAGGAAGTTTATGGCATTAGTAAAGTAATTGAAACCCGGACAGAGTCGACTTTTGCGCAGCATTACCGACACTGACTTCACAGGCTGTGCGAGACCAAAGAAACTTTTGGAACGGAACCAACTTCTAGTCAACCCTCTGAAATTAAGAACTGTCTGTTTTGTTAACGGTAAGACAAAGTTAAACAAGTACCTATAAATTAAAAATTAAAAAAAACCCCAACATTCGTCATTTTGTGGTGGCGGCCATCTTGGATTTGAAATTTATCATAATGTATCGTATTTTACTAGTTAAACTCTTTCATTTGATATTCATATTGAGGGAGTTGTGAAAAAATATGTAATCCGCCATTTTGTGGCGGCGGCTATCTTGGACCGATTTTTATCGGATATAGCTAAGAACACTCCGCACTAATTCACCTTTCAAACAAAGAAAACTTAATCAAAATCGGTTTATTCGTTCGGGAGCTACGATGCCACAGGCAGTCATACACACACAGATACGTTACTTACACTACGACGTACATGTCATTCTTGTGTCGGGGGTTATAAAGAGAGAAATCGATAGGTATGTCTTTAGTTTTCTAGAACGATTAAAAATATAATAGATAGGTGCTTCAGCATAATTAATTTTGTATGAAGAAGTACGCAACGAGCGTAAACCCAGCCTATTCATTAAACAATATCGTTGACCCGAGCAAATCCTATTAGTGAATCGATATTTTAGAGCCCTGTCGTAGCCCGTAGGCTTATATGCAAAATCAATTCTGCCCGGGCGATATTGACTTTGCACACTCACCGACTTAGGCCGTAACACTGACATCGAGACATAAATAATAACAGAAATTTCACTTTGAGTTACGTTTTCATTTTGTCTGTAGATAGATGGTGGATTACTCGTGTTTCATTGGGGATATATTTTATTTTTATGCTAATAACACGGACAGGAATTTGAATAGTAAATAGTTAAAAAAAGCCGCTTGTTCTAATTTCTACCTATCTAGTTCTCATTTCTCAGGTAATTTTGTATTTGAATTCCGAATCAGGTTATTTTGAGTTTGCGCACCTCCAAAACTTTACCAAATACCTAACGGTGTCGCCAGGTATGGACCAGGCACCAGTAGCTGACCACCTTCACCGTTTTTAACAAAAATAAGAGCTAGATTAGAGTTTTACCGCTGGCAACATTTAAACCATGTAGAATAGGGATCTGTTTGTCATATTGACAAATATCATATGAAACGGCCATTTTGTTTTAAAATGGCAAGGCGAACAAAATGTTGTGTGCAAATATATTTCGATTTCAATAGTTTTCTTAAGCAAATCGCTAAGAAGGTAAATAAATGTTTTGATTGATGGATTCTCGTTTCTGATTAAAATGTAAATTTACAATGATTAAATCACTTAGATATAAACTTTAAAACATGCTTGTGAAGGAATAAATGCGACATAGAGTTATTTTCAAGTTTTAGAGGGGATGTCCATTACTGGATCGGAAACACATCAAAAATCCAGTCATGGACCTATCTATTCTTATCATTTAAACACAATTACAAGTCAAAATTAAACTTGTATAGTTTAACTAGCTTCTGCCCGCGTGAATTTCAGTTTTTTAACCCCCGACGCAAAAATGACGGGGTGTTATAAGTTTGACGTGTCTCTCTCTCTCTCTGTGTGTGTGTGTGTGTGTCTGTCTGTTCCCCTGTGGCGCTCAAACGGGTGGACCGATTTGAATGCGGTTTTTTTTTGTTTGAAAGGTGAATTAAGGTCGCTGCATACGTAACGTGTTTTTATCCGGACGGAACGGGACGTGAAGTTTTGGAAATATCGTATCGAGAGTAAAAAATATCGTCGGCGACGATGTTTAGCACGTCCCGCCCCGCGCGTGCCCTGTCCCGTCCGTGATTCCGCTGCGTATGCACAGTCGCCCCGATCGCTCCGGAGAGCTAAGTAGTGATGTATGTATCAGCCAATCGTTCTCGGGGTGTGATAGCTTTTTTCATAAAAAAAGTTCTTAAGTAAATGAGGGCTTAGCTTATTTTCCAGTAAAGCAAAACATTCTTTTGTCATACGAAAATACTTATAAAATTGAGTCTCGTCATCCAAAAGTTATTTGTAGAGAGTGTGGTATTCTCCTTCTTGTTCCCTTTTCTGCCATGTAGGATGTACAGAAGATCTTCTTTTCCTCTTGATGGCCGTAGCTTCTTCGTCATCTAAAGCAATAGCAATTAAAGCCAATTCTTCAGATGAAAAATCCATCTTTCCTTGTTCACATCACTAGCCCGTTATTTTTGAGTTATTGTCACGGTGCGTATGCATTAAGAATCTCCGTCAGTGTTTACTAACCACGTTCGGTTCCCGTCCCGTCCACGTTTTTACGCCGTCCCATGCACGTTACGTATGCAGCGACCTTTAGTCGAGAGTGTTGTTAGCTATGTTTGATGAAAATCGGTCCAAGATGGCCGCCGCTACAAAATGGCGGATTACATAATTTTTCACAACTCCCTTAATATGGGTATCAAATGAAAGGGCTTGACTAGTAGAATAGCACTATTGCAAATCCAAGATGGCCGCCGTCACAAAATGGCGAATGTCGTGGGTTTTTTAAATTTTCAATTTATACTTGTTTAACAATATTATACTTGTTTTAAAAAAATAATTATGGTTTCCATGCAAAAAAAACCTGATGGGTGGGAAAGGGTTAAAAAATTAATACCTATTATTGTAGTTCCATTTAGATGCGCCAATTTTAACATTTTTAGAAATGTAGGTATGAGCTCAAAGGAGCTTAGAAAAAACAAAGAGTTCCCGCGGGATTATAATAAACCTAAATTCACGTGGACGAAGTCACAGGCATCCGCTTGTATGCAATATGGGGCCAAAGCTCTATATCTATACTAATATAATATATATAATATATAATATAATATAATATAATATAATATAATATAATATAATATAATATAATATAATATAATATAATATAATATAATATAATATAATATAATATAATATAATATAATATAATATAATATAATATAATATAATATAATATAATATAATATAATATAATATAATATAATATAATATAATAATATAATAAAGCGGAAGAGTTTGTTTGTTTGTTTGTTTGTTTGTTTGTTTGTTTGAACGCGCTAATCTCTGGAAGTACCTATCGGATTTGAAAAATTCTTTTTGCATTTGGTTGTCCAACTTTTGGGGCAGGTTATAGGCTATTTAATATCCCTAAAATCCTCCCTTAAGGGGGTAAAATGGGGGTAGAAAGTTTGTATGAAAGTCCTATAGTAGTGTCGAATTGGGGATTCTGGATCACTGTTTCGCTTCGCTCACAGTGATCTAGAATCCCCAATTCGACACTCAGAATCAATCACTAGTTATTGAGGATCCTATATCATACGCCCGCACCGTACAATGTTGATGTAGGCACGAGTGTGCGCCATGCGATGACCCGATGCGCTCGACACACTCGTAGTTTATATTTCTTAATAATGATCCGAGTCCGAGTGATCTGCGACGTATTTGTTTTTATGTGGCTCGAGTCGAAATATTTATTAAGTATCACTTTATTATTTCGATCTGATCAACTGAAATCAGATTGCGCTTGTAAACCAGATACACATTATTATTACTGAATGTAGATATAAGATGTTAGACGGGTCGATTTTAACAGAACTGCATGCTGTTTTGTATGCAAACTGCGCGAAATCCTCCATAGTACGGAGATTAGAGCAGTCCTCCGTTAACACTGCCTTACTGTGTAGAAACGGACTCCCCACAGTTCGAGCAAAACGAACGTATATAGAGCGCGAACGCGTGAAAACTTCGATAGCGCGAGTTAGGTTTTTTGCTAATAACATTTTATTTATTGAACATATTTACGTTCTGCTTTTTTTGTCGTTTAGGGGATCATAAAAGTAAACGGATTTTGTAAAAAAAAAATACAAAAGAGTATAAAAAAATTTCAATAATTATTAATTAGTAATTTTATAAAATAAAGTTGATTTATAATGACCTTTTACATGCCTTTTACTTATTTTCTGTATAAATAGTATATTCTATAACTGCATGCTGTTTTGTATGTCATGAGAAATATATTCTTATTACATTAACGATTTCCCTTCGGCATATAGGGCATACCATTTTATTTAATGATAGAGCACATTTTGCACACGTTACAGCATGACCGCAAGGTCTGTAACAGACTGTTACTTCTTCGTTTAGACAAATTATGCAGTTAAGTCTCGCTCTGTTTACAAATTCAAAGCTGTCGTTATCATCGATTCTATTATTATTATACGCAGACTGCTCATGGGTTTTGATTGTTCCACATGATTCATTAATAACACTTTGCACATATTCTTCACCCTTCATAAGTAAAACATAGGGGCAGGACTGGAACCAGCGAGCGTGTGCCGACCATGGCTGATCCTCAGGAGTCCAGTCCTTGAACTTGCCTCCACAAAAATAACAAATTACTTTATCATTTTTTCCAGTATAAAAAAACCCAGCATTTGCCATTTCCTCAGGTTTTTGAATTAAATCTTGAGGCCAGGTTTTAAAACTGTGCATACGCATGTTTTCTCTAACATAGGTAGGATATTGCGGATGTAGTGACATCTTTATACACAATAAAATCTATGTGTAATAAAAATGATTAAAAATTTAAATTATGATTTCCAGATATGCATGAAGTTTATAGACTGCTTATTAGGTTGGTATAATAAGTAGTAATGCTTTATATTTTCAATATTTCAGGTTATATATTATAATGTTCTGCAGAATTTAATACTTCCCTTATGTTACAAATTCTAATGTAAGTATATAAAGTTGAACATTTTAAGTTTTTAAACCGAGGAAAACAAAGGAATATTATAAGTTTAACCGCTATGTGGGTGTCTGTCTGTCTGCTGCACCATAGCTCTTAAACGAGTGAACAGATTTGAATGCAGTTTTTATAGTTAGATATGTCTCCACGAGTAGGTACAATCAAGATTCTGACGTTTGGAGCAGGAGGATGGTGAGACGTCAGGTTTTCTCACAGGTTGAGGGTTACTAAAATTTGAAGAACAGTTATCTTATGTTTAAACTGAAATTGCAATAATCGAGGGATTTTTAGAAAAAACTCAACAGGCTCAAGTGTATTTGGTTTTGTTAAGTCAAGCACAAAATAACCAATATAAGAAGAACCATGATTTTTTTCTCGGAAATGAAAATTACCAATAAAATAACATTTTATACTTATAATTGTAGTAAATACTGATTTGCAATAAATAAACATAAAAAAGTTATAAACTTAAAAAATTAAAGTGAGAAAGCTCAAATGTTTTCGGTTTTTGTACTAATAACCCAGAAAATCCATTATAATAAGAACTATAATAATTATGGTGAAAGAATGCAACTTCCTTATAAGAATTTCATCTCATATAACCACGCCGGACTGTCGCCAGCTCTAAATTAGGAAAGTAAGGGTGTAAGCATAGTTACGTATCTTTATGTAATGGATTTTAGACTTTATCTAGACTGTTCATAGGACCGATCCATAAACATAGTTTCAAAAAATTAATACTTAATATTTGCTAAAGTACTAATGTAATCGCGGGTTTAGAATCTCGTAATATAAAAGGGATTCCGAAGCCGCATCGTTCATTTATTTTTGTTCTACTGCAACACGCTCACGAAAACCTGTAAGTATGTACGTGTCTTTTATTTCCTTACATAAGTATATATGGACACAATACAATGTAATTATTATTAATATAATATATCCTATATTATTATAATAATTTAATCATTATATTATTCCTTTAAATATTTAATATAATATTATCTATACTAATAATAATTAAATATTTTTATAGGGCCTCTTCATCTTTCAACAATCCATTTTGCGAAGACGAAGACCCCGTCGCTTTGGTGCAGCCTCCATCAACATCGAAGTCTCTTAAGAAAAATCGCAATGTGAAGCGGAAAAAGTCGATCAAGAAAAAGGAGGCGACTTCTGCTCCGAAGAATCCATTCGACTCGAGTGGATCGGAGTCTGAACCTGAAACGCCTCCGAATACACCTACGAGTCCATCTGTTAAACGGAGGAGGTTCATTACCGAATCTGAAGTGAGTTATATTTTTTTGGATTATTATAGAAATCAAAATGCTGGTCATTTTGATTTCGTCGTCGTCATCGTGCAATAAATAAAAAGTGTTATTTTTGTACGATGGCGCGATTTTTATGATTAAGTAACGTTATGGAAGGATAACATGAGTTCCCAAGATAAAATCAGATCTTTTTACAAGTGCCTAAAAGTTTTACGTTCAATGTTGACATTGTTGTGGCTGTTATTGGATGTCGCGGTGTAAATTTTTAAATGTTTTAGATGATACTAAATTGAATATTTTTCCAATTTCAGGATGAATCTACTAGCAAGCCTGTACGCGCTGCGAAACTGAGAAGTTTTCTCAGTCAGCGCGTTGCATCGGGATACACGACTCAATCGGACCCATCGAAGCAGGGCAGCTACTTTTTTGAGCTGCGCGTCTACAATACTGAAGAAGTGGAGAAAATCGTCAACAACGAGCGCTGGAAACATGCAATATGCACATTAAAACTTGCAGTCGATTCAAATTCGACAGTATGGAAGTCCCTCAGCAAATTAATTAATGATAGTAAGGCCGAGCTGAAAAATATTCAGCCCATTTTATACCCTGCAAATGAAAAACCTTTCTAATATAATTTCTGTAGAAAGTTTTCATCTGCAGTTTGTGTATTATATATAACAATAAATTTATAACTAAATTTTATCTGCTAATATTTTTTTATCGTGTTTCTTTACAGACATTAAACCATACAAAGCCTAGACCATACAAAGCCTAGACCATACAAAGCCTAGACCATACAAAGCCTAGACCATACAAAAACTTAAACTATACAAAACTAGAACCATACAAATTTAAATACAACATACATATGTCTAAAGATTCATATCGAAAGATTTGAAGTTGTGATATCAATAAACTGATACAAACCATTGATACAAACTATAAATTTATAACTAAGTTTTTGTCTGCTAATATTTATTTATCGTGTTTCTTTACAGATATTAAACCATACAAAGCCTAGACCATACAAAAACTTAAACTATACAAAACTAGAACCATACGAAATTAGAAAGATATCGAAAGATTTGAAGTTGTTATATCAATAAACTGATACATAAAGTCCTTCTACTCTTACTAAGTCTGTACATTGCTGAAAATACCCAGATTATTTTATTTTCTTACAGTGATCTTATACCAAAAAATTCAAAATCTAGAACTGAGAAACTAGAACCATACAAACTAGATACTTGCCATGTCTAATGTTGATATCGAAATAAGTTATTACTTCCATTCTATTTATAACTGTTTACTTTTTTTATGAAAATGCAAATAGCTTGATTTATTATTTAGCTTTATTTCCTCACAGTAAAATTTTATATATTTACAGAAAACAAGAACAGATAAATTGTATAAAACAATATAAGTAAATATTGAAAGATGTTTTTCTGCAAAGAATGTAATCATTATGTTAAAACATCTATATCGTCGCATAACAGAACAAATACTCATAAATCTAATAGTTTGTTTCGATCTAGTTATGAGAATGTGCAAATTATAAAAACGGCTTTTAGAAACAGAATAATCAGTTACAAAGTAAATCCGAACTCTACAACTTTAGTTCCAGAGAGTTTTTTTTCGCAGATATTTAAAACCGTACGTGAGATCATAAATATATCTCTAAAGAAACACACCGCCATCAAGGTAAATTTCGAGCTATTTGTTTCATACATTTTACCGAAAAATTTTGAAAAGTCTATTAAATCTTTTAGTACTAAATATGGTATTATAGTTAAAAGTACTGACATTGATAATTTTTTATTAAAATGTGCTCAAAAGTTAACTTGCAAATGTACAGACTTCGAACATTCAGAATCTGGTTGGACCATTGATTCTGTTAGTCATTTGGAGATAAATATTAATAAATATAATCCTTTGAAAGGTGGATCATATTTGGCATTACCATCATATATAAGAAATACAAAATCATGTTTAAATATTCATAATTTCGATGATTATTGCTTTTTATGGTGCATTGCTGCTAAAATGTATCCTACAAAACTTAATTCTAATAGAGTTTCATCATATCCTCATTATTCATTACTATTTGACACAAGGAATATGACATTTCCTCCGGGAATTGAAGATATCAAAACCTTTGAGAAGAACAATCCAACTATTAGTGTAAATGTTTATGGGCTAGAAGCCAATAATACAGTTACGGGTCCTTTGTATGTGACTTTAGCTCGAAAACTTAACCATGTTAATTTATTATTTATTACTAAAAATGATAAAGCCCACTATTGTTTGATTAAAGACTTCAACCGACTTGTGCGAAGGCAGTTAACAAAACACAAGTCTAAAATATTTTTATGTGATGAATGTTTTTTATATTTCGCAAATGAAGAAACACTACATAATCACGATTGTGCTAAAAGACAAACTGTACTTCCAAAAGATGGTAGTAAGTTGCATTTTTCAAACTATGAGAGAACTCAAAGAATTCCTATCGTGATATACGGCGATTTTGAGAGCTTGCTTTGTAAATATTCAAACGAAAATAAATCTCTTTATACCGAAGATATACAAACACATGAACCATCTTGTTTCGCTTATTACATTTGTTGCCATTCTAAACCTGAACTTAATGACTTTGTTAGCTATCGCGGCCCGAACTGCGGTAAAAAATTTGTTGAAAGCATTACGCAAGATGTAAAAAGATTGCATGGTATTTTAAATGTAAATAATCCTATGCTTCCTCTTACTGACGAAGAGTTAACTTCATATAATGAAGCAAAAATTTGCTGCATCTGTAAAACAATGTTTAAAAAAAATGATAAAATAGTAAAGGATCATAACCATTTTACGGGTAAATACCGAGGCCCTGCTCACAACACTTGTAACATAAATGCCAAAAAATGTGCGTTTATACCGATCATTTTTCATAACTTGTGTGGTTATGATTGTCACTTATTTATTAAAGAACTATCCGAGATCATTGGGAAAACGAGCTTGATACCAAAATCTAAAGAAAAATATATATCGTTTACAAAATTTTTACCTATTGATAAAACAAATGCTGCTCAACTGAAGTTTATCGATTCATTTAATTTTTTGAGTTCTGGGTTGGATAAATTGGCAAAAAGTCTTCATCCGAATGATTTTCAGCATATGCATGCATATATTAAGGATGATCGCTTATTTAATTTAGCCTGTAAAAAGGGTGTATATTGTTATGACTATATGGATGCATGGGAGAAATATAATGAAACAAAGTTGCCAAAACATTCGAATTTTTTTAATAAACTCACAGGTGAAAATATTTCCAC
This sequence comes from Melanargia galathea, assembly GCA_920104075.1. NCBI lineage: Eukaryota > Metazoa > Arthropoda > Insecta > Lepidoptera > Nymphalidae > Melanargia > Melanargia galathea. The sequence continues at coordinate 4,090,549 of OV049868.1, read as the reverse complement.
TGAAGATTATGAACACGCTTTAAAAATATGGGAAACTTTTGGTATTAAAAACTTGGGAGAGTATACAGATTTATACTTACAATGCGATGTCTTGTTACTATGCGATGTTTTTGAAAAGTTCAGAAATATGAGTTTAGACTATTATAATTTAGACCCCTGCTATTATGTATCATCTCCATCTTTAAGTTGGGATGCTATGTTGTTATATACTAAAGTTGAGCTTGATTTGATTTCTGATGTGAATATTTATCAGATGTTAGAAAAAGGTATTCGAGGTGGTTTAGCCCAATGTTCATTGAGATACGCTGAAGCTAACAATAAATATTTACCATCCTACAATAAAAATGAACCAAGTACGTACTTAATTTATTTAGATTGTGTCAACCTTTACGGTTTTGCTATGATGCAAAAAATGCCCATGCGTGACTTTAAATTTTTAAATGATAATGAAATTGAAAATTTGGATGTAAGGAACATTTCTAAAAAAAGTCAACACGGATATATTCTCGAGGTAGATTTGTGTTACCCGGATAATGTTCATGATGCTCATTCAGACCTACCATTTGCTGCGGAAAAATATTCTCCTGCTCAAAATCAAAGCAAAAAATTGGTGGCAAACTTATACAATAAACATCGCTTTGTTATTCATTATATGCACTTGCAAGAATGCTTAAAGAATGGGCTATTGCTTTTAAAAATATACAGAGTGTTATCTTTTTATCAGGACAACTTTTTAGAGCCTTATATTTTCTTAAACACAAGTCTCAGACAAAAAGCAAAGTCTGATTTTGAAAAGGACTTTTTTAAAAAGCAGAATAATTCTATTTTTGGAAAAACGATAGAAAACAAAAGAAAGCAGGTTGACGTAAAACTAGTAAACGTTTGGAGAGATAAGACAAATAATACTAATAAATTGAATGGAGCGGAAAAATATATTAGTGCACCACATTTTCACAGCTTATCAATTTTTTCTGAAAACTTAGTTGCTATTCAATTGAAAAAAACAAAAATTGTCTTAGATCGACCAATATATGTTGGATTTACGATTCTTGAACTGTCAAAAACACATTTGTATCACTTTCATTATTCAGTCATAAAAAAGATCTATGGAAATAATGTTGAGTTATGTTATACGGATACTGATAGTTTGTTATATTTTGTAAAAACTGATGATTTTTATGAAGATATGAAAAATAACATTCAGTATTTTGATACAAGCAATTTTGAAGAGGATAATATTTTTAATATGCCCAAAGCTAACATGAAAATACCTGGATATTTTAAAGATGAAATGGGGGGAGAAATCATTTCAAAATTTGTTGGTTTACGTGCAAAATTATATTGTTTACTTTCTGAGAAAAAAACAATCAGTAAAGCAAAGGGTATTACGAAGCCTGTGACAAAAAAATTAAACTTTGAGAAATATAAGAAAGCCTTATTTTGCAATGAAAATATAAGAGATAACATGTTTGTCATACGTTCAAAAAATCATCAGGTTTTTACTCAGAAAATCAATAAATTAGTATTAAATAGCAATGATAATAAAAGGCAAATAATGAAAAATGGCTTTAAAACTTTGCCATGGGGGCATTATAGCACTTTACTTTAGTTAATATAAAATTTGGTTTTGTTTAACACCTTAATATTATCCGTATTTATTTAATAATAAAGAAAAGTGAAATATCTATTGTAAGGATACTAATATGCAATAAATTTTAATCATAATATCTAAGTTTGACATTTTATTTATCAACCTAAAAATCCTTAACAAAATTACTCGACCTGTCTTTTAGTTTTATTTTTCTCAAATAATCTTCTATAAAAAATTCTTTAAGTACTTTTTGAAAATATGCAAGTATCTCTCTTTATAAATATGTGTAACAGTTGCAAAAAAAGAAAACAAATATCAGATATTAAATAATTTATTATATAATCACGACTTACTTTATAATTTACAATAAACTACACCAATAACACAAATTAAATATTTTTTGCTCAGTCACAGCGATTCAGGCACGCTTAACTTTTGAATAATTTTATTTATTAATTCTTCCGTTGCATTCATCATGTTATCATAATTCTCTGTCACTAAATACTGCACACTTATTTGACTATTTACACTGTTTTCCTGATCGTTGTTTATTTCTAAGATTTCAATTTTTATTATATGATGACCCTTGATCGTATTTTTTCGAATAAAAAAAGATGAATCTGTCAATGATTGCTGATCCAGTTTTAAAACCTTTCTTTTCAAAGATAAATTACTCTTCTTTTTCACATTCTGATGGGATTCTATTTTTTTTTGATCGTTTACAAATTTTAATCTGTCTTGTTCTTCTTTGTCCAGAATAGCATTCACATCTTGAGCACAATGGAAATAAAATGGATCCATACTTTCGCTTAAATTTTGCTCATTTTCATTATTACAATAAAAATTCGCCATTATTCTGTAAAAAAAAATAACATTTAATGTTATTGAGAAAATTGCAATTAAAACTAATGGTGATGATAACGCATAACACTTATGTACTTACCAGAAAGATGAATAACAATTTTGTGATGAATAAAAATTAAATTGTTTAACTACATGAACTCCTTATGAGAGCTGCCGAGAGAATGAAAATATTTCATTTGTATTTAACTTAGCACGCGCAAAATAAATATGATCATCTTTGAGGAATCAAATTTCATAAACATGTGCACGCACATTCATATCTTTTTAATATTGATAGCATGCGAAATAGTTACTTAAGATTAATATAAATAGAGTTTTAAATTAATCAAACTTCTTCAATACAAAATGATGTATACAAGATAGGCAGGTTCAAACATGATTCCCGATATTTAATAATGAGTCATTCAAAATTGACGTCATAAATAAAAATGAAGCTGATCAAACAAGCCGAATCTTTGGATATAAATTATATAGATGCTGAAGTACCATCAGTATATTTAAATAGACATAGCAAGCTATTACCAAATACAATCCGTTGTATAATTTGCGGGCCCTCTAATTGTGGCAAAACAAATATTATGATAAATTTATTACTACATGAAAATGGGTTAAGATTCCAGAACGTTTATATTTACTCTAAAACTACTTTTCAATCAAAATATCGCTTTTTATATAATATTTTTCAAAATGTTCCAGAAGTAAGCCTAATTATGTTTAAAAATGATGAAGATGTTATCCCTCCCAGTGATGTTAAGAAAAACTCTATTTTCATTTTTGACGATGTGATATGTGAAAATCAAGTAAATATTCGAAATTATTTTTCTATGGGCAGACATAAGCAAGTTGACTGTTTTTATTTATCACAAACATATTCGAAAATTCCTAAGCAATTAATACGTGACAATGTTAACCTTTTAATTATATTCAAGCAAGATGAAATAAACTTAAAACATATATATAATGAACACGTAAACTCCGATATGAGCTGGCACGATTTTAAGCAATTATGTTCAAATATCTGGAAAGATCCATATATGTTTTTGTTAATCAACAAAGATTGTGAATTAAACAAAGGCAGGTATAGAAAAACATTTGATATATTTGTGAAATTTGACTAACAATTTAATTATTATATATCACTTACAACGTGCAAATTTACTCAGTCGAATTGTAGCATCTGCAAAGATAGTCATTTTTTATATTAGTATGGAAGCCAATGTAAAGAATCAGTTAATCAAATCCATAGAAGCTATTAAGAAAAAGGCGAAACAAATACGAGAAGAAGAAGAAGATCAAGAAGTTAAGAGACGAAAACTTTTTCGATGTATAACTGATCCATTGGAATCGTTAGTGTTATATAAAAATGAAGGAAATAATCATAAAACAACATCGTTAAAGAATAAAAACAAACCTTGTCACAGCAAAAATGATTCATTATCTTCTTCAACTTCTGAAAATATTATTAACGAGGAGTATGAGGAAAGAAAAGATAAAAATTATCTAACACCCAAATTGAAAATTACTTGTGATAATTCTGGAAAGGTTGAAAAAGTTCGTACTCCCTCTCCAATGC